>QLNU02014802.1:75526135-75560268 GCA_006491805.2 Dysdera silvatica | reverse complement strand
CCAAAGGGTGGCAGTGGAACAGGGGCCCTGATAAAAAAAAAAAAATTCGAAACTTTTAAATTTCGAATATTCACAATGCATTAAAAACGAATGTAGGTTCATTTTGTTATTGTGTTACTAGATTACGGACGTAATGTAAAGATAAGGGGGAACATAGTTTTTCGTGAGGATCGTAAACAAGTCCCCTAAAAGCACCCCCCCTTGTCATTGTTAATTGAGGGGGGAAATTTTGCATGAGATAGCAAATCTTTCTTTATTGATAAGCACAATGATGTTCCTAATAATGAGTCAATCTTTTCATCTGTCTAGTTACAAGGCACGAGAAAGTGGTCGTGTAGAGAAGTTCCACTACAAATTTTTTTATAATTAGAAGTTCATTAAGGGGACATAGGACTTTTAAAATAAAAAAAAAGTACCAAATTTTGCACTAATTTCAGAACTTGTTAACTCAGAAAGTATTATATGAATTGAAATGAAATAAAAACAGTTAAAGTAGTCATACAGTCAGCATTCTTGCCGCATCAGTATTATTTCTGAATACATTATATTTTTTTAATTTACAAAATATGAAATGCCTAATTTCTACTTAACAAAACACCGAGCCAAACCTACTGCGCGAATGATTACAACTTAAATTTTAGTTTAATATGAGTTTTTATTAATAATAATTATTTAGAAATGTTGTCTCTTTGCACTCTACCAAAAAAACAAAGTTGTGAAAAATATAAAACCCATTTAAAATTTTTTAACTTTTAAATATGATATTTATGTAATTTTTTGATTTTATGAATCTGTCTCATGTTTACAAAATGCAGTATATATGGCAACTTTCAGCTAGAGAGACTAAAGTTTCATAAGCTAAAGCTATTTTGAAAGTTTTTTTAAATTATATTAAACTGTTTTTCAGAAAATATGCGTGCAAACTTCATAAAGTACGTTTCGTGAAAACAAGCTTCAAAGTTTTATTTGCCTTTAAATAATATACTACTGGTGTTTATGTTTTTGAGCTTAATACTCACAAGGGAACTACCCCAGTGGGAGTCCTGATAATTGAGACATATTGCAATTTATAGATTTTAGACCCCTAATTACGAATCCGAAGTCCTTTTTCTGTGAAATCCATATATTAATTTTTAATTAAAGAATAAAATTTTCAAAATTCTCACAGATTCAGCGGTTTGGCGAAATATTTATAAGAATTGGCGATGCTTTTATTATCATTTCAAAAATTGTTTGCTTTTTGATACATAAAGTTTTGAAACAAGATACATGCTTTTTGTGAAAGCAAGAAGAACTAACATTTTAAATAAATTAAACTTTGAGTGCACTTTCTCTATTTATAAAAAATAATACCACAAAATTTTAAAAATTTGTATAATGTGCATACGATGTGAAAATCGAAAGTAAAGATTGAAACATGGATCTGTTTTTTGCAGAATTAGTTAAAAAAAATAATTAAACAAGACTGTCATAAAATTGGTATTTAACGAAAAAATGTTCAAAACGTAACATTTGGTTACTCTTACATTTTTGGTTTGACTCTTACATAATGAAATATTACAGTGAATATTATCAACTGCGAAGGAAAGGGTTTCTACATTATTAAATGTTTCACACACACAGGATCGATATTTGCACTTATACCAGGAATATTGTAACGTTAGGCGATATTGTTCAGATTGAAGTTGGTTATATATTATTAAAGAGTGCATTTTTCATATTATAAAGGCCGATTCGGTTTGTAACTCTTTTGATGAACTTTTTATACTGCCTGAAAAAATATACATCGATTGGTTAAGTAAGGGATGTTGTTTCAGGGTATTTGTAAGGCAATGCAGTTGCTATGAAGTTCTTTGTGTGTGCTTGGATCTGTGTACCCTGTCCAGGAATCTCACATGATTCGCTTGAAGCAACTATTTCCAATTTGTTTAGGCTAAAGTAACTATTCGCAACATAAATTTGAGTGGCAGCCCTGCGATCGTTAACCCAAGTTTAGTTCCGTAAATCAACAAAGATTTGAATTCCTCGGAAAACTGTGGATTAATAGTAATACAATATGATTTGAGCTGTCATTGTGTTATAAAACAAACTTTATTGGTATAATTTCTTTATTTACAAAGCACATTAATCATATATGTCTTTATCCTTCACTTTTAAAGTTTCAGGTAATCTTCAAGTTTTTAAATGGCTTTTTTTAATGTTAGGTTTGGTCATTATTACTCTATTTGCATGTCTAAGCGAATGGTATTTGCATAATGACTGACATGTGTGCTATTTTATTGATGTCTGATTTTATATAACAAAAGCATGTTGGTAATAAATGCATAAAAATAAGAAGTTTGTTATTTATGCTGGAAGAATTTTTTTCTGATGGTCGTATAGGTGCTTCTTTAAATTTAATGAACATTTTATTAGAAAAGTATAATTTTAACATTTTTTTTTTATCTTTCTGTTACTTAAAAGTACATAGTGTTCAAATGAACATTTGTATAACATAATGTTATGAAAATTGTTCTCAGCGTCGAGAAACCCATTGTCCTCATTGTCACAAAGACAATGTATTTTGAAGAATTGTGATTTATGCGTTTAATTATATGTAGTTGTGGTAAGAAATTAATTCGTGTTCTGTTAGCCCTTTTCTCATTCTATCTGATATGCATTAAAATGTTTGGTTGTATGGATTTTAGGTTATTGGAAGCTGATGCAATTTCAGTTAGATTCCATAACTGTTGTTGTATTGTGCGATATTTATTCTTCGATATTTTATCTTGATGTAATCCTCAGAACTTCGTTTTAGTTTATTTGGTGCAATGTTCTGTTTTTACTGACATAACACGTTAAACACCATGTCGGTTCCGATGGACCGGCGCTAAACTTTCCGTTTACGCCACGCTGGTCCCGAGTGGCTTGCTTGACGGCTAATTGTGGCGTGAACGGAACGGCATGTAAAACCGGCGTGGCATTTAACTTGTTAACATACCAATCAACTAATGCTGTTCTTCAATTATTTTATTAAGTTTTGTTTCTGACTATATATTTATTTATATATATATATACACACACAAAAATGAAACCTTCATTTGCTGTAAAAGGATTTTTTTAACTTTTTGTATATTATATACATTATGTGTATTTTTAGTAAATGTTATGGAAAATTAGATTTGTTTCCTTTTTAAAGTTCATTTTTTCAATATAACGTGGTTTATTTTTCAGGTACATTAAAATGTTAACAATTTGAAAATAATGTGAAAATTACCTTAAATTAGTTGAATATACCCGAAGGATGACTGGAAAAAAAGATGGCAAATACCAGCTTGACAAATTCCAGTCACCCCTAAATATTAACATGATATAAAATTTATAATCAAGTAAATATATTTTTTTTTCACTTTTAGAATTCAGCGGAATATTCAGGTTTTTAATATTCAAGTTCCTTTAATGTTACATTTTGTTGCGTTTATCAACCCTATATGCTTATGATATAAGTGCATTTATCCAGGATAATAATATTGAAAACTTAATAAAAACTGAGTATGAAGAAATTCAAAAATGCAAAATATGGTTTAAAAGTAACCACATGAAAATAAATGATATGAAGACAAAGATTGTAGCATTTCAGACTAGAAACGGGAATGTCGCCATTTCTGATAATACAGATGGTTTTTATATCAATGGGGGGAAAAACAGAACTTGTTAAAAAATAGATTTTTTTTTGGATCGACGTTAACTCGTGATAGCTGGAACAAGAATATAAATGAAACAGAAAAAGAAAAAAAAAATTCAGGAATGGGAGAAAAAAAAAAAAATTAGGTTATCTTTCAAAAGTAGTAGTAGTAAATTTATCTTAATTATAGTCGCTTGTTATACTGCAATAGCATATGGGGAAAATTAAGAAAAACTTGAATACAATTGGATCATTGCAAATAAAATTTTTGAAACTGATTGTCTGGAAATAATAATGATTGGAGAACTTTATTTACTAAATATTGTGCATCACCAATTGATAAAAGTAAATAATTTTAGTGCATTTTAATTTATGAACAAATAAAAGAATTAAACCATATTGGATAACATATACAACCTCATGACTGTGATACAGAGTTGAGAAAAGATTATATAAAATTATTAAATCAATTTTTTCATATTAGCCGATGATGTGGCAACAATAGATGTTAAATTACTCGTAAAGAAAATGATTTTCCGGCGCCTGTTGGGACCCGAACCCACAAGGATCTTTCCTCCTCTTTCCCTTTTTTTTATTATTCTTTTCTTTATGAGTAACTTAACATCTGTTGTTGCAACATCATCGGCTAATATGAAAAATTATTGATTTAATAATATTAATTTTAGTTTGTCTTATCGGACATTCTTGCTTCTTTAACTTGTCGCTTTGGCAACGGTAGTCACAGTACTGCCACACCAATAGCGAACTTGTCCACAGAAAGCTTTATATGTGCTTATAAAGGAGGAAACGATTGACATCTGTAGCTTAGTTGATAGAGCACTTGACTGGCAATCAAGAGGTTGTGGGAAATCATTCTTTTCTTTACTTTACGGGAAACTTAACATCTATTATATAAAATTACCTAAAATAAGAATAGAATCATACGGAAAAATTATTGGATGTGGTGGTATAAACTTATGGAACAACCTACCTAATGATATTAAGAATATAAACAGTAATAATTTGTTTAAAAGAAAATTATATATTTAATAAGCGAAGTCTAGAGTTTGCAGCTGTATCTGGTCTTCGGCGTTTATTAAATTTTTATTTTTTCCTGGGACCCATCATAAAGTTGCAAGTTGTGTGTATATGTGAATTGTCATTTGTACAATAGAACTATGCTTTTACAGATTGTATGCATTGTGTGTCTTCTGTGATAAATAAAATGTTTATTATTAAAAGTCCCAGGTTTTTAAACTTGTAAAATTTTAGCTATATAAACTATATTGGCTATTGTTTGTACTTTGAGTGGAGGGGTAAAGAGTCTCATGGGTGCCCATATGAGTACTTCTGGGTCGGGGAGCTGAGAAAAATTATTACTTACTCAAGGCTGTCACACATTTTAGTGATCGTATAAGATGCTACAAAAATAAAAAATAATTGATACTGCTTGACAATTAGTAATGAGCTAAAAAGTACCTTATTTTAAAATGTGACTGTAATTTTTTTTTTTAAGTAAATAAATGCATAGCAGAATCGGGCAAATAAAATTTTTGAACGGCTAAGGGGGGACCCGAGCCCCCTCCCTCCATGATGAATCTGCCATAATGCAGCTTAAGATGCTAAGCTATTTGACATATGGTAGAGATGTACAAAGGGAAGGATTCGATAGAATGTATTCCCTGAAATGAATAGCGATATCAATTCATTCATTGCTTTAAAAGTATGATCATTCTAATTCATTGCCCTAAAAGTATGATCATTCTAATTCATTGCCCTAAAAGTATGATTATTCTAATTCTTTGAATGACTCTGAATGGTAGATTTTCAAATGAATGAATCCCAAAGACAGAATAACATTTAAAAGATGCGTAACCATTTGAAGCAATTACCATTTTAGACATGTATAAAAAACTTTAATAACAGTATGTAACGTAGAACTTTAAATCATGAAGCGTGAGTTTTTGTTGCTTAATTTGAGTCTGTGGATGCTCTGTATACTGACCTCTAGCGATGGCCTCTGCTGTAAGTTTAAAGAACAGAAATGCATCCTTTAAAAAAATTACTATCTCCAATTTATGAGTTCCGAGAAAACGTAATTTCTTTTAAAAATAAATTTCTATATCTCCAACGAGCAAATCCTTTGTGACATATTTCACACTCGAAAGGTCTTTAACCAGTATGAACTTTCAAGTATGCATTAAGATTTACTTGGGAAGCGAATTTCTTTGAACACATTCCACAAACAAATGCCTTTTCACCATTATGAAGTCTCAAATGTGTATTTAAATTTCTCTGATCAGAGAATCTTTTATGACACATCTTGAAAATCAAAGGGTTTTTCACCAGTATAAACTCTTAGGTGTCTAGTCAACTCTCCTTGTTCAAAAAATTGTTTGGGACACATTTCACTTAAAAGGTCTTTCCCCAGAATATTTCAAATGTCTGTTTAAATTGCCTTGTTGAACAAACCGTTTGTGACAGATTTGACACTCGAAAGGTGCTTCTTCAGTATGAATTTTTAAGTGATCATTCAAATGTCCTCGTTCAAAAAATTTCTTGGAACACATTTCACACTCAAATGGTTTTCTTCAGTATGAATTCTCATGTATCTATTAAAATTTCCTCATTGAGCAAACTGTTTGTAACACATTTGGCACCCAAACGGTTTTTCCCCCACCATGAATTTTTAAGTGTTCATTCGAATTTCCTTCTCTAAGGAATTCGTTGGGACACATTTCACATGCAAATAGCTTTTCAGCAGTGTGAATTCTCATATATCTGTTCAAATGTTTTGGTAGGACAAACCGTTGGTGACAGATTTGACATTCTAAGGATTTTTCCTCAATGTCAACTTTCAGATGTGCATTTAACTGCCCCTGTTCAACGAAGTTCTTAGAAGACATTTTATTCTCGAAAGGTGTTTGCCAGCACTCTGTTGCCCAATAAAACTTCCTCACATCATAAATTTTCTGATATTTCACGGGGTTCCCACTTGCCATTGGCAAAAACACTTCCTTGAGTTTTCCAGTGATTTTCACTAACTAATTTCATTGACATTTCTCTGTATTGAACTGAACTTCTGTTGCAGGTAAAATGTCTTGACGTTTGTGAGGAATTTAGCTGCTAGATACAAAAGTTTTCCCCTGATTTTTCCAAGTTTAACCTGAAAATCTTGTTTTTCCCTAACTTTTAGCGACACTTTGAAATTCCCTGACAATTCCAGGTTTGTAAAAGATCTTGTTTCATAGTTAAATATTTTTCACTAGTGTAAACTTTAAAATTCAACAAGTATTTAAACTTCCTCATAGAGCAAATTTTTTGAAACACATTTCATACTCAAAATATGTTTTCTTCCAATATAAATTATCTGATGAGAAAATTTTCTATGCAATACTTCAAACTTAAATTTTACTCACCAGCCTGAAAGCTTGAACAGTCGTTTCAATTTTCATGCAAAGCACATTTATAGGAGTTACTTCAATGAAGACACCTCTCATGAGTAAATTTCAGAGGTTTTTCAAATTTCCTCGTTCGGTTTATTTCTTAAGATATACTTCACACCAAGAGAGTTCTCAATAGCATTCAGGCACTTGTTTATATTTCCTCGAACAGCAAATTTCATATCACAATACTTTATGCTGGAGAGTTTTCTTATTTGTGTTATTGTCCATACAATTGGTTAAACTTGAAATATGAAAAAACCTTTTAAAACAAACTTGAAAGTTTATCGCTGGTATATGGTCGATTTCATGTTTCCAATACTTTTATCCATTATTATACCATTACTTTTTACCAAAACCAACTTATTTAGTGACATTAATATCCTGTCATACGGGGAAAAAATCATGTTTAAGAATAAAATACTTTACCTCTATCTATTATGAACACAGATGTATGAAATTAAATATCAGTACTGATAGTCAAGGTTTTTTTTTCAACAACACTAAATTTCTCTTGTACTAAAAGATCCATTCTATACGGCTGAAGAAAATTCTTGTTGAAATAATCGTTCATATTGGCAAAAGTATGGTGATGCAGTTTTTCAAACTGAAGTGGATTAATGATAAGCATCAACTGATTTTCACCAATATCTTTAGGAAATATAATGATACAATAAATGGGAAAAATTCTAAATTTTATGGCCGTAACATCAAAATATTTTACGTAATTTTTTAATAAAGAAAAATGTTTTAATGAAGCTGGCATTTCAAAATTTTATATGTAAACAATATATTTTAGAAAGTAAACAAGCATTGCATCATATTAAAAGTCTACTATTTTTTACGGAGTCGACCTGGCTCTCGTAAAAATTTGAGGCGGAAAGTTCGAGTGTTCTAAATCCATCAAAGACTTTCCATATGAGAAAATTATAAAAATGTCTCAAAAATGGTCAACACACAAAGCCACTGAGGCGAGTTTTTCGTGGGGGATTTATCAATTTTGAATCATTCAATATTCAAATAAATTAATTGTAACATAAATTGATATGAATGAACACAAGTAGGGCAGTGGAGCTGTATTTTCCCCAGGAATCTAAAACCTCTAAGGTCTAGGGAACCAATCCCAGTGAGCAGTTAACACTTTTTTTTTTTACTAAACGGTTGGTAGTCAAACCCAGATTAACGGCACACAAGCAAAAGAGACGTTTTTGTCTCAATCAAGATAAGTTATGTGTCGGTTATGTATTGGCTTATTTAGAGGAGAAGGAGTTTATGAGATCGAATTGAGCAATGAATGGTAACACTATGCCATCAATGACGACATTTGTCCGTCTTCTGTCAATGGCAACAGTAAGCTTCACCAAATAAACTTCACGGTTGTATTTGCTATGAGAATTTGAATTGCACGTTTAACTTTTAGAAGACAATATAGAATAGCTCCAAAAGAAGTCAATGGACTTCTTCAAAAAAAAAAAAAAATGCAGTGCTCTATAGAAAATAGATAGTGGGACTGTGAAGAAAGGTAAACATCTACAGTGAACTTAATCCACAATTGCCCAGTAACTTGGTTATGAGAAGAGCAATTCCAGATAAATCCAAAAGCATAAAACGAAACATAGGAATAGTGGGAGGTTGCCTGTACTATGCAGACAATTTATGTATCATGATACAGAGGCAAAGTTATATGAAAGAAAAACTGAAAGAAGTACCAGAGAGAGAACCTCAAGAAATTGATGGTAAAAATATTGAACCAGTGGAACAAATAAAACCCGAAAAGCCAAAAAATATCTGGAACTTGCAACAACCATGAAGGAAAACTAAACTAAATAATTTTGAAAGTGATAGAAAACCAGCCTTGCTTTATAGATGCCAAATATGGAAAATAGCCAAAGTAACGAAGAATCACAATCAAGACATCCTAAACAAGTGCTTCTGTATAATATTGAACATACACTGGGCAAAAAAGTACCAAACATGAAACCATGTGTACCTATGGCCAAAAACCCATGTCAGAAATAATTAGACAAAGGAAATACCCAACTAAAACACATAAAAGTTCATAGACAAGTACTACACTGGAACTCTCAAGAAATATAAGAACTTTCAGAAACAAACTTAAAAAGGAGGGTAAAACAGAAAGAAATCCAAAAATTCATCAGAAACCAAAGACAATGGGGATTTCCCGTAAAAGCCCTGCATATCTATAGGGCAGGGGTAGCCAACCTTCAGCATGCGTGCCACATTGTGGTAGCACACAGAAATTTAATATATTTTAGAAAGTACATTTGTTATATGTTGCCTAATTAGTTAAGTTAAAGGACAGTTCGAATGGCATTGCAATGGTATAAAAGCCAAAAAGTGGCGCAAAAAAAGTTGAACACTGCTCTAGGAGTTTAAAAAAATGAAAATCGCATCTGAAAACTTCCTAAGAAAAATGTGAATAATCAATGTAAAGACACATACTAATTTAATTAAAAAAGTTTTATGTCAATAAAAAAATTCACTAAACAAGGTAACTTTGTCTATCCATTGATTTTCTTGAAGCATTTCTAAATGGTCCATGGACCTTGAAAGTAATTATTATACCATAAAATTAGAAAGAAAATTTGACAGTTTAAAACAAAATTTTATTGTTAACAATCTGATGATCATTATGGATAAATAGCATTAATACAAAATTAACCATTTTTTCAAATAAATAGATTAGTGGACTTTTGAATACCACATACTCTCCCAATAAATTATTAAAACTTTTTAATATGAACTTATATATATATACATATCTCTATATTATATATATATGATGATGATGATATATATTTATATATATATATATATATATATATGCCTTAAGGGGAATTATGCAGCTCATACATTATATAGCTTACTTTCATTATTCTTTGGGGATAACTTTAATCTTAATGCTTTCATGTCGACATTGTAAATTTTCTAAAGCTGTATCATCTTCGAAATTTACGGCAACAACCAGAGGTGCAAACAGGATTTTCTACCAGGTAGGCCTTGCTGTCAGAAGGGCGCATTATACTTTTTCTTGAGTTTATATATATATGTGTGTGAAGAGCATAAAACAATTACTTTGGATTTTTTGAGAAATCCCTACGTTACTGGAAGTTATAGAAATTTTTCATTTCTTCGTGAATGGAAATTTAAAGATTGGAAGTCTGAAAAGGTGCTTCAATAGACCTCTGGGTGGAGGGGACCTCGAGCCTATTCAGTTCCCCGTTGGCTCTATGACTGCAGTCAATCCTGTTTAATAGTTACTTCCAGAGGTGAATTGACCACAGTGTAAGCTTGCAGGATGCCCAGTGAGCCCCTGAAGAAATAGGTCACCATTAATTATTAGACAATATCTTAAAACGTTGATGACTTTTAAGCAGTTTGGTGTTAGAAAGGCCCCCCTTGTCCTCTAGCAACCACTATTTGTAGACCCAATTCCTCACTTATTGTTTCATTTGGAGAGAGAAATGGTGGCAATATAAAATTCATCGTGCAATGCAATTTTCCTATACAAAAGTCACTGCGGGTGGTGTTATGATATCACATGCACGTTGTCTTTCAATAAGGCGTTAGGCCGAATCATTAGACGACACCTTTCACTGGCAGTATAGGAAAAGAGGTGAAAATGCGAATGACAGAGCTAGGTTGCGAAAGGGTTCTTGGTTCGGTGAAAGCAACTTAAGTATGATTGAGGTGTTGTCTTACAAACTTTCTATCTACACCTATGGTTGTCTATGATGTATTTGTGGATATACAAGGAAATGACAAGGAACTCCATAAAAACAATATCCTGCCACATACGTCTGATCAAGAAAATGAATGAAGGTTTACACTTCCTTTTTTTTAAATCCACTGAATGGAGGAAAGGGACGATAAAGAGGAGGGAAGGTGATGTGAGGATGGACCTTGTAACATGACGTAAACAACATAGCTGCAAGTCAGTGATACTGTTGCCATGTGCGTGTTAAAAACACTTTCCACTAAAAAGCACTGCAGGAAGAATTGTGTACTAACGCCAGAGAAACAATACAGGCCCAATACATATGTTATATTGGGTAGATTAGATCTCTGATAAATGAAAACTTACAGCCAAACTACACATGTATCCCCTGTGCGATTTGTAACCAAAGAGTGGCAACCTCCTTCCCAGATTACATCATCACACGCTCGTTTCCTGGCCATGTTTTTTTTTAAGGAGTACTATATCTGGCACTAGTACAGATACCGCCCCATTTCGTTTTTAGTGGGAAGTGTTTCCAGCCCGCATGGCAACTTTGTCCTGCCTTGCCGCCATGTTGCTTACGTCACATCGCAGGCTCCGCCCCTTTATCTCCCTCCTACCCCTCTAACCTCTTCCTCATATTTTTTCTCCTCACCCTTTCCCTCTCCACCTCCCAACCCCTGTTTCCTTGGCAGTCTCTTTCTACTCCCCTCTACCCATCTTCACTTGCAACCTCCACCCCCTTCGCCTTTCCCCTCTTTTCCTCCATCCCTTTCTCCACTTCCTTTTTCTCGGTGCAGCAAACAAAATAAAAACGGCATACAAACTTTTATTCCTTTTATCCATCGGATAATTTGACCTCTTCAACTACACCGTCTTCCTCCCCCACCCCACACCTTCTGGAAAATATGAGTACAACAGCTGATCAACGCCAATTTGCGAAGTACGAGTCCAACTGCTTCTCATTGCCGATGATGCAATACTCCACATTCCCCCCCCTACCTCCTCTATGTTCCAAACCTCTTCCCCCTATATCTCCTCTACACTTCAAACCTCTTCCTGCCACACCTCCTTAAACTGCTTCCACTCATACCTCCTCTCCGTCCAAAACAAACTATCAATTCCAATTCGTTACAAAAATAAAAACATTTAAACGGTCGCTCATCCTATCGCTACAACCCATAAACCACCACTGGCACGAACGGACGCTACGGCACCACAATACAACTGACATGCGCATGAACGTATTTTCAACGCTCCACAAAACTTTTCCTCCATTTTAAGAGTATAACATCACTTTTGGAGACGAGTTGGCAACAAAACAGGGGATATATCTGTAGTTTTACTAAACTTACTTTTGCCTCAATGCAAATAAATTTCAGGAAATGGCGGTAGTATGGTACTGTCCTACACAAGATCAATTTTCCCCTAGAAACATGAAGGAAAGTCGCTGTAAGCGGGGTTTTGACATCAGCGATTTTAACACGTGATGTGATGTCACACAGGGTGGAGCATCATACAGTGTTTCTCTGTGGCGGTGGTAAGACTTATGGAAGTATTGAAGTGATTGGGAAGACGTCGGAACATTTCAATATGGATTTTTTTCTTCAATTGCGGTTGAAAGGGAAGAGGAATGTTGTTGGATTGGTTTGTGGGAGAAGGTTTATTTGGTTTGGAGTAGAAGGACCCGATTTGCAAGGTGCGCTGGTATGCTAGGCCTAACGTGGATGACGGAATAGTTGAAGAGGTGAAGTTATCCGACAGATAAAAGGAATAAAAGTTAGTATGCCGTTTTTATTTTGTTCGCTGCACTGAGAAAAAGGAGCAGGGGGAGGGGAAGAGATGGAGGAAAAGAGGAGAAAGGTTAAGAGGTGAAGGGGGTGGAGGTTGGGAGTGTAAAGGGAACAGGAGAAAGGGATTAGAGGGTTAGGGGGGAGTAGGAAGAGACCGCCAAGAAAACAGGGGTTGGGAGGAGAAAGAACGTGGGGGTAGGGGTGAAGGGAAGAGAACTAAAAGAGCGGTAGGAGTGAAGAAGAGGGAGAGGGTAGGGGTGAAGGCTGGGTGTAGGATGGAGGAAGGAAAGGGGCGGAGCCTGTATTGAGACGTAAGCAACATGGCGGCAAGCCAGGACAAAGTTGCCAAGTGTGTTGGAAACACTTCCCACTAAAAACGAAATGGGACAGTATCTGTACTAGCGCCCAGGAAATGGCTTTACTTCCATAACGGTGGCAAAAGCCGCCAAAGCGCAATCATACACTAAAGCGGTAACCCGACACTCAATTGGAAGACAACCTACGGAGAAGGCGGAGCTAAGATCCGATAAAGGAGGCGGCAAGTACCACCCCACATGGGAACGAGGCAGGATCTTAACAGATGTACTGGAATTAACTAACTACTCCAAGCAACTCCACTCCTACAACGCACAGGAACGGTTCAAATCAGTGCCGGACTAATGTTCTTTTACCTTTTAATTAAATTTACATAAACTTCCGTTTATATTAAACTGGAGTATTCTTATTAAAAGTTATAAAATATTAATTTGCTTTATTAAAACACATTTAATAATGCGTAGAGCCCAGGAGCCGTTCAAATCAGTGCCGGATTAAGGTTTTTACCTTTTAATGGAATTTACATAAATTTCCGTTTGTTTATATTAAGCTGAAGTATTGCCTGAAGACAAACATCAGATCAAAATTTGACCAACATCATCATAAACATTCGACCAGTGTTGCCACCTTCTTTTACTGTACTTTCAGAAATTTTCTTCCGTGAATACAGAGCTCAACATGCGGCCATCTTCTCATCCCTCGTTTAGCTGATGATCATTATGCAACCGACTATACAATTCTTTCTTTAGGTGTATGTCAAACTGACGAAATTTGTAGCATGCGAGCACGTCTATTTGTGTCGCATTTGCTCGACTTCCCCCCCCACCACCTTTTCATCTGCCTATGTTGAATGGTTGGGAAATGTGTCCTCTTTGGAATTGTAGTGCCGCTTCCGACTACCCATATTTCCCAGTTGTCAGTCTTGAGTAAATTCTCCCCGGAGAATCCTTCCTTCCCCCTCTCTCTCACTTTTGTTTGTTTGATCTGGTCTGCCGAATCGGTTTATGAGACTCCAAAATCTCTTGGGAATACAATTCCCCTTTCGGCGACCATCTTTGTCAATCTATATTTTGCAAAATCAACAAACCTCGTTATTCCAGTTAAACTAAAACTATCATTCTCTAGATTTGTTGCTGTTGTGCAGTATCTTATATGAGAAGTTGCTAGGCAACAAGAAATTCAAAAAATGGATGTGAATTTTAACTAAAAAAAAAAAATTCTTGTAGGTTGTGCAGATTAAGAAAGGTGGTTTCCACAGACAGCACTGCATTCCCAAAAGAGGATTGTATAAAACAGAGATGGTGAATGAACAGTAAGCCTGGTGAGAATTAAAAATAGGACAGCATGAAAGTCATGATGCTAGACAAGTGATCCAAGTCAGAAAAATCGCCGGACTTTTAAGCGTCATTTTCCAATAGATGACATTCGCGACTGTAGGCCTTTTCCACGATTCAAGATAATATGCACCGTGGTTCATATCATAGTCACCGAATATTTCAGCTCTGTAAACGTAATTCTCATTTTAGAATCTAAACTCAACTATTAAATATTGAATAAAATAGTTTACACGTGCTCTGTAGCAATTAACAAGGAAATTTTGAAAAATCCTTTTCTAAATTACTACAAATGCAATTAAAAAAAAAAAAAAGGGAAAGGGGCGTCCTAAAAATAATAAGTATTTAGTGGGAGAGAGGCGCCAAATTTTGAGCTCACACCGAGCGCCATATGACCTAATTCCGTCTCTGAATAAATAGTAAAGCGTTGTATAGATAAAAAATAAATTGAACATTTTAATTTATATTTTATACAAGTACTGCCTAGCTTAAGACTATAATTATTAAAATTGCTAACAATAGAGATCACAATTTTTGTATAAGAAAAGGAAATAATAGAATTTTTCCAAAACTAACATATAAAGTTCAATTTCACAATCATAAAAATTTTTATGAAACAGGCGTAGCTAGAAAGTTTGTAAGGGGGTTTATAGGCTCAACAAGGAGAGGGTTACAGAGCTATAACATATATTCCTATGTTAAATATACAAAATTTCATTGCAATGGGGGGTTACAACCCCCAACGGCTATGCCTATGGGGATAAACACTTGTGTGAGGAGTCGTAATATCTGAGGTGCCTCATACTCCATATCTGGGCGTGAGATGGCAAACTTCTGAGTCAAATTGTTTCTCACTTCTTTGCAAGGTACTTTTATAAGAGCTTGCATGCCACATGACGGGTATAGCAATTCAAAAACTTATGGGAGACTCAAGGAACTTAAAAAAAAAATTAAGTGATTAAGTTCTTTGTAATCCAATTGGGGAGGGGGTTTGAGCCTCCCGAGCTCTTAACTTTCCTATGCTGCTTCTACATATGCCATAATGCTAATTTATTTATGACGAAGGTAGTCATAATGGAAACGATCTCCAGTAGTTGCTAAATTTGTATATTGCCACATTTACCCTCCAAAATGGCAATATCCTTAACTTCGTTGCCAGTGTATATTGGTATGGCATTTCATGTTAAGCAACTAAATGTAGAACCCTGGTGATACCATCTGAATTTAAGTCAGTGCACAAAAGTCAATCCTCATTTAAACAATTTTTGTTAGCTGTACATTACAAGGCTCCACAAGAGAAAATTAGTTTCTATCCCCGCCATAAAAAAAATCTTATGTATAGATTTGTTTGAATTTGCAAATTCGTTTCTGACAAGAAATAAGTTTCATTCTAATTCAATATCTTGATAACCTTTAAGAAAGAAAGCATTATTTTCTAAATTGGGATTTTAAAAGTGATTCATCACCGACTTTGAATTAGAGTTTAAGTACAGAACGTAGTAATTTGGCAATATAGGCATATTTGTGTCAAATGTGAATACATGGTCTTTCACTTTTTCTAGCAATCTGTGTTTTTTTCTTTTTTCATTTAATGATTCACACGCAAACTTTTGCAGGGTTTGCTGATTTAGGAATGTAGTGTAGAGATTAAGTTCAATTCTACAATCTAGAAGGGTGGATGGGGAGAGAATCTCTCCCTTCAATGGGTACCCACTGGGTACTGGTAAGTACTGGGGATTTAATTTTATAATTTTCCCACTTTAATAGAATTTTTTACATTTTTTGTTCTCATTTTTCAACTTCAATAGTTCAAAATTTTCCAAAATGGCTGATGCATAAAAATGTTCATGAGTAACTGCCACATTGGAAGTCGCCAAAGTTACCATGTTTCATAGTAATACTGAGAAATGCTCAAATTGTCAGGTAACATGAGAGAACAGCAATGATTTCTTAAGCGAGCCATATAAAGCTCGTAAAATAGAAGTATGTAATTTATTTCATAAAAAAAATTATTTCACTATGACATCCTAGTATTTATAAAAATTGGTCATAACCATCAATCACAGATCTTATTTTGATTATCTTCACGGTTTATTAGTAAGATTAAACATTTTACCTTCATTTTTAGTGGTGATGACTATGAAGTCAAATCTGGCAAGCTGATCACAAAAAAAAAAAAGTGGATGCCTTCTTCCCATCATCATAGTTCCCAGGACATTTTCACATGCCCAAGAACTCTTCATATATGCATATACCTAAGTATTACATAAATGGCACATAAGAAGTACACCAATATATTCAATTCTTACTCTACTTCTAAACACAGCAGAGAGGAATGTTGTGACTGACTTTGTGAACATGGACTATTTATTTCCTATTATTTTAACTGTTGTGTTATTACTCCATAGTTAAATTACATTTTAATTGCTGGAATTGGTAATACGATAGTGTATTTAAATGTTTTAAGATCCCTAAATAAAATCAGTCCAATAATGTTTGTCTACAGAGCAGATCAATTTGCTTCAAGCTGCTTTGTAGCAATAGTGGTTTTCTTTTATAGAAAACTGAAGTCCCAACTGAGGGCATGTTATTCTTAATAAATGTAAATCATGCAAATGTAAGTATTTATACAAGCACATATTTATTAAAACTACGTTAAAATCATATGTTACAGTGCCTTACATTTTTTTTTTAAATGACCTTTACTTAATTAAAAGTGAAAGATCATGAAAGTACACATTATTGACTGGAAGCGTGGGAGAAACAGATTATGGTGGAAATTCACTAAAAACAGAATGACAAGCAGTAGATGGAAAGCATGTGTCTATGCAACATGCGGATTGTCAGGTACTCAAACATAAGCATTGAGAACATTAAACACCCCTTCCACCATGGGCGGCATGGGTCCTCTCAAAGCATGCATACCTTGGATTTTCGCAGGGCATGAGTCCCATCGCCCATAAGGGTGCACCAGCCGGATACTGATGGCCCAGCCCACCCCTGCCTCCCATGATCATCTACATACAAAAAAAAAGCATCATGCAATTGGAAGTTAAGTTTGTGGATGCATACGTAAACTAAAAAATAAGGTCTGCTTTAAAAATAATTCATGTTTTCTATTAAAGCATAGACAAAAAGTTTAAAATTATACGGTAAAATTACATTCTCTGATTTAAGTCAAATTTTATGTGATCTAAAAATTCCTAACATCTCCCACCCCCTATATGAAAATTACTTCAATTCAAGAGACTTCTTAACAAGTAAGAACATTGAAAATTTTAATTAATAAATTTATAGCATTATTTACCAACAATACTGTAACATTGCTTTTTCAAAAAGTAAAAACTTCCTTTACTGTGAATCCAATATGACTAATTTCTGATTATACTGTAACACCTTAACACAATTTATATCCTACTAAAAATGGCCTATTTTTTACAATGTGATAACAAAATGCAAGTGTTACTATTACCAGAATTTTTAACCTAAAATTATCAAAACAAGGAAAACATAAAAGCTTTTGGCTGAAACAAAACCCGTTATTTCAAGTCAAGTTTTAGTTTAAGCCGATTTGACTAACTTGTGCGTGATCACAGCCTTTATTTTCTTTGATATAAACATTAAACGACATAGATTCTATACTTAAACGATCATTGACTGATATGAATTTTCAAATGGTTGCTTAATGTTCCTCGGCGAGCAAATCTTTTTTGACATATAACACACCTAAAAGGTTTGTCGCCAGTATGAATTGTCAAGTGCTCATCTAAACCTTGTTTTTCATAAAATTTCCTTGAACACATTTCACATTCAAAAGGTTTCTCACCAGTATGGAGTTTCAGATGTTTCTTCAGATTCCCTTGCTCAGAAAATTTCTTAGAACACATTTTACATGCAAAAGGTCTTTCTCCAGTATGAACTCTCAAGTGCTTGTTTAGAGCTCCTTGTCGAATAAATTTTTTGTCGCACATTCCACACTCAAAAACCTTTTCGCCAATGTGAGTTTTCAGGTGTGAATTTAAACCTGGTTTCTCAGCAAATTTCTTAGGACATATTACACACGTAAAAGGCTTTTCACCAGTATGAAGTACCACATGTTTCTTCAAATTTCCTCGTTCAGAAAATTTTTTATGACATATTTTACACACAAAAGGTTTTTCTCCAGTATGCACCCTCTTGTGTCTACTTAAACTTCCTTGATGAACAAACTGTTTCTTACAAATTTTACACTTGAAAGGTCTTTCACCAGTATGACCTTTCAAGTGTTTAAGTAAACTGTCTTTGTACGCAAAATCACTGTGACATAATTCACACTGAAAAGTTTTTTCCCCAGCATGAACTTTCATATGTGTATTTAAATTCACCTGTTGAGGAAACCTTGAGTGGCATATCTCACACTTAAAACATTTCTCACTAGGATGGGATCTCATGTGATGGGCTAAATTTAAACCATGGGAGAACTGTTTACAACATACTTGATATGTCAAAGTTTCATCACTAGTATGTATTTCCATGTCTGCCAAACTGGAATTAAGTAAAATAGAATCCAGGACATTTATTGGATAATTTTCCCTAATACAACAATAGATATCATCTGCAGTATGTATTCCTTAAATATTCATAACCTCGATAATCTTACACTTCAATTGCTTTATTTTACTGACACAAAATTATTTAAATTTCTGACCATGTAGTTAAAGCCAGAAATGTCATACTTAACAATAAAATGCCCTTTCTCCATGATCAGCAAAGATGAAATATTAGGTATGAGTATTTGACACTCAAGAGCAATTGCTCTCATTAAAAAATCCCAATATTTGCAATTCAAATTTATTCGCACATATTAATTTCTACTGTGTACTGAAAGAACTATCCTAGACTATTGAGCGACATCTTCATGTTGTCTCACAAGCTAAGATATGAAAGTCCTTTCACAAAACTATATCTTGATTGACCAAGACCATCCACTGCTTATTGTTAATCTAAAGGAGAAGACATGCTATTAGGATATATTTTAAATATACAGAAAGGAAAATTATATGTACACATAGTTATTAATAGGTTACTCCATCATCAGCCCTCCCTCCTTTCAATGTACTTTTAATGTGTTTTCTACTATTATAGTTTTAATTTGTTTTCATCCTAAAAATACATACTTGATCATACCTTGTTGGGCGCAGAATAATGCTTGCTATCCTTGCGCAACAGAAACACAACCAACCAATCATCAGCCCTTCCAACAATAACATACTGTGTACTCTACTAGATATTAAAAACGTTGCAATGATATTGCATTTTGCGATTTCACAATTATATGCAGAGCAAATGGTAGTAGATTTCAACATTAAAAATGTTATTGAAGCGAATCCATAAAAATTGTCAAATTTTGCAATTTTCTTTGGTTTCACTATACACAGTGGCTAATAATTTTTATGACTATGGCTAACATCAAACCAGAATTTTTTTTGTAAAGAAGAAAAAGGGACACTGTTCTGGCCCAGAGCCAAACCAGGGACCCTCCGTATGAACTTGAATGCCTTAATAACATGGTGGCTACAGAAATGGGGGAAAAAATTGTCTGACATTTCCCTGATCTCCAGAAACTTTACTTAAAATTTCTTTTCTTTCTTCTTTTCTTTTTTTTGTGATCACTCTTTCCACCAAATAAAAATTCAAATTAAAGTGATTTTGATTGTTTAGATTATATATACAATCATTGGAGCAGAGAGTTATTTATTAACAGTTACCTTTTCTATGTAACCAACACCGTTAGATTTTTAAGAAAATAACTGTAACTTAGTTACTTTTGGTAGTAACAGATTAACAAAAAATTTCTTTACATCTCTGTTACTTCAAATGGGCATTCCCCCATTTAGAGCAGCTCTTCAAGTCTACACAACATCCTTACCTCTGAGCCTGTGCAGATATAGGTATTGAAGAAATGTAGTAATTCATTCAGTTAAAAATAATATTTATTAATGCTTTAAATGTTTAAGTTAATTCAATAATTTGTAGAAAAAAATTAATTTGAATAAATCATTGAAGAAATTTATATGTCTTTTTTGGCGGAGCCTTCGAGACTGACATGTGCACACTTCAATGGTAAACGGAAGACTGATTTGATTTTAGAATGTGAACCACAATGCTTTTCTTCTTTTTCCAAACAAAAAATTTTAGTTTGAACTCATGTTGAAAATTAGATAATAAATTTCCCCATGAAAATTCACAAAAAACTTGCTCCCGGCGGCTTTACGTGTTGATTATTTGGCAATTGTGTTAACCCTAAGAAGGGTAATAATATCTTACGTATGGAGAAAGAGAGAGCGTTGTTCCAGTCTTCATTCGTCTAGCAGTCAGGACACTGTGGGTTCAAGGAAGGGACTCTAGGTTGACTCCAGGATGTGGATGGCGTCTCTTTTTCTTCTAAACAAAAAAGCTCTTGAGAGATTCATATTTTTTAGAAAACTGTACATCCTAGCTCAGCATGACCCTTTATGCCCTTCCACCATAAAAATCAAATAAAATTTATTCGGATTATGACCCGAACGTTCTTCAGCACATAACAGAGTACTCACAGAATCAGGCTGCTTCAAGTATTTAAACATCAAGATAATTTTATTAAAGATAATCAGAAACTAGTTTTTACACATTCATTTACACTTAACTTTACTCATCCTTAAATTTCGCTCATACTTAACTTCACGCACCCTTAAATTTTGCTCACACTTCACTTCGCACACCCTTAATTTCACTCAATCTTAACTTCATGTATTCTTAATTTCACTCACTCTGAACTTCACCAAGTTTATACAGTTACACTGTGGTCGGGAAACTCTTCAAATTGTCCATAAATACATCAAAACACACATTAAAGTTATCCGTTTTAAAGAACATCTTCACTTTAATCACACCTGTAAAAAGGAATTTCTTATCCCTTTCAAACTTAAAGTTAAACCTCTTGTAAATTCATCTCTTGGACATTGCATCGCACATAACACAAATCTTAAATTTATTTCCACTAGAATTTCTCTGTCACTGCATTCTTACTCAGCTTCAAAATAAAATATCCTTTCTTACTTCCCTTCTAAATACTAAACTTGATTTTCTTACCATGCTCCTAGTTAAATCCGCTACTCACTCACAAGAATCTAAAATCCAAGAACATATTCGTCTTACTCATTCACGTAAACTTAACAACCTTAGATCTTCTATTTCAAAACACCCAAAACTCCTTACAAAAAACTGGATACTAAATCTTTCAAATAAAAATCTCACATTACAGCAGCTGTTGAGAGTAGCGTTTATGTTTTTCAATTAAACTTTGAATTACTATGTTTTGGTTTTGGGGAAATTGACAACAGACAATGGTTGTCATGATCTCTTTTTTCTAAAAGTAAAGGTTTAGTTTCATTTGTTCTTTGCAAGAGGAGTTTGGATCAATTTTCTTTCCCACAAGCGATATTCATCTTACATAACATGGTCTGTCAAGACGGGAGGGAGTGAAGTGAATAGATAAGTTAGGATTCGAGTAACGAAGTTGTGCTCGAAGGAATAAGCAAAATGAATGCCTTGTTAATACGTAAAAGAACATTAAAAGGTAAATTAACCAAACTGTCAAACCGCATCTTGGAATTCGGGAATGACGTGGATATACACGTCAGAAATTCAAGCCAGGAAATTGTCACTTATTGCCAACAAAAATGAGAGATGGCTAGATAAGATGGCACAGCTGTGCAAGTATGAAGAATTCGAAACCATCCAAAATAGTGAGTATGATCGAATTGGCGACAATCTGGATAGTTTGAAACTACACATACTTAGATTACAAGATAAGAATACAGCGGAAAGAGTTGAAATGAACTGTTAACAGTAATTTCAATTCTAAAATGAAATTGCCATTTATGAACCTTTGTTTTCTGGAAGCTATGAAAACTGGACCTCGTTCCACGACTTGTTCATAATAGCTGTTCATAATAATAATTCACTTTCAGGGGCCCAGTATTTGAAGTCTTATCTAAAAGATGATGCAACGATGTTGATTCAGGCAATTCAAATTATGGATTACAATTATTTAAAAACCTGGGATATATTAAATAATCGATATAAGAATAAAATAGAACTGATTTAATGCCAACTCAACCAGCTGTTTACACAGTCACCTTTACATTAGGAATCCGCTGTCGGGCTAAGGACGCTGCTGGATACATCGCCTGAATGTTTATCTACGTTAGAAAATTTGGAACAAGTGGTACAACATTGGGATGTCTTACTGATTTATTTTCTGTGAAAGAAATTGGATACGGAATCATTGCATGAATAGGAACTGACTCGACCGAGGAATATAATTCCCACCTTTATCCAATTTAAAGAATTTTTAGAGAAGTGTTCAAGCGCCTTGCAATCTATTGGGCAGACTAAGATAAAACTGCAACCGAGTGGGAAAACGGAGATCTTCAAATCCAAAATGGCACACTTTGGCTCTATTTTGACATGTGGAATATGCAATAGTAATGATCGTTCTATTTATAAATGTGAAGAATTCATTAAGGGTTCCATGGATCAAAGAAGAAATGTGAAAATGAACTGTAACTTATGTTGGAACTGTCCGCGTAAAAATCATTGAGCAAGCAAAGGATACAGAACTTGTGATGCAAAACATCACACGCTACTTCATGTAGGTAACAATGAGACAACCAACACTGTGAAGAAACCTCTTTTAGGACATTGTGCACAAGAGAAGGGCATGACATGTCAAATCGTTCTACCAACTGTAATTGTAAACGTTATGGATTCACAAGGATAAACAAAACCTTGTCGCCTACTGATAGATTCTGGATCACAATGCAACTTCGTAACTGAAGATTGTGTCCAGAGACTTTGCTTACCGAGAGTTCACTCCACAGTTTGCATCAGTGGTCTATCCCCAAGAGATATCTGTCAACTGCGAGGATTGGTTAGAATTCAGCTCATCTCTCAACATAATTCCAAAGAGAAGATTGAGCTAGAAGCACATATCTTAAAAAACTTAACCGGTAATCTACCTCAGTGAAAAATAGATTAAAATCAGGTAAAGGCCTTTCAGAATCTGAAACTAGCAGATCCAATTTTTAGGAAGCCGGAACGGATTGACATTTTATTAGAAGCCGAATTATTTGCAGAGATCACGCTAACTGCTCAAATCACTTTAGGCAATACACCTACTCATGCGATGGAAACAATTTTTGGTTGGATCGTGACTGGACCAACGCAACTACCAAATTTCAAGGAGCTGTTACAATGAATCACTTTTTCTTGCAATGCGGAGGCCTTGCTTCAAAATTTGTGGGAGCTAGAAGCAATTCCGGAAAGCAAACAACGGTCGCATGAAGAGGATTATGAAAACAATTTCGTTTGTACTCATCAACAAAATGACTCCAGGTGGTACATTGTTAGACTGCCATGTAAAAAGGAACGTAAAGAACTTGGGACTTCTGCCCCTCGAACCTTTCAAGTATATGTGAACCATGAATGTGGTTTTAGGTATAATCCTAAATGACAGGAACAATATCATGAATTTATGACTGAATGTTCAACATTAGGTCATATGAAAAGAGTAAATGAAGAAACAAGACCTTTAGTTCATGAATCTTACTACAACAGTTGGTGGAAGATGGAAAGGCAGATTTTCAAAGAGCTTCCAGAGTACTCAAATCTAACTTCTATATGGATGATCTTATGTCCGGAGCAGACACCATAGAAAAAGCAATAATACTTTAGGAGTAATATAATAACTATGACTAATAGAATTTAATGACGAAGTACTATAGAAATTTATCAGAAAAATACTTTACATTTAGCAGTCTCAAGAAGTCCATTTAAGTGCAGGGGATTTCGTTGCCAAGTCAATGTGCATTAATGTACTTTTGACTGTATTATGAAAAAAGACCTTTATGTTGTTAAAAAATGAGTTACAAGATGGAAGCAGTTCAGCAGTCAAACAGTTTAAAACAAGAAATTTCACTGTATAATCGCAATCTTCATATTGTTGAAGATAACAAAATTAATCAATTAAAAATATATATATACATGGTGTGTGGCAAATCCAATTTCAAACTTTGCACACTTTTCTATGCCAATTCTTAATTTTCAGTTACTACTACATTAAAATTTGAATAATCAAAACACGTTTCAAGATCAGAAAATCCACTAACATAAACCAGAGCCATTTATAATTCGACTGCAATGAATTTACAAATGCAAAAATTTTAACCTCCCTCCCACCCCCTTCTTAAAAAAGTCTCCATACTAAAAGCTTCCAGTAATTAAATATATACAATATTTTTATTTGGCTTCATCGATATTATAAATGGGTTTGACCATATAATAATAAAAAGTTAAGAGCTTCATCTTTTATTCCGTTTAAAAAGTATGCACAACATAAAGGAGGTTGGTACGATTAGAATTTCTTACAGACAAGATAATTTAGCTAAACAGCTTACACTTTTTTTTTAAAGTTTTAGTTGTTTGGTAAACAATCTTTCTTGAGAAATACAAACTTAAATAATTTTATAAGATCATTAGATTTTTGCGAAAAAAAATGTTGGAGGAAGTTCAGTCAAAACTATAAAGTTTTTCAAAATTTTTAGTATACAATGAAGTACAAAAAGACAAAGGCTACAGTTCAGGAAAATATTTTAATACAGCCTCTTTTCATAATACTGAATTTTAAATAGAAAATTATCCTTATATTGAAGAAGAAAATTTTCGAATTAAATTAAAATGCTTTTTTCTTACATCAACAATCCTAGATCAAATTTGAACTTTTTGTATTCGAGTTGTGGTGATTCCTTCTAACGCTCATCACAATTAGGTTTCGTGCCAAAATTCTGTTCTCATAGATATCTGTCAATGAGTCACATGTGAAACCAATTTCTTGGAATTTCTACCTAAAACACCGGATATAATCATTATCCAACTTCGAACCCTCTCCCATATATTTTCATTTAATGGGCAAAAACTGTCAAGAAAGACAGTTCAACGTTAACATAACTCACAGCAAGTTCTCCCTCTCTGTGGGGTCAAACTGACCAATAGAAATCAATGGCAAACTATTGCGATGACAATCGATTATCCAATCACCGTCCGCAAAAATCACCTGAAGATACGTTTCGGATGGAATAACACTCTCTTGGCTTTTAACTTTCGTAGAATACATAAGGCTGATAATGATTCTAATAATGTAGACTTGCGAAACTTAAGGTTACATCCAGCATCATGCCGTGGCTGGTATATGCTTCTATCTCCTTCCATTGTAGCATTACAGCCATCGACTTCTCAAAAAAATGTTTTCAGTTATAGTGCATCTATTCACCTCCAGTCTTCCTGCATTTTCCAAATATAAATAAACCTTCTGAGATATGGCAAATTTTACCCAAGGATCCGATACGGCAGCTCTCCAACACAGAGCCTTCCGCAAAGTCAAACTGGAATCAAGATCATTTATTCTTACTTTTATAAGTTAGGTAAACAAGAATTTTAGGTTTTAAGGAAAATAGTGGATGCAGTTAAAAAGTATGAATGGGCTCATCGAAGTAGCTAATCTTGAAGACGAGGACACCTGGGGACACATCAAATTTTTTCTAAGCAAAAACTAAGACATGACCTAGCTCCTTCTAGTTACTTTAATGTATGGGACCCTTCTTTAAGAAACTAAATATTTTTAATATTGAAAGTAAAAACATTTCACACTCGAAATTTTTTTTAATCAGTATGAATATTCTTTAAGTGTTGATATAAAACTCCTCGTCGAGCGAATTTTCTGTGGCATGTTTCACACTCAAAAGGTTTTTCACCAGTGTGAGCTCTCAAGTGTCTATTTAAATCTCCTCGTCGAGTATATTTTTTTTTACATGTTTCACACTCAAAAACTTTTTCACCGACATGAGCCTTTAGATGCCTGTCTAAATCCTCTCTTTGAGAAAATGTCTGATGACATCTTTCACACTCAAAAGGTTTTTCGTCTGTATGAATTCTCAAGTGGCGACTTAAATGTTCTTTGCGAGAAAACTTCTTATCACACATTTCACACTCAAAAGGTTTTTCACCTGTATGAATTCTTAGGTGGCGAAATAATTGTGCTCTTCCAAGAAATTTCATACCACACATATCACACTCAAAAGGTTTTTCACCTATATGAATTCTCAGGTGGCGAATTAAATCTCCTTTTCGAGAGAATTTCCTACAACACATTTCACACTCGAAAGAGTTTTCCCCACTATGAGATTTCAGGTGTTTCAAATTTTTTCGTACGGAAATTTTTTTCGGACACATGTTACAAACAGAAAGTTCACCAGTATGAACTTTCAGCTGGCTGTTTAATGGTCTATTCTCAGAAAATTTCTTATCACCTACTTTACACTCGAAAGGTTCTTCATCAGTGTAATTACCAAAGTGTCTATTTAATGTATGTCGTCTCCAAAATTTTCACACAAAAAGTTTTTCCCCAGGGTGACCTTCTGTGTCTTTATTTAATGTTTCTGCTCAGAAAATTTCCCTAGAAGCAGGTCACATTTAAGGCGCTCATCACCAATAAAAGCTTTCGGACGGCAGGTTAAATTCGAACCTCGAGAAAATTTGTAAAACACACTTCACATTCAGAAGTTTTAACTCTAATATGAATTTCCAAGTCTTCTCGAATAATAGAAATCAAAAGTTAATCACTTGGTATTAATTCCAAATGCAAAAGGGCACTGACTGGTGCACTTACCTTTTAACTTCAAAAGACTTTACCGGATTAAGTTTCCAATTGCTTTCATGAAAAGAAACTAATCTACCTGCAGTAATATGTAGTCAAAGAAAGACTATTCTGTTTAGGGAAAAATTGCAGTGGTTTTTTTTTTCACAAAATTAACGATAAATACTTGACTTCCGAAAGCATCTTCATGTTCCATTAAAAGATACTTAAATATTTTCAGATCATAAGAGCACACGAATTTTCTTTAACAGACAACAATGACTATTTTTTAATGATATTTTCCTCAATTATATGGATCATTAAAACAAAAGTGCAATACTTTAACAAAAGTACGGTAACGGATGGCCAGCCGATCATTGAGCTAAGGAAGAAAAGGCAGTAGTAGAATAAATTTTGAACACTGATATTACACATATAGCTATTTCACAATAAATGTGGTATTCGATTCAATGTAAAAAAAATGTAAAATGATAGAGTATTAAGAATATCAAAATATGGGCCACATAAGACCAAAGCACAATCAATATTACTAGGATCAGTTTTAGCGACAGGGATATATCTGGAGTTTTACCCTGAATTTTTTTGCAGTTGCCGAAAGTGACTGGCAAGGAGCGGGGTCACCTTTTGCCATACTGGAAATGTTGACAGAGTTCTTTGGGCATGGAAATTTTCCTGAATCAGCGAATGTCTTGTGGTGATGTGGGGGAGGGGGGATGGATCTCACATACCCCACTACAAAAAAAAAAATCAGATAAACCTGAAATTTGAAACAGTTGAGCCAGTAAAGAGAACAGCAGTAAAAATAAAGCAAATACCTATCTAGTTGGTCCGCCGTGTAAGATGGGAAAATAGTTTTCATGGCATTGAGGAATACCGGATGCAAATTCATTAGGCTAAAAAAAAACAGAAAAGCACAAGGGTCAATCACTTCGACATAATTCAATTCGGTTCAATGAATGAAGCACAGCCTACAGAAACACGAAGTGAGTACAAATGGTGTTACAAGCATAGAAGAGAGATCTAAGTGTGACGTAAGGCTTTTAAAAAAAGGAAATTCTAGGGACTCTAGTATGCCGTCAGAAGCCTAACTATTGCAATTTTTTACCAATTTCAGGAGGAGAAAAAATGCTGGTGATGAACTATGCAGTTACGCCGTAAGCCCAAATTTTCCAACATTGCCAAAATGGAAGACAATAACCATCTGCCATAATAGAATATTGAGAAAACTGCATAACAATCTCACCTGTCAAATCTCATGCTATTTAGACCAATTTTAAGAGTATATATATATATACACTTTTAAAATTGGTCCGAGAATTTTCTGCATGGCCCATCTGCACATCACTTTTATCATGGTTTGTCTGTTGGAACATGGGCAAAATGAACACCTGCGATGTTGCAGTAACATTTGCAGACGTTTTTACGACCCAGTAATTTTCCTGAACTAGCAAAAGCCTAATGGGAGGTGCTCTCCCACATTCCCACTTTAAAAAAAAAGCATCAGATAAGGCAGGCACCATAATGGGCTGTATGGGAAAGGGCGAAACTGCCCAGTTCGTCGCCATATTCTCTCCTGCAGAAATTGCAATAGTTTGGCTTATGACATCATGCACAAGTGTCTCTTCTATACTTCTAATACCATTTGGACCTGCTCTGCGTTTTTGAAATCTGTGTTTTATTCGTTACAAGGAATTATGTTGGAACTATTAACCTTATGCTTTTTTTAAGGATTACATTTGAAATGTAAGGGATGTGTTATTGAATGGGATATAAAAGACACACGGTGGACAACTAGGAAAGTGCTTCCCTTTTTTTCCTTCACTAGTTCGACAGTTTCAAATTTCAGGCTTATCTAATGTTTGTTTGGTTGTGAGGGGTGAAATCACAAAGTCTGCAATAGGGAGGGGAAAAAAAAAACAAAACTCGTCCGTGTTGACGTCTACTGTGTGAGGAGAATAACGGATCTTAACAGGAAAGGCAGATCCAGAGAGGTATTTTGTAGGGGTGGAATGTAAAATACAACAGAACCCATTTATAACGAGCCGGCATGCGAGTTTCCAGATACAGTGAGGAAAACATGGATGATTTTTAGTATAATAAGTGAATAACATATAATTTAACTGCTTTTAGTGAACAAGTCCTTTTTGGACCCGAATTTAATAAGCTATTTAAAAAAATATATTAGGAAACCAAGCTTTTTGCCAAAATTCCATCGTTATATGCGGTTGGTCATTATAATTGGTTCTTACTATAACCGATTTCCACTGGTACGAACGTTATTACACATCATCCATTTTGGAAAATCGTGGAAAAAAAAAAAAGAGGCAAAATTTTAAACTATTAAAAAATTAGTGAAAGATGCGAAACTTACATAAAATTGCAGTGTTGACAAAAGTAAAGCCCCAGTATTTTATTTGAATTAGCAGATGCCTGGTATAGGGGGAAGGCTTTTCTTCCACCTCCCTCCTACCGAATTCTGGCATTGAACCTTCTTAAATCAGTAAATCTTGCAAAAGTATGGGGTAAAATCATAAATAAACCATGATCACGTCAAGAATAGGATTTGGTACTAACTCCATGCTTTCAAGCAATACCTCCATTACTAGAGGCCATCCGAAATTAAAAAAATGTTGGATGCGGTTTCTGTTTATGATTTCGTCCGCTTGGATCGCTCGCGATCCGCTCACAAGACTGACTATAAATGTCGGCAGAACTGCCTCATATGCCGAGTGATGACAGCACTGCGCATGTGCGTGGACTCTTGTAATAACACGCTATAAAATAGCTAAATGTGCTGTCATCTGGCTAGATATACAAGCGATGGTGTAGCTCCCTATTGATATCCCCGCTAATATAGTATTTTGATTATGAATTAGCATTTGTTTTAAATAAATCAGTACTTACCTGAATCACAGAGACCGAACTGGGGAGGAGACCCCCCAGACTTCCTCCGCTCGTCGCTTCGCGACTCGTGCCGTTTTGATCACATTCGATGTGCGTTGCCTGAATCAGTATCTGTTGCATCAGTATATGTTTATAAGTATAAATTATAATTTTATCCCCTTGTCCAGGAATTTATACCCCCCCCCCCCCAGACTTCCTCCGCTCGTCTCTTCGCGACTCGTGCCGTTTCGATCACATTCGATGTGCGCTGTCTGAATCAGTATATGTTTATAAGCATAAATTATAATTTTATCCCCTTGCCCAGGGTTTTATACACCCCCTTATTATGTAAACACACAAAATCTAATCCACACTACATCCTTTTTGTCAACAAACATATGTGAAATAAACACGCATGCACATAATGCGACAGGAGAAACTATTGCGTATAAATGCGGCAGGAGTAGCTATTTTCTCCTGTTTTTCTAGCCAAGTAAATGGAAACACTTAGACGAATTTCCCTGAAGTCCACACACATGCGCACATGCATCGGCAGTTCAGGCATCCTGCCGACATTTATAGACTTTTGAAGACATTGGGGTTCATTATATACCCGTGCTGTTTCATATGTATCTTACATTAAATCAAACCAACCGAAATTGTTTGTGCTTTAGAGTTGTGAATTTATTATATCCGTGTTCGTTATAATCGAGTTCCACTTTGTCCTGTTTTGCTTTTATTTATTTACATATTATACAGCGTAGGTAAGTTTTTATTAATTTTAATCTTAAGGAAATGTGAATTATAACAAACCACACGTAGACAAATTCCATTTTCAATTGTTCAAATTAACTCATACATGATTTTCCATGTTTTCAAAATAAGCGAATAGCATGAATGAGGATAATAAAGACATTTGATGTCATTCCCATTTTAAATACTTCACTAATAAGGAAACCTTATATGGATGTCAACATTTCCACCTATTTAACAGTAACGCCGATGTCAAATTAATCCCTGAGCATTGTATGACCATTTAACGTTCGTGAAACGCATACGTTTACTTCGAATAGTGCAAACCTATTTTTTTTAAAATTTAAATCAAAGTCTAAATTGTATTTGTTACACCCTTAAAACGTGTTATGTGTATATATAAATGTTTTTTTTACTGTTATATATTTAAATTGTCGCATTATTCTTAGTTCATAAAGGCGTGATTAGCATCGAATATAACCACCGATAATTTAATTCACAGTCGGCAAAGTAAAATTTTCAAAATTATTGTGTACGTGTGTGTGTGTGGGGGGGAGAGTGGAAAGCACCTATTATATACATATATACGCATATTACAATATATGTAAAAATGCAATTTACTTTAAATTGTTGGAGAAGAGGGTTCAGGTCGCACATGCCCACATAATTGTACACAGTAGTACTGTTTGCTGTGACAGTACAGTGTGTACAAATATAACTCCACACGATACTTATGTACACTTCTGCTGCTCTGTCACTCTCCCCTTTTAATCCACAGTCGAAGACGTATTCACACACACACACACACACACACAATGACAACTATTTCTCAATTTGAATTTATCCCATCTCTAGTCTATTTAATTTGGCAACGCTCAGTGAGGTGTGTCCAAAATGCCAGGAATGTTTACAGTTGAATGCGATCTTGTGTTGTTTTTGTTTCGCAAATGTCAAAGTGAAAAGTCGTTTCTTTATCTTTCTAACTTTGCCTTTCTTAACTTTACTTAGTCTTAGACTTTCGCTCCAGGGATTTGGCGGGACAATTTTACGAAATTTCTTTCATCAATTCGTCCTGTTATCTTCTATCAGTCACAGTACGTAACATTTATGTATATGCTGCATCTGCGTTGATCGTTTGCGTCATATTTATTGCGTTAATCATTATTTATCTCTTAACTATCATATTGATTATATATTTAACACATTATGATGCCGAGTGTGTAATACCCTTTGTTGACAATTTTCATCATTTTTTTTTTTGTATAATTTTATGCAGTACTTAATGTACGCAATTCTTTTACAGTAATTAGATGCTTATGCATACTATTTGCATGCCTATTAATGGCAATACGTTATGGGAAGAGGGGATGACACGGATGAAAACGTTTCTTTTACGACTCAACGATTATATGAAAAGGTTGAATTCACGTGAACGTGCAAGAATGCAGGTATATTTAATGCAGCGATTCCTCCGTAAGGATCGACATATTTATTTTGAGTTGTGGGGAAAGGTCGAAATATTGTTCTTGGCAAAATATTTTGCTTCCAGACTTCGAAACCGAATGTATCACCTATAGTTAATTTTAGCTCTGGTGGATTAGTTTACGAAAAGTTTGTGCAATGATTCCTCTAGTGAATTTTTTTTTTGGGAAACTATTTAAATTCTTTTGGTTTGTGTAGTTTGATTTCGTTGGATTTTAGGTAAATGTGTATCTTTTAGACCACAAGGCTATTTAATGGCGATTTGAGGTATTTTTTCTGTTGATGCATACTAAAAACTATACATGTTTATTTTAATGTGTTAGTTTTGTGTAAATTTTTAATGATATTTCATATGGGCTCATGTGTCTAAATTTGTTGATTTTGTTTGGCAAGTTCTTATCGTTTTTAACTTAGTATTATGAATTAAAATGTAGTTATTCTTTTACCAAAATAATTCATTTTGTAGAAGTGTAGTTATATTAAGCTATTAATCATTTAATTATTATTAAGTTTATTTGGTAGAAGTGCACCATTAATTACCACTAACTCCCAAACTGCCGCTAAATCAGAAACACTACTTTGAAAATTGAAGATGGCAGCAACTAAGAAGGCAAATTTGACTAGTTTTTGCAGTAAAATTTAAAAATAGAAATAAAGGTTTTTAAACGTCTTGATGTTAGGTCTGTGGATTAAACAATGTGGTGACTGCAGGCATGGGAAGGAAGTGAATTTGATAAATTTTCAAAAACCAAATGGCAAAACTGAAAAACACAGTGGTAAAATGTAGAAATTGAAAAAAAAAAATCTTTTGAGCAGTTTGTTTGGTTTTAAACGTGGAAATTCGCATTGTGCATGTGGTCTGTGGCCCCTTCGCTTCGGCCTTTAGCTTTGTGTCATGGCATTAAATTTAAGTAAAGAACTCCGTTGAATCAGTAACCTTGAAAAAAGGGAAAATTGCGGAAAAACATGGAAGTAAAAATGCATTAGAGCTCATTTCGAAGAAATGAAACTTAGTATTGAGAGGTGGTGAAAGAAAAATTACCATTAGCCTAAACACAAAAGCAAACAAGTTACAGCTGTGCCAGAAAACAAGAATAAAGCTATAGCAAAAAAAAAAAGATATCAAACATGTTTCGGAAAAAAATGTGTAAGGAATTTAGTGATTTGGCAGACCGCCCATATATCTGTATACAAACCCAATAACTAAATGGAGAGAGTTCCCTTGTCATTAAAGGGAATTCATTTGACTCTGACTGAATTAAAACTTCGGATGACCTGTGATAAGATTTTCACTTTATTTGGTGCAGCGTGACTTTTGCTGCCCTTGCGTAATTAATAAAAATTTAACTGGAGCTCAAATGCTGCACATGATTCCCACATATCTGGGAAACCTGGAATCATCAGGAAATTTGAAATCGTCCCTAAAATTCAGGGAAAATCTTCCATTTTGAATGGCTAAATTTCCTGTAAACCTGAAACCATTTTCCCCACAACTGAACTTCCCTTGATAGTTTTGTTTGTGATTGGTCATGGAATTTTGTTGGAGGTTGGCAAGTTTTGGAAAAGGTTACTGTTAATCTGTACTAGTGCCATGAATGTTAAATATTAAACTTTATTTATTGTAGAAAAAATTGGGTAAAAGTTCATAATGGATCCATCTTGATGTCTTTTTTCCAACTTTATCAAAAAAGATACCAATGGCCAAAGGGAGTATCCACAAAGATGAAATGTTAGTTTTATGGGGAAAAGTAATGAAAAGGAAAGAAACATAACGGAAGTGGGGAACTATGAAAAAGTTGGCGGGGTGGGGGGGAGACTAGTGGATGGAAGTCCTGGGGAGAAAGTTTTTTCTGACAATAGAAAAGTTTTTCTTGCAAACTGTTACTTTATCTAGTATTTTGATCTTTTGCAAGGCAATTGGTTATTGTGGAAGTTAGTTGGTTTTCAGATAAATTGTCTAAGTTAGTGGTTCTCAACTTTTTTGCGTCACAGAG
>QLNU02014802.1:75502706-75526035 GCA_006491805.2 Dysdera silvatica | reverse complement strand
TACTGTTTTCAATACTTTTATTAGTTTCTGCCACTGGCATGGCAAAAACTAGTTTCTGCCAGAAGGAAGCCAACCCTGTTTCCAAACCATATCACTACAATTCTCCATAATGCACGAATTTACAGGAAATATTTTGAACTTGATAAAACAGTTGATAAAAGTCAGCTGAATTCTATACGTCCTTCAATCAGATGATACAGATTTATTCTATGCTGTAGAATTATGGCTTCACTTAGCAAAAAGTTTGGAATCAGAACCTTACAAGGAAATTGTGTTGAAAAGAATGAACAAAGCTATTCAACCATTCCATTATTTAGCAAACATAATAAACCCTAAATATAGAGGGAAAAGACTGTCTACTTCCTAAGAAGATGCAGCAGAAAACTGGTTAATGGACCAATATGTATATTTAATACCCATACGTTTACATGTGCGGAACATTACCTTCCAATGTTTTATGGAGATGTATGTTCCCAGATGCAAAGTGGTGGAACGTTATGGTAATAAGGACAGAAAAAGGAAATAATGTCTTTAGTGACTTTTGAAAATTAAATTCAAACTTAATTGTTATGAAATGCAAGTTCTGCTGCTATAGAGCAAAAATTTTCAACTTTTGACATAGTACAGTCAAAGCTCCATAATTACCTTGGTGCAGACAAAGAAGTAAAGCTGGCCAAGATTTAGAGGTCTCTGCACAGAGTTAACAATGATATTGACAAATGAATTTTTTATCTTATTTTGTAATATTTTATAATCATAAAATTTAATATAATTTTAATTTCAATCTGTATTTTTCTTATCAGTGTAGTTTGCTATTACATAATATATACAATTATTATATTATAATATAAAAATAAGCTCAATAGTAACTGGATATTTTTATGCATCTATAGTAAACATATAACATTTCAATAAAATAGCGATATACATCATTTACCACCTGGTTGTACCAATTTTGAGAGGCTAAAAAAAAAAAGTGTTTTTTTTTAAGCCATTAAATTAAAAACATCGTAGAATCTTATGATTATAAAACTCTATAAAATAAAAGAATTCATTTATTGATATCCACGTTATGGCTCTGCAAAAATTTATAAATCTTGACATGCCCCCTCCCCCACCCTAAAGCTTTATCTTACATTAGTGTTTTCCATTGCTTTATCTTGCCAAATATTGCAGTATCTTCAAATAAGGTCTAAACTTATTCCACTTAATAAACATCATCCAACGACAGCTAAATATATGCATTTGTCCCCTCACATAAACACCATTACATATTGGAATTCTCACATCACTGAAGATAGTAACACTGAAATAAAATGCATCCTTTTAGGGTTGAATAAAACCCAGGATTTTTTTAAAAAACCAAACCCGGGTGGGCTTGTTTGGGTTTATTATCACCATTTTATTCATCAATTTATCATCATAATTAAAAACAGTTACTTAGGCTATTTTCAAATCTTTGTGCAAATGAAAAGTAACATAGCTTATCCTATAAACTTTCCAGTGTCTCAGTCATTTAGAAAATGGTAAGGAAGGGTTTTGAAGCTTTAAAAATTTAAAAAGAAAATTATAAAATTTAAAACTGCAGTTGCTAATATGTTCCTGTCATGGTATCAGGGTTGGCTTTCTATCACCAGAAACTGGTTATAACCAGTTTTAACAGACAGAAAGTGGGAGAAACTAATAAAAGTACTGAAAACAGTATTGTATTATTTAGTAAAGGGAAGATCAAAAATATTTTTTTATTATAATAGTTTAGTACATTATAAAATTGTATTTTGTTTGAATAATTAAAGTATGTTAAAATAATTAAAAAATACTCAGAGTAAATCAAGGATTCGTTAAAAAACATCTTTCGAAGGCCATATTTTTTAACTTATTATGCCTATTTCGCCTTATTTATATTCTCTACCTCATTAGACTTTTGGCTATAAAATAAAAAGTAGCAACATTGACAGACTGGCAGTAAGAAAAAGCCTTAGTGGTTTATGACTAATCGAATAAGCTGTATTACAGCCAATGAACCACACTTTTTGTTTTTAAGTCTGTTGGAAAGGATGTGGTTGAGAAATATTGCAGAAATCCTTACAGACAAAGCACTAGCCTAAAGGAATACATAAACACTGTAAAGCCACAAATACCCAGCAGTATAAGGTGGAAAAGTCAGGTAGATTGCTCGGAATCATTCATAAAGAATCATCCATGTTACTTGCAAATCATGAAAATGATATGGATGATAAAGGAGCTGTTCAAGTCATAAATAATCAGATGATTAATAAAGATGTAAAAAGACTCATTGCAGCTCTCAAAACCTATTACTGTCATCCTGTGTAAGATATGAAAAGATGACCTTTCTATGTAAGATGTTTGTGAAATTTGGGTGATTGCGATGGATGATGATAATCTCATAAAAATAAATCAAGAAAGGGTAAAAAAAGATATCAGGCAATAACTTATCCCATATGCCATTTTATAATCGTCATCCAAAGTACATGTGATCTAAATTGTCACAGGAGCAGGAAGACAATACTAGGAAATTCCTTAATGTCATTAACCTAAATTTTGTGCAAAATATTAATACTTTTTGAACAAAATCTTTTTCTGAAACATACTACTCCAATAAAATCTTAGAAAATGTCCAGACTTCTATGTGGTGGTATAGTTTAAAGAAAACAACTACAAATGAAAATTTCTAACTTTTGTCTACGCAGTGATGGTATTGCCTGCAATACTGGTGGGCTTGGAAGAATATTTTTCTTAAGCTATTGGTCTATTCCTAATAAATTAAGAAATTGTTTGAATTAGGAAATGGAAGCAAAACTAATCTTTTGCTATAGATTACTTCATTGGAAAGATCAGCCTGAACTTAAATGCTAGTGAATTTGCTATGATGTAACTTTTTAATAAATACTATAAATGTTTTAATTAAATCTATTTTATTTTAAAATGCAGCCCTTTTTTGTAATTTAGGGTATTTTTATATGCTTTTAATGCACAAAATAATTATTTTCTGGGTTTTTGTCAGTTATTGCCACTTTTGTGGCAGAAACTAGTTTCTGCCATGCCAGTTTTAACTGGTTATAACCAGTGGTTGTAACCATCTTGGCAGAAACTTGCCAACTCTGTGTGTAATGGAACGTTATTTACAATTTGTGTTTGGGCAGAAATGAGGGAACTTTTTCATATTGGAAACCTAGTTAGGTTAGCTATAACATAATAAGATTGCATTCAAGGAACTGCAATTAGATGTGCTTTAAATGTACATTACTTTTTAAAATGTAACTACATGTACTAACTTCAAAAGAGGGACATCGGTAAATTAAATATGATTGAATTTAAGACCAATAAACGCACACTCTGAAATTTCAAGTTTAACTTTTCTCCTTTCTTTAGAGTGGAAGCAAGAACTAATTTGCACTTGGTCCATGAGATTAGTGATGGCATAACTCCCAAATCTCTCTCTTTCTTCTTTTTACGAAATCACTTTTTTAGCCTTATTTTCTGGTTTTAGTGTTCCATTTTTCTGCAATTTTTTAAAAAATCTTCACCTTTTCATTAAATGGGACTTTTAAAAGTAAGAATCCTCACACAAGCTTGAAAGTTGCAATTTTGTATGATGTCAAGCTTCTAAAAAGTCACTATTAGTCTAAAAAGTATATTAATATCCTTTATAAATAATTGATGTTAACTCTGATAACTGTTGTATAATTAACTTTATTTTCCATTTCATAAACATAAGAAAAATATATATGAATATCATTAAAAATCCTTATTTTGTGGAATATTTACACAAACATATTAAAAAGGAACTATTTTCAAAATTTTTTTTCTGTGTTAGGTTTGCAGGTATGTACTGGATATGAAATTACTTTTTATTGTAATTATATGGTTATTTTTGTCACTTTCCATTATATATAAATAACAGAGATACGGGAGATGTACAGGATACACTACATTCCTATTATTCACTGGTGTAAAAATTTGAAAACAACCCATGCAATTGTTTTAATAGAACCCAATTTTGCCCCTCCCCAAATTACCTAATAAAACCCATTTACCCCCCACCCCCCCAAAAAAAGTGTTTTATTCAACCCTGGTTACTGACACTTCAGTTATTATGATCTTCAATGGTTTTTATTTTGTAGGCCTATTTATGTTGTGAATGACGATCTTTTATTAGAAGAGTCGCAGAGGGATTAAATCAAAAATTTTGTCAGGAGATCGTTTGATTTTTTGTCAGAATTCACATGCAACTGAGTTATTACTTTTCCTAAAATGCAAGTTACAATTAAAATCGAAAATCATGGCAGATTCACTGATAAAATAAATCAATTAAAATACATAAATAATCAGTCTATCGGAAACAGTTTGACTGTAGAAATTCTCAGATGTTTCATTAAATCTTCTGGTTAGGCATATTTTTAATCGCAACCAGGAGATTTTTGGCCATTATGGATGTTCAGGTGTCTGCTTAGGTGTCCATGTTGAGTAAATTTTTTGAGGCACATTTCACATTTAAAAGGTTTTTCCCCAGTGTGAATTTTCACGTGATTCAATAAATGTGTTCTTTGGGAAAATTTCCTATGACATATTTCACATTCGAAAGGTTTTTCCCCAATATGGATTTTAAGGTGCCTGCTTAGATGGCTTCTCCGAGAAAATTTCTTTCGACACATTTCACACTCAAAGGGCTTTTCCCCAGTGTGCATTCTTAAGTGTTCCTTTAAGCTGCTTCCCAGAGAGAATTTCTTGTGACATATTTCACATTCAAAAGGTCTCTCTCCCGTATGAATATTCATGTGACTATTGAAATGTCCTTGTTGAAAAAATGATTTGTGACATATTTCACATTCAAAACGTTTCTTTCTAACGTGAACTTCCAGGTGCTTCTTTAAATAGTCTTGTTTAGAGAATTCCTTATGGTGACAGAATTCATTCTTACTGCTATGAACTTTAAATTGTGTATTTAAATGTTGTTCTTGTGACATATTGCAAGACATTTCAGAGGAGAAAAGCTGGTCATGAGTATGATCTGTAAGATGGTTATTTAAACTGTCTTCTCCGGAAATTTTCTTAGGATGCAATTTATATACAAACGCCTTTTCACCGGTATCAATCTTTTGGCAGGTGTTTAAATCGTTAGGAGGAGTTAATGTTTTGTCATACACTTCACTTTCTAATAGTTTTTCACAAGAATGTGTTCTCAAGTGTGGATTTGAAGAACCCTGTTCAACATAATCTACTCGACACATCTCACATTCAGGAACTTCCTTATTAAAATGAACCCTTGAATGACTCTTTAAATTTCCTTTAAAAGTAAACTTTTTAAGACAGATTTTACACTGAAAAGGTTTTTCACCGGTATGAACTCTCAGGTGTGTTTTTAAATTTCCTGAACGAGCGAACTTTTTACAGCACATTCTACATTCAAAAGGTTTCTCGCCTGTATGGACCATCAGATGATTGTTCAATTCCCCTCGAGTAGCACATTTTCTAGGACACAAATCACATTCAAAAAGCTTTTCACCAGTATGAATTTTCATGTGTTTCTTTAAATGTATTTTATCAAAAAAGTCCTTACGACATGTTCTACACTCGAATGGCTTTTCACCAGCATGAACGGTCAGGTGTATCTTTAAGCCTCTTGAATGAACGAATTTTTTACAGCATATTTCACACTCAAAAGGTTTTTCACCCGTATGGATTTTCATGTGAATCTTTACACTTCCAGGCCGAGTAAACTGTTTATGACATATTTCACACTTAAAAAATGTTTGTCGTGAATGAATTTTCAAGTGATTGTTCAAACTTCCTCGCCGACTAAATCTTTTGTGACACACTTCACACTCAAATGTATTTACATCACAATGAAGATTCATGTGGCTTTTTAAATGTATTTGTTGAGTGAACTTTTTATCACATACTTCACAGTTAAAGCATTTCTCACCAGAAAAGGCTTCCATGGGTCTAACTATGAATTTTGAGAAATTTTTTTATAACATGTCACATTGAAATGTGATTTCTTAACGTTGTGAAATTCCATACCTGATTAAATTAGACTTTGGGAAAACAAAACAAAAATTTCTTTACTCATTTCAATTTCCAGATATCTAATAAAGTATTAAAAAAAAAAAGAGATAGATATGCAAAATGCTTCACACTCAAGAGCATTCTCACTGTTATGAACTTTCAAGTTTGTTTAAACTGGAATTCGGAAAATTAAAGCCAAGGTATCTATACTTGACAATATTATCACTGATGGAAATGCTCATTCTTCAAACCTAATTCTCTCTACTGATTTGAAACTCCACTTTCTTTACTCCAAACTGGATTAATGCCTAATGCATACACAAACGAGAAAGTGTGTGTCTGGGAATAAATTTCTTTCTCTTCTCATATTAAACACTAACCTTTGAAAATAAACTTTGAGTATTTCATACTCAAAAGCACTTTTTGATTCTAAAAACACTGATATATTCAACCTGAATTTTTAAAAATACATGTATCTTGAATAGAAAGAAAAAAATCTAACGTACACTATATATACACATCTTCATGTTGGACTAGTTTTTCGTGAAAGGAAAACTTACAACGCAATTCCTTCAGAACAAATGGATTGCAGATGTTCGTTTGTTGAGCAGCAATCTATGGAAAAACAAAAAATATTTATATTAGACTAAATAAATGCATTTACATTAGACCAAATAAATGCATTCATATTAAATCAAATACATGCATTTCTATTAGACAAAATAAATGTATTTATCTTAAAATTATAATTAGAACACATGAAAAGTTGGTTTTTACAGCATAGTGTCATGCTGTGCCAGGACAAGGGACATTCACAGAAAATATGAGGCCTGGGACAATTAATATTATAGAGGCTATTCAAAATTGACATACATGTCTAACACATGAGTAACCAAGTTGATGCCCCTAATATTGCGAGACCCAGGGCAGCAGCCCCTCCTGCCCCCTCTGACAGGCCCTGGACGGGACCTTCTGTCTGAGGAATCTGAACATCAGTTGTCAAAGGAATCAAACCGTTAACTATAGAAGAGAAACAAAATGCATTTGACGATACCACTGAAAGTCAAACCAAGGTTAATGTCATGACAAACGAATGTTGGGTTACTTATTTTTCAACCCAAGCATTTTATAAATCCATCGACCCACCATATTCAGTCTGGGTTTAGCTGCAAAAGTCCATCGTGCACCTTCACTCTCCGCCTAAAATTTGTCGAAAATTGCAATAGATTGGCTTGTGATGTCATACTTAGGCATCTTTTCTGTGTTATCACCATTTGCTCATGCTTATGAGAGCATATATTGCAGCGAAATAATTATGTCAGAGCAATTAACTTTGAGGTTTTTTTTGTAAAATTGCATTAAGGGTATAAATTAAATTATCCTCCTGAAATTGTAGTAGTTTGGCTTGTGACATCATACTCATCCACCTCTTTTATGCTTGAAACAATTTGTATCTGTTTTGCATTTCTGTATGCTGTGTTTTTGATTGCGTTTGGAGGAGAGGCTTATTCCATGCTCTAACTGGTTTGCTTTCAACCAGATCAATGAGGGTGTGGCCAAGAGTGATTTTAAGATTTACAGGTGATTCAACATTTCAATTATTCAGCTATAATTCAAAGTCCATCCAAAAGGATAGGGAAGGGTTTACCCCAAACCAAGGGAGTGGGGTCTCTTCCCACTAAACCTTCTCTGATACGGGTACGATTAATTTGTTTTCAGGTATGAATTTTTGTAAGGTATTATTACCCTCCGCAGGGATAACACAATTGCCAAATAATGGTCAATACAGAAAGGCCTCTGCGGTGAGATTTTTCGTGGGGGAATTTATTATACAATAATTTTTGCCACCCACATATTAATTAGCTCAAACTAGAGCTTATTTGTTTTGGAGAAAAAGAGACGCTTTCCCCATCCTGGATTCAAACCAGGGTCCACACGTTGAATCTGTGGTATCTTGACCTACTAGACAAACTAGGACAAGAACAAACGCATTTTTCTCCGTATATAAGGATGTAAGATATTATTACCCTTCACAGGGATAACACAATTGCCAAATAATGGTCAACACAGAAAAGCCTCCGGGGCGAGATTTTTGTGAGTTTTTCGTGGGGGAATTTATTATACAATAATTTTTGCCACCCACGTATTAATTAGCTCAAACTAGAGCTTGTGTAATTTTGGAGAAAAAGAGACGCTTTCCCCATCCTGGATTCGAACCAGGGTCCCCATGGTGTCTTGACCTACTAGACAAATGAGGACAAGAACAAACACAATTTCTTTGTATATGAGGATGATTGCCTCTTCAAAAACAAAAAAGCTCTAATTTGAGCTACATATACGTGTGTGGCAAAAAAAAAAAATTATTGTATAATAAATTCCCCCACAAAAACTTACAAAAATCTTGCCCCGGAGGCTTTTCTGTGTTGACCATTATTTGGCAATTGTGTTATCCCTGTGAAGGGTAATAATATCTTACATCCTCACATACGGAGAAAAATGCGTTTGTTCTTGTCCTCGTTCGTCTAGTAGGTCAAGACACCGCGGGCTCAACGCGGGGACCCTGGTTCGAATCCAGGATGAGGACGGCGCCTCTTTTTCTCCAAAAACAATAAAGCTCTAGTTTGAGCTAAATATACGTGGGTGGCAAAAATTATTGTATAATAAATTCCCTCACAAAAAAAACTCGCCCCAGAGGCTTTTCTGTGTTGATCATTATTTGGCAATTGTGTTATCCCTGTGAAAGGTAATAATATCTTACATCTTAATATATGGAGAAAAATGCATTTGTTCTTGTCCTCGTTTGTCTAGTAGATTACGACACCGAGAGCTCAATGTGATGACCCTGGTTCAAATCCAGGATGAGGACGGTACATCTTTTTTTCGAAAAACAAAAGAGATCTAGTTTGAGCTAAATATACGTGGGTGGCAAAAAAAATAAAAACAAAAAAAATATTGTATGGTATGAATTTTGTAAAAAAGTAACACAACCAAATAACAAATGCCCAAAAAACATCGTCAACAACATTTCCAACATGGCAGGTAACTTTGCCCATTGTCAATCAGTTTCGGCAACATTGCAAAAAACTCGGGAGAGAGAAAGAATGTGACAAACAATGCAGTTTCACCCGAATATGCATTCTACCAATCAGGTGTATGTGACATGACCCCACCCATGTACATATCTTGTTTATGAATAAAATATTGTCATCAAAATTGAAAACTACATAAATTAATAGTTACAATTAAACCGTTCACATAAATGTTTATACCTTATTGAAGTAATTTTGAAGAATTAAACCAACTTCATTACTTCTAATTAACAAACATAACTTCAGTATTCAGGTGGAAGAAAAGAAATCAAACAATTAAACTTTAAATGTCCATAATTCCAATGCATCAAACCATGGAATTGAAAATAACGTAGAGCAGAACATAAAATTAGATAATATTATTAGATTTTACAGTGCGAGTACAGAATACGGTAAATGCCAGTGACTTTTTTGAAATGTCGCCATTACGGCCAGGAAATCATACCACGATTTTGTTATTTTTAAAAACGTGGTTTTTAGTTAATGAAGAAATATTTTAGTGTAGTATTAACTGGAAAATAAAAGATATTTGTTATCTCTTTGTAGTAATAAATCTAGTGAAAGTAGGAACGATGTGCATTTCAAAATTTAGTTTCATTGAAATAATACTTTTTTTTGGGAGGGGTTACATTTTGGACAAATGGGTTGTCTTGTTTTATTAATTTTAAAATTCTTTGTATTATAAAGATTCAACCCTTTTAATAATCAGGTAGCTTCTTGAGAAAGAAGGATAATATGTCGGGGGAAGGGGGGTGAGTCCCCGAGAGGCATCCTCTGATTCAGGTTTTATCTGATACTAAACTACTCGCTTGACATTTCTTTTGATAAAATATTCGGCTTAAGTGTATAGTTCAAGTTTTCTCACCTCCTGAAATTGCTCCAGAATTTCAGAAGATCATCTTGTAATGTCATACTTAAGTGTGTTCTTTGCATTTATAATGCTATTTGCACAAGTTCTGTGTTTCTATAGGTTGTATTAGGTGTTCTGCAGCAAAATTCATTATGTTGGATTAGAGGTGAGTACTTCTGTTTTTAACTTCGCTGAATCACAACAATTACAAATATCAGGCTGTTCTGACGCTTTTTTGCTAGATTCAATATTTTTAAGATTTAGGTACAACTCGAATATAATCCAAACGGGCAGCAAGGGTATGGCCCGAAACGGAGAGAGGACATTACTGCATAACAATCTAATCCTTTGGTTGCCGATGGCGTCAACTTCCTGCAATTTCTGTTCTGTGACATCATGATGGATTAGTCTTGAATATTTAGAAATGTATAAAAAAGACTCACCTATGCTTTTAGAAGCTTTCGTTAAAGATGTAGCCAAAGTACAGGTGAGTCCCATGCTTGCTTTGTTGTCAAAGGTGTGTCAACCTCTTTCCCAGATTACGTCATCACAATTTGTTGTTTTACACGTTTTATTTCCAGCTGCCATGACTGTTTACAAATAAGCTACCTATTTGTATTATATTGATGACTACCCATGCATATTATACCTTTCAGTTACTTAATTAAACATAATACCTATAGATACCGAGACATTACTGAGTTTTTTATTGTTTTCGATTAAAAACAAGGTGCAAGTTTGCATGAAACCCCGTCACCAAAAGTGCTACCTTCTGCAGCTAACTTCCTTCTCTGGTAACCAACTGTTCTCGGATGATGTCACCATGGATTTACATTTTGCAAGTGTTTTTAAATGTTTTGAAAAGAAAAAACTTGCTGATGTTGTGACATGAAGTTTTCTAAAGTCGGAATATGACCGTTAACTTTTTTTTTTTTGCATAAATATGTCTTGCTTTCCTTTCATCGACGTTGGTGACCCTTTCATGTACAAACGCAAGGTTTTTTTTAACCATTGCAAGTTTTCAAATTGCGGGAGGGTACTGCTCCATGCTTTACTTATGTTTGTTTGGTATTGGTACCCTCCTTGGGCTGATTCAGGAAAAAGGGGCACTCTTACAATCCGGTACAGGTGCCAAAATAATATGGTAACCCACTCTACTGCCCTTTATGGCAACCTTTTGCAATTCCCAATTTCGCCGTAAAGCGTGTTGTGGTGGCACCACTATCGTTTTTTCTTTCCATGTCCCATAATTCCAGTTTTTTCTTACTTCAGTATTATCCTTTTTTTTCTAATTTAAATTTAACTTTTTTTTTCTAATTTAAATATAAGTTAAAAAAATGATTATTTTAATGAGTTTATCATGTTTGATTAAAAGAATAACCACATAGCAGCCAAGCGGTAGTAAGGTCCTGGCTCCCTTAATTTGAATACAACTTCGGTGACACTACAGATGAATCCCCTGTTTTGTCGCCAACTCGTCTCCAAAACTGATGCTATACTCTTAAAATGGAGGGAAAGTTTTGTAAAGTGTCAAAAATGCACGCATGCGTGGTAGTTGTATTGTAGCGTCTGTGCTGGTTTGTGAGTTGTAGCGATAGGATAAGCAACTGTTTAAATGTATTTATTTTTGTAACAGATTGGAATTGATGGTATGTTTGGGATGGAGAAGGTGTATAGGAGGAAGAGTTTTGAGGAGGTATCGGGAGAAGAGGTTAGAGGTATGGAGGGAAAAAGGGGAGAGGAGGTAAGGGGGAGATGAGTGGAATGTGGAGTATCGCAATGTCGACGATGAAAAGTTGTTGGACTCATACTTCACAGAAGGAATGGGGTGGGAGAAGAAGGGAGAGGAGGTGTGAGAGAGAACGTGGAGCATGGCAACGTCTGCGCTGAAAAGCTGTTTGACTCATACTACGCAGAGTATATGTGGAGACGGTGTCACAAAGAGGAAGTGGAGGAAATGATTCCAAAAGCCATAAAAAATCAATGCTTAAAGACAGAAGTTTTTTTTTTTTGTTAAAAAAATCTGAAAAGAGTATAATAAGCAGTAAACAGTATAACAGGTAATTACTCCTTAAAAAAACATGGCAATCGAAGCGAGCATGTGATGACGTAATCCGGGAAGGAGGTTGCTGCGGCAGGGTTGCCACACCTTGGTGACAAATTGCAAAGTAGTAGTATAGCCACAGTGTGTAGTATAGACACAACTTGATTTTTCTTTTTTTTAATTTAAATTCAAGCTCATTTTCCTCTAATTTAAATTTTACTTCGGTTTTTTTCTGTAATTTAAGTTCAATATCGTTTCTGTACTTCAAATTCAACTTCGTATGACTTCATGAACAACACCTCTGTTGCAGAGTTGTTCTTAGCGATGTTGCGCGATAGTTGACGGACTTACCGTGTTCTGTATTATTCCCCATTTTGCAAATGAAGAAAGAAATAATAAATTTAAGACTGGTACAAAAGGTTAAGTCTATGCTAAAGTCTTACTTGAGTTATTTCTTCGACAAAGTCGAAAGCAAGCACTGTTTCCTCGCAGTACCGGTAATGTTCCAAGCACACAACTCCATTAAAAAAAGCACCGCAACGTTGTTGAATAACCCTGTATCAACTGTCACTTAAAAATGCAATGCTGTTAGCACGACGGGATTCTGTTCAGTAAAAAAAACAACGAACTCCAACACTACGCAAATTTCAGTGTTCGATACAAGTTAATCATGAAATGGTAATTGCTCAATTTGACATCCCAAGAAGTAAACAAACTGGTCAAGACCGTAGAGAGGATTTCTTTTTGGGGGCGGGGCCAAGGCCAACTAGATTGCTACTTCTTGGCTGAACAATATTCTAGTTTTGATTATTTTCAGACATTATTAAAAGACTTTTGTGCCAGGCCTGCACCAAAAGTTTGTATTACTTCCAAACAAAAATTGTCCCTCCCTCACGAAATAAATTACGGCAGCTTAATAGGATTAATTGTGGACAGTATTTCTAATTAGGATTTCAGGAAAACTTCCATTATCTAATTTTGTTTAAATTTACTCCTCAACCTAATTTAGTCCTCACCGGAAATGTAGAGACATTGTTTAGTGGACACCTTTCTAAAAGATTCTTGCGCTTAACTACGGCTCCTCTTTTATTCGGTAATCTCCAATAACGGATATTCGTTTTAGCAGCAAAAATTTGTTTTTCTGGGGGCTTAACATGGCTGATATCGAAAAAAAAATTGTTTTATCAATCTTCTTTATTTAGCTAGAATGGAAGGTAGGTCCATTAAGCTTCCTTCTTCGTATTGGTCAAGCTTAACACATCTTTTTGACGTCATTGGTGCTCAGCAAACAAATGCTATTCTTATACATGTATGGAAAGATTAGATTCACGTTCTGAAAACTGTTTTCGTCGTACAGTTTTTGTACTTTTCTTTCAAATAAGAACATTATCCGCTTTTGTATGTATTATAGCAACGGTTCTTTTACTTTTATTAAGCCACGAACCCTTTTAAATCTAGAATTATGGTTGCTGGCCCCTCAGACACATAAACCAACCTTTTTTGTGATTTCTTTGGAGTCGAATGTATGTAAAAGAATAAACATTCAAGCTGTCGAAATAGGCCCTTAGACAGACGTTTGTTACGGGGCGGGTACTTGAAATTCTTTAATATTGGTGATGTATTTTATTTACCCATTTAACACTAAATATCTGAGTGGATTACTATATTTAACATTAATGAATAAATTTCTTAATGTAAATTTTGCATTGAAAACTTAGATTAACTAATATTTATAATTTACCTTATCCTTATTATAGAGTAGATAAAGACTCGAACCTCTGTAAAAAGACATGGTGTACACAAGATGTACCATAGAAATCTATTTTGAATGTATTTTTAATGCCTAAGAACAATTTTCATTGTCATGTACAATGTCATACAAAACAAAAATGAAAATAAAATTCTACAATTATTAAAAAAAATAAATAAAACCGAAGATATTTTTTGGGGAGCTGAGATCTCTGTCCAGTGCTGAATTTATACATAGGACATTTGGGAACTCAGCCAGTTCGCCAAATTTCTAGGAGCGCAAAAGGCGGCGGATTTTTTTTTTAAATTACTGTTTATTTACCGTATAATTCTGTCGAACAGTTCTCCCGAGAAAGCGACCATCACCTCTTTTCCTAAATCTGAAAAATTGGGTGAAAAAACCTCCGCCCTCTAAGGACGGATCCATGCAGGGTGCGTGCGCTCTCCTGAGAATAATAAATTTACATCAGAATAGTTATTTTAAAGTGTAAAAAAAAACAAAAAAAAACTTACAAGTAAAATTTTCAAGTTTTGCGCCCTCATCGAAATTTTGTTCCGCATCCGCCACAATATCCAAACAATTTTCGTTAAATAAACTATATAAAAATATCGTTATTACATCTTACAATGCACATAAGGTGATCATAAGTGTTGCCCTATCCTTATCCTCTCTCAGTTTTCGCTACATTTGAGGGGGCCCGAATGACAGAATTTTATTTGTTTCTGCTAGTACCGCGGGAGGGAGCATTAGTGTAACTGACTTCGAAGTCTGGGGAGCTAATTTTTTTTTTCTAGGGGACTCAACTCATTTTCTAGTGGGTGGGGCAATATTTATTATATATATAGCAAAAATTTTCTAGGGGGTTCCTCCTAGTCCCCTGATTAGGTTCTTGAGGGGTGCCAAAACTCGTTGTACCGAGGGTGCCTCATACCCTAAATCCGGCACTGCCCCTGGCTCCTCGGCTTTCAGACAGTGACTGCTAATTTTTATGGGCCCTAGAATGAACACACAGAATAGGCCTCTCGGTCAAGTAGGGTGTCTAACCATGGAATTTTAGGTAAAATATTAAAAAATATAAATTCTGATTTTTCTAATGAAATTTCAAGCTTGCAGTGGAGCTATTTGTTGCTGTAAACTGTCAGCAATTCAAAAGGGAAAAAAATGAAGCAGAAAATATAAACCTCTTTATAATTCTTATGGCCCATATGTTTCAAAAGCACATACAAGTGATTGTATTATCTGTAGGTATATGGATTAAATGAGAAAGCAGGGGACCACAAACCACAACTTATATAGTAGGGGCCTTCTAGAACGATAATCCAACCATGCATATATAGAAATATATGAAAATCTTGGGTCAAAGATAAAAATAACTTTTAAACTTAAATAACACTAACCTCCTTCAAGGACTGGGGCTACCTGGCCTATACATAAATCCATCACTAGTTTCAGACCAGATGCAGCAACTAGTTATTATATTTTCTGAAGCTTACGTTAAAAAGTTTTAGGTAAAACCAATGGAAATAAAATTATTCTACCTTAAACTTTCTAATCAGTGTGAGTTTACATATGTTTATTTAAATCACCTGATTCAGCATATTTTTATTACATATTTTACAATCGAAAGGCTTTTCCTCAGTATGGACTTTCAGGTGTCTTTTTAGACTTCCTTCCAACGCAAATCTCCTGTAGCATATCTCACAAGCAAAAGGCTTTTCACCTGTGTGAATTTTCATGTGGCTGTTTAAATGTCCTCTGTGAGCAAATGTTTTCTGACAGATTTCATACTTCAAAGGTTTTTCCCCAGCATAGACTGTAAAGTGAGTGCTCAGACCTCCTCGATCAGCGAACTTGTTATGACAGATTTCACACTTAAAAGGCAAAAAAAAAGCTCTAGATTGAGCTAATAATACGTGGGTGTCAAATTTATTGGTAATAAAAAAAGTCCCCTATGAAAAACTCACAAAAAACTCGCCCCGGTGGCTTTGTGTGTTGACTATTATTTGGCAATTGTGTTATCCCTGTGAAGGGTAATAATATCTTACATCCTTATATACGGAGAAGAGAGGGATGTTCCATGTTCTCGTTCATCTAGTGGTCAAGACACTCCTCGTTAAATGGAGGGATTTTGGTTGGAATCCAGGTTGGGGACAGCGTCTCTTTTGCTCTTAAAACAAAAAAAAGCTCTAGATTGAGCTAATAATACGTGGGTGTCAAATTTATTAGTAATAAAAATCCCCCCCCAGTAGCTTTGTGTCTCGACAGTTATTTACTAATTGTGTTACCTCTGTAAAGGGTAATAATATCTTACATCCTTATATACGGAGAAAGAGAGTCATGTTTCAATATGGTGAAAGTGAACCATGTTGTTCCATATTTTGTTTGTCTAGCAGTCAAGACACTCTGGGCTAAACGGAGGGACCCTGGTTTAAATTCAGGATGGAGTTTCTCTTTTCTCCTAAAACAGAAAAGCTCTAGACTGAGACAATATAATAGGTTGGTGTCAAATTTATTAGTAATAGGTTACACTAAAAAATATTTTTTTAAGAATCAACTTCCAAATGACTGTTCAGCTCCAAAGCAAAAGAAAACATTTTATTACATGCTATACATTCAAGTGATTTTTCACCAAAATGGTTGTCCAGGTGTTGCTTTTCCAGGTAGTTAGTGTTCTTCTGAAGAAATTTTCCTATGACACAATTTGCAAATAAAATGTTCTTTACCTGAATGATCATTCAGATAGTTGCTAAGATGTCCTTGTTTCCCAAAGCTTTTACAACACAGTTTACATTAAAAAATATATATATATTAGTATTAACTGTAATGTGGGCTTTCAAATAGTCTTGTATGACAAAATTCTCAAGACACAAACCATTCGAGGCTTCTTATCCTTATGACATTTCCAAAAATGCTTAAATTATTAAGCTGTCACATTTCCGAAACGGGAATTTTAAACGGGGAAAAAAAATTTTGAAACGGGACATACATGACTGTTAAGTATTAATCTAACAGAAAACAAAAAAATGGACCTCCATTATAAGATAGAGCCATATATATATATAATATTTAGAACCATGTATACCATAGTTTTAAAACTAAAGATATGTTTAATAGGTTATGTGAAACTCCTGGTGTATGTGGGGGGGTGTTGATGGATGAAGTTTTGCTTGCTTGCTTTTTTGTTTTACGGCTCAAAGACAACAGAGGTCATGCTGCGCTGGGACCTACTGTTTTCCGAGGAATCCGAACCTCTTAAGGCCTAGGGAACCAAACCCTGGACTGCAGTGAGAAGTGCGAGGATGAAATTTTGTATATTCAACATAGGAAAATGTGAGTTGTAGCTCTGTAATCCCTCCATTGAGCCTATAGCCTGCCTATGAACTTTCTGTGTATGCCTATGTGTGTGAAACAAAAATGTGGTATCTGTTTAGAAATATTTTAGAAATCATTACAGACAGGGTGCTTGGCTAAAGGAATACATAAACACTGTAAAGCCACAAATACCCAGCAATATAAGGTGGAAAAGTTAGGTAGATTGCTTGGAATTGTTCATAAAGAATCATCCGTATTACTCGCAGATCATGAAAATGATATGGATGATAAAGGTGCTGTTCAAGTTATAAATAATCAGATGATTAATAAAGATGTAAAAAGACTTGTTGCAGCTTTTAAAATCTATTGCCCTGTATAAGATTCGGAAAGATGACTTTTCTATTCCAGATGCTTATGAAATTTGGTTGACCCTCATGGATGATTATAATCCCACAGAAACAAGTCAAAAAAGGGTAAAAAGTAAATATAATCAGGTAATAACTCAACATCATATATATGCCAGTTTATATACTTCATCCAAAGTACATGTGATCTAAATTGTCACAGGAGCAGGAAGAAAATACTAGGAAATTCCTTAATGTCATTAACCCAAATTTTATGCTTTACGTTATAGCTTTTTGAGCAAAACCATCTCGTTTTCCTGAAACATACTACTCCAGTAAAATCTTAGAAAATGTCCCTGCTTCTATGTGGTGGTCTAGTTTAAAGGAAACAACTATAAATGATGATTTTGTAACTTTTGTTCACACAGTGATAATATTGCCTGCAGTATTGGTGGGCTTGGAAAAATGCTTCTGTAACGCTTTTCGTCTATTCATAATAAATTAAGAAATTATTTGAATTAGGAAATCGCACCAAAACTGATATTTTATTATAGACTGCTATGAAAAATTATAGAATAAATATATAGAAATTGCTATGATGTAACCTTTGAATAAATACTATAAATATCGTAACTAAACTTATTTTACTTTAAAATACATTCCCTTTTGCAAGTTGGGGTATTCTGATAAGTTTTTAACGCATGAAATAACTATTTCCTGTGTTTCTGCCATGCCGGTTTTAACCGCTTTGGCAGAAACTTGCCAACCCTGCCTATACCTACTATGGGCAGAAGTAAATGGCCCCAGTGGGAGACCTAAATAGTATCTGATCGGTACAAGATTTTACATGCATACTATTGAGACCATTTGGCCACTTTTGCGCGCTAGCTCAGTTTCAATTTCGAAAAAAGTGAAAAATGCTGATTTTCGACCAGCCCTAATGCCTAGGGACCCAGTGCACAAATTTAATTACAAACATAATTAGTTGGGACCCAATCTGTTAAACTGCCCAGGGCCTCATAAATGCTATTCCCAGCCATGAACACAGATGTCTGGCAATGAAAAAAACTACTATAAGTATTATTTTAGGAAAACACCTAAAAGGCCATATCACTGCTCGTACACAACATAAAAATAAGCAACAAATCAGCATACAAAAGTAGGTCAAACTTTTATTTATTGTTTAAGGGTATTGGTTATGGTTAGCTAATACTAGAGTTCCTTGATTTTAAAAGAGTGGCGAAAAGGGAGATCTAGCTCGCTATGATTGGTTGGATCGCTTTTCCAACCACCCCAGGCTTTGTTCCCTGGGAGTATAGCTCCACCTTCAGCAGCCACCCTTCCCACTTCCCCATTTTTGCATACTACACACACACAGGCATGATCGATTTTATTCCATAAGAATAACATTGCATTTAAAATGCTATTTGCAAAAAGGACTGTTTCTAAAAATTAAAGCGAAGTAAAAATCTTTTACTACTAGTTTGCAATTTAAAAAGTTTGAACATTTATTTTCTGCCTGTTAAGTGATAAAATAGTAAATTCAATTTACAAATAGCGATGTTTTTGGCCATTATTTACTTTCCATATACTTTCGCTTGCTTCGATTTTGCATTCTTGCTTTACTAGAAGCTTGCATTGTTATGTAATTGTTTATAATAAACATTATACACAATCGTAGTTTAACATATCACCACTGACATATATAGAAGTGAGTGCTAATTACAAAAAAATAATATTAAGATTATTTATAAGTAAAAGTTGTAGTTGGCGAATTTTTGGTACTATTTGGCAGCATTAGAGTTTGTTGAACAAACTAGCTTCAGAAAATCCCATGTAAGATTTTTTGTTTCTACACAAAGTGTTTTTGCAATATTTGCAATCATAACCTACTTCACTAAAAAGTTTCAACTTTTCATGATTTTTTTTTTTTCATTTTGCATTCTAGGATACATCGGAAATCAAACCCAGATTTTCCGTATAGTAGAAAAATGCCTTACCCAGTGGCATGGACGCCCATATGAGTACTTTTAGGGAGTGGCTGAATAAAATCATTACCTCCTTCTCAAGACTGTCAAACATTTTAGTGAATGTACAAGATACTAAAATGCTACAAAAATAATTTATACTGCTTGACAATTAGTAATGAGCTAAAAAGTACCTTATTTTAAAATGTGACTGTAAAAATTTTAAAAATAAATGCATAGCAGAATCTGGCAAACCAAATTTTTAAATGGCTAGGGAAGGGAGGCTCAAGTCCCGCTCAGCATATGGGTACTTTTAGTGGGACAGGACTGAGAAAAATTATAAGCTCTTGCTCAAGGTTAAATCTTGTTGTTTGCTCTTGTTAAACATTTTAGTGAATGTACATGGTACTAAAATGCTACTAAGAGCCAACTGATACCGCTTGACAATTAATAGTAAGCTGAAAAGTATAGGTACCTTATTTTAAAATGTGATTGTCAAAATTTTGAAAATAAATGCATAGCAGAATTGGGCAAATCAAATTTTTGAATGGCTGGGGGGGGGATTGAGCACCCCCTCTGCTCCCCACATGGGGGCCTATGCCTGCCAAGTGCAGTCATAAAATAAACAGCACCTGAGCACAAAGTGTATCACAATGGTATGAAATGCTAATAGTACATTTGTTAAGCTACACAATACACACACACATTAGTGTTATATTATTATAATTCTTTGAAAACAAACCTATTCTGAGAAATTTAACACTACATCCTGAAATTAATTTATACATTTATATTATTTGTTTATATTATATGCTTTAATATTTTTGACAGATTACTAAATAGTAGATTAGCATGCACCATAACATGCATAATACAAGTACAAAAATTAAACAAATAATTTAGCAAAATTTGAAAAAAAAAAATAAAATGTATCTAATATTTACAATATATGCTTCAAAGTTCAACGTGCATTTTTGTAGCAACTGTAAAAAAATCGAATCAAATATTTTTCGAATGGAAATATCTACCGCCTGCTATTTTATATCATTTAATATTTTTTGTGTTTCTACACTGCTCTGAAGTTCAAGTATTCCAAATATGGGAATCATGACATCTTCATATATAAGAAACACATTTTAAATTATAAGTAGAAGGCTAAATTATTATAAAAATTATATAAAATCTATAATTACATAGATTTAAATACATATATAGGCCCTGTGGTGGTAATGAGTATGTCTACAGCGTGCGGTTATCCCAGGTTTGACTCCCAACTGTGGGGGAAAAAAAAACCCACCTAACTGCTCACCATAGTCAGAGGGTTGATTTCCTTGGCCTTAAGAGGTCTGTATTCCTTGGAAAACTGTAGGTCTTGGTGTAACTGATCCTTATGCTGTAGAACTCAAACAATTAAATGTAACAAGTGAAAACGTGTGTGTAAAAATTATATTTTTGTTTTCATAAATTGATAAATAATATATGCACATATAACAACCAATGTATGTTATATATGCACCCACAAACAAGATAATGGTAATTATATGTAAATATTTAATGTAAATAATTATGTGCTACACAAAATGAAAAATTATGCTTGTAAACTTGAAATCTGAAATTCTTCTCTAGCCTCCGAAAGTCCTTAATATGACAGTTTACTGAATCACTTAAAAAAATCATAACACCAAGAATTCATAAAGTGAGGGTTTATAAAGAGAGAATTACTTGTATTACCTTACGTTATTAGATTAGACATATTTTTAATTTTATAAATTATGTACAAAGATATTTATTTCAATAAACACAGTACCTTTCTTTTATTAATAAAAACAATAAGAAGTGTAGTAGTACTTACATGTGTATATATATATATTTAGAAAAATTCTGTTAACTTTTTCTGTACATGTAGATGCTTCAATGATTGATCGAAAAATTGATCGGTTAAAGCATTAATGTTTTTCAAATCAAAATTGTTTGATTCAAAATAATCTTTCAAAACCATCATGGCCGACACAGCTTCTTTAAGAGTAGGAATATTTTTCACTTCGGATTCCTTTGGTACAATCTCTTCACACATATGATCGAAATTTGCATCTATAACCTCATGGAGGATCTCTTCATCGGTGAGTTCACCACAGCAATCCAAATCGTCATCCACTTTAACAAAATCATCAAATTCATTTTTTGGAATCTCTAATTTGACTACGGAATTTTCAACTTCGAATAACTCATCATTCACAATCAAACGAGAAAATCCAGCTTTTTTGTAACAATTTCGAATTGTTGCAGCCGTCACCAATTCCCAAGACCATTTGATCATATTCAAAGCTTCAAAGACATCGATAGTTTCAGCAAACTTTGATAAAGACCGTTCTTCTTTGAGAAAAAGAAGTTGTTTGCGAATAATCTGTTGCCGATAGTAAACCTTAAATGCACGAATTATCCCCTGATTAAGCGGCTGTACAACTGACGGTGTGCTAGGGGGTATAAATTGGACATTTATGTGTTTCAAGTTGATCCCATTTGCAAGTATATGACAGGCCGCATTATCAGCAAAGAGAAGAATATTTCTTTTCTGTTTTGCAAGTTCCATGTCTAAGTGAGATAAAATTTCACTCCAAAGGTCACTCGTCATCCAGGATTTTACATTTGAATAGTATGGTATGGATACTTTCCTTCCACGAAAACAATGCAGGTTTTTTGAACATCCAATGCAAAAAATATGCTTTTCCGTTCCATCCATATTGCAAATAAAGAGTAATGTTACGCGATCATTCTGCATTTTCCCTCCCTTGATTTTGTCATTTCTAGAAGATAACGTTCCATTCGGAAGAGCTTTGTAAAGGAGCCCTGATTCATCTGCATTATAAATGTCTTTCTCTTCATAATTGTCCATTAAATTAGGTAGCACATTTTTAATCCAATCACTTTTACTTTCGTGACATGTAGTGAACACTACTTCTTGAGTTCTATGGAATGAAACATTTTCCTTATTTTTCCATCGCCCTAACCAGCCATTACTTGGCACGAAATGTTCAATTCCAAGCCGTTTTGAAAACTCCTTTGCTTGCTCCAAAACCATTGGACCACTAATAACTACACCTTTGGCTCTCATCTGTTTAAACCATACAGAAACGGCTTGATCAATTACATCATAATTTCCTTTTCGGATACGTTTTCTTGAAGTGTTTCCGTTTCCCACTGCAATTTTTCTAATTTTTGCTTCTTGTTGCACGATACGGGAAATAGTTGACAAATCACAACCATACTCCTTTGATATTTCTTTCCTCGTCTTACCATTTGATCTTAAAGAATCTATAATCTCCAACTTTTGATCAAGATTTAAGCAGGTAAGTTTCCTCTTTCTGTCTGTCATGATTAAAGTGAATTTGCTACGGGTATAAACTTAAAGATGCATAAGAAGCATAAGGTATTTTCGTGGTCAACACGAAAGTATGACAAAGGGGTCATATGACTCACACTTCATGCGATATGCAGGATTTCGATTTAGGTGAGCAAGTGCCACTTCCCCGAAGTGGACACACCATGACACTTTTGAGGACATAGAAGCAAGGTCTCTCATACATTTCCTCGTTTATGTATTAGGGTGAAAATCCATAACAGCACTGCAATTCAACCAAATGGCCAACCTAGAAACCAAATTTTCAAATTAAACAGGTTTCAAAGAGCTTAGCATTACTTTAAAGAGAACTTTATGAAGAATTAAAATCTGAAATAAATTTTTATATTTCTTTTAATCAGTTATTTGTATAATAGTATCTCATTGTCATAACTTGAACAATCTAAAACATTACATAAAAAGGTTAAACACTGGTAAAATAGCAATGAAAAAGATCACTCAAGCTTTCGGACGCATCAGCAGCAGTCCTTCATCAGGAGTAATGACGATGTTATGTTTCTATCTCTTTTATACTGAAATTTCTGG
>QLNU02014802.1:75488520-75502606 GCA_006491805.2 Dysdera silvatica | reverse complement strand
ATAACCCAGTACATGCAGGGAAATAGGAGTAAGAAATTAGTGAGGAAAGTGAAGATGGCCCTTAAGAGAAATAGGATTCATACAAGACACGAAGAGCCCAATAAACACATCAGCGAATATCTGGATACCCTCAAACAAAAACTGGGTGTATACGCCAGAAGACTCCGAAGATACAAAGACTATACCAACAAAAAACAACAGAACATGCAATTCCAAGCAAACCAGAAGGCCTTCTACAGGAAGCTTCGAGAGACCCCAGCGAACAAAGACAAGTACGAAGCCCCAAAGCCAGCAGAAATAGAGACCTTCTGGAAGACACTATGGTCCAATGAAGTACAGCACAAAAGCGCCCCCTGGATTCAGCAAGAAATGGAGGCTACGAGAGGAATAGAGGAGATGGAGTACACGGGCATCACGATAGAGGAACTCCAGCAGGTAATCCAACGTACGCACAACTGGAAAGCACCCGGTATTGACGGCATACACAACTTCTGGTACAAGAAATTTACCAGCGCCCATGGCCCATTAGCCAAGGAACTTACGGCGATAATTGAAGACCCCAGCAAAATGCCTGAATTCCTCTGCAAGGGAATAACTTACCTCCTACCGAAGGACCAGGATACCAGTAACCCAGCGAAATACCGACCCATTACGTGCCTTAACACCCTGTACAAGATACTCACGGGGTGCATCTCTGAAAAAATAAGCCGGCACAGCGAAAGCAACAACTTAATGACGGAAGAACAAAAGGGATGCCAGAAAGGGACTCTGGGATGTAAAGAGCAGCTTACCATCGACTCAGTTATCCTGGAACAAGCAAGAAAACAAAAGCGAAAACTCAACACCGCATACATAGACTACAAGAAGGCTTTCGACTCTGTTCCGCACTCGTGGCTCCTTGAAATACTCAGCATATACAAAGTGCATCCCTCAATCATCCGATTCCTACAGAGCAGCATGAAACAATGGAGAACCCGGTTACAGCTAAACACGCCAGACAGTAAAATAGAAACGGCCGAGATCCCCATCCGCCGCGGAATCTTTCAAGGAGACGCACTAAGCCCCCAGTGGTTCTGCTTGGCGTTAAACCCCTTGTCAAGGATGCTGAACACAAGTAAATACGGATACATGCTGAAGAAAGACAAGAGAAACCTACATAAAGTCTCCCACCTCATGTACGTAGATGACATCAAGCTATACGCGCCAACAATCACCCAACTCCGACAACTCATCAGTATAACAGAGACATTCTCCAAGGACATAGGAATGGAATTCGGCCTCGATAAGTGCAAAATACAGAAGAATAGCAAAGAAGATTTACCAGGCATCGAACTCGAAGACGGGAGACTACTGAAGACCTTGGACGAGGGCGAAACCTACAAATACCTAGGGATAATGCAAAAACGGCAGCAGGAGCACAAGAAAGTCAAAGTCCAGCTCACGCAAGCATTCCAAGAAAGACTTAGAAGCATTGTGAAGACGAAACTGAGCGGGAAGAACACCACGCAAGCAATTAACGCATATGCGGTACCAGTGCTCACCTACTCCTTCGGGATCATCAAATGGTCCAACACTGAACTAGAACAACTCCAGCGGAAAATGAGAACCATCCAGAGAAGAGCCGGACAACTACACCCTGCAACGGCAATTGAACGGCAAACACTACCCCGGGAAGAAGGAGGACGCGGACAAGCGGACCTCAAAGACTTACATGACAAGCAGATCCAGAGCATGAGGCAATACTTCCAGTTGAAGAGTCCCCGATCGCCACTCATCCAAGCCATAATACAAGCAGATGCAAATTACACGCCACTAAACCTGTGTAGTACCGAAGAGCGTGTCCTGGAAACAGCCAACGAACAGAAACTGAGAACTTGGGCCGGAAAACCATTACATGGCAGGCACTACAATGACCTGCAACAACCACACGTTGACAAAAAGGCATCAAATTCTTGGCTGGCCAAAGGCACTCTCCAGCCAGAGACAGAAGGATTCATGCTAGCCATCCAAGACCAAGTGATCGCAACAAGGAACAATCAGAAATTCATCCAGAGAAAAGACATAGAAAGCGACAAATGCAGACACTGTCATGCGGCATCGGAGACAATCCAACACGTGATGGCAGGATGCAAGATCCTTGCGCAGTCAGACTACAAACATAGACACGATCAAGTAGCGAAAATAGTCCACCAGAAATTGGCAGCGAATGCTGGCTTTCTGACAGAAAAATGCCCGTACTACAAATATGAGCCAGAGACCGTGCATGAGAACGAAACACACAAGCTTTACTGGGATAGAGCAATCATAACAGACAAGACAGTCCCACATAACCGTCCTGACATAACCCTCGTCGATAAATCGAATAAGACCACGTACTTAATCGACATAGCAGTACCCAACACCAATAACATACAGACAACCTACACAACGAAAATCACCAAGTACCAAGATCTCAGACATGAAGTACGAGATATATGGGGTATGGAAAAGATCCTCATCATCCCGTTAGTCATCTCAGCAACAGGGATAGTACCAAAAACGCTTGCGACGAATTTGGAGATACTCAACATTGACCCAAACACCTACATTGAAATACAAAAAGCCACAATCCTAAACACGTGTCACATTGTCAGGAAGTTTCTAGACATGGCACATTAAGAAGTGATGTAAAAAGAGGCTTGGGAACATGGCGCTCTGCCCGTCCCAAAGCCTGTTTCCGCCAAGAATGGGCGAGGAAAACTTTTATATATATATATATATATTTACTAGATGGGTTTTATAGCAATACGGTATGTGGAAGTTCTGGGAATAGTAAAAACAAAAAAAAAAAAGGTACGCACCTATGTTATACGTACAGCGGTCATGACGTTGATGGAATGAGAGTAGGAGAAATTAGTTTTGGAACGGATCGATTCTTAAAGAAAATTTCACGACCAGTCAAAACCTTTTTCGCGCCTCAACCAATTTTTGTAGCAGCCAACTAATCCGCGATCCCATTTTATAGTAACCAAACGATTTGCGACCCCCTCTCTCCGCCGCCACATTTGCATAATAAAAGCATTTTTAACAGAGTAAAGAAAACACATTAAATATAAAATTATATTATATTAATTATACATACAGTCGAACCTCGTTTAGACGAATACATTTAAGACGAATTACTTTTAATACGAACCGTTTTCTGAAGTTCCGTCAGATTGTATAGCATACTATTCTCTCCGGATAAGACGAATTACTGTTAACGCAAAATTTTCTGTCCCCCACCCTGGTGTTTGTCTTAACGAGATCTCGACTGTGTTATATTAATTACATATATTATTTATATATTACAATAATTATATATATATTAATGTCTATCATAGATATAAAATTAACAACCATTAGTAGAATACTGCAATATGTGTAGCCCAGTGGTGTAGTCTTAAAAAAAAGTGGCCTAGCGCTCTTCCAAATCAAGGGTAGATCCACTTGAGGAATAAGGGACAGGGGCGGATTTAGGGGTCGGGGGATTGCTCCCTTGAATGAAAATTTAACATTGAAAAGATAGAAGGTTAAGATCCAATGAGGTATCATTTCCAAAAATCAAGTCATTAATCGCCACCCCCCACCTTGAATGACCTCTAAATCCGCCCCTGATCAGGGAACACCTCAACCAGGCTAGAGCCCATTGATATGATAGGGGGAAAAATTATCATTATATATGGGTTGTTGAGCTGGAATTGTACATCTCTGAAATGCCCCTCTGAATCCGACACTGCCTACAGCATATAGCTTCGGGGCATATAAGCATAAAATAATAATGTGATACAAGCACAAATGCCCAAGCCGAATTAAACCTGGAATGCACCTCTGAAGTGAACTAATAAAATAAAAATATCGAAAGATATATATATTATATATATATTTATATAACATAAAAAGGTTAAACACTGGTAAAATAGCAATGAAAAAGGTCACAAGCTTTCGGACGCATCAGCAGCAGTCCTTCATCAGGAGTAATGACGATGTTATGTTTCTGTCTCTTTTTATACTGAAATTTCTGGAAAAACCCTTCATCAGAGTAGTCCCGCAGAATAGAAAAACCCAATGAGAACCAATGGGAGGCCCCCCCAATAGAATCATGGAAGAACCCCAATAGGGACCAATGAGAAACCCACACTGCGGGTTACCTAATTTGGGGATGTCTCATACATTTCAGAGTAAGAGTTGTTTATAAGTTTCTGGAAGTGGTTGTGATGTATTAATGGCTTTCCCGTGTAGTTTGTAAGTTTCCCAAGATTCTAAGAAGAGTCTACTATTCTTGTTTGTGATGTGACGGTGTAGTATTTTTGTTGAGTCCCAGTCGGGTTCGTGTCCGTGTTGTAAAGCGTGTTCTGCCAGACGTGAGGCTATGTCTCCTTTCGCGAGTGCTTGTTTGTGTTCTTTTTTTCTTGTTTTGATCATTCTTTTTGTTTGTCCTATGTAATGTTTGTTGCAGTCTTTGCATGGTATTTGGTATATGGCGCCTGTGAGATCTTCTGGTGGAACTGGGTCTTTAACTTTTGTAAGTTGTTTGCGAAGTGTTGTGACAGGGGAATAGAATGTTTTGATATTTGCTTCCTTGAGGATGCGAGAGATTGTTTCGGAAATGCCGTGAATATATGGAATAGATATGCGGGTGTGAGATGTATTGTTTAAAGATGTACTATTGGGTCTACAGTTTCTGAGAATGAATCGTTTAGGGTATCCATTATTTTTAAGTGCCGTGTGTATGTGTTTTGTTTCTGTGTTTGAAAGTGTTTCATTACTGCAGTGAGAATTCGCTCTAAGACTTAATGTTTTAACAACGGAAGCTTTGTGGCATGTTGGATGATGCGATTTAAAATCGAGATATCTGTCTGTATGTGTGGGTTTACGGTAAACTGAGGTGAAGATAGAGTTATCGTGAGATCTGTGTACAAGAACGTCTAGGAAAGGGAGTTTATTGTTCTGTTCTGTTTCGTATGTGAATTTTATATGTGAGTTTAAGTTATTAAGGTAATGGAAGAAGCTTTGGAGTGTATTAGTTTTAAGTATAACAAACGTGTCGTCGACGTATCTTTTCCAGAATTTAATGTTAAAATTCGGTGAAGACAAGGCAGTTTCCTCAAATGACTCCATAACCAAGTTAGCTACAACACTTGAGACCGGAGATCCCATGGCAGTGCCAAAAACTTGTCTATAGATAGAACCATTTGAGGTGAACACAGCAGAGTCTAGACAAAATTTCAACAATGTACAGAAGTCATGAGATGTTAGTGAAGTGCGTTCATGTAATTGTGTCATTTTAGAGGTGTGTAAGTGCGGTGTCGATTGCAAGTGATGTGGGAATGCAAGTGAAGAGAGAAATTACATCGAATGAGACCATGAGGTTGTCGTTGTTAAGTTGTAGGTTATTTAAAGAGGTGCAGAAGGATTGGCTAGTAGAAACAGTGTAGTCATTATTACCGATTATAGTAGAGAGTAGACGTGCAAGATATTTTGATAGGTTATATGTAGGAGAGCTGCAAAAACTAACTATAGTTTTAAGAGGAATATTTTGTTTATGAATTTTAGGTAATCCGTAGAAGGATGGTAAGCGGCCGGAAGTGCATTTTAAAGAGTCGTAGAGATTAAATGTAAGTTTTTTAGATTTATAGAGTTTTAGAAGGAGAGAGTTCATTTTGGATTGAATTGTTTGTGTAGGGTCTTTTGTGATGCGGGTGTATGTATTTGTATCAGATAAGAGTGTAGAGACTTTATGTAAGTAGTCTGGACGATTTAAGACGACTGTAGTACGGCCTTTATCAGCTGGCAGTATGACAAGGTCCTTATCGTTCCGTAGCTCCCGGAGGGCAACCCTTTGCATAGGCGTTAGGTTGTCCTCAAGAAGTTTTGGACGCAAAGGTCATGTGGCCTAAAAGGCACTTCGGAAAATTACTTTTCACACATTCACTTACACTTGCATCAACTTCACTCACACTTAAATTTCTAAAACTTACAAACTACACGGGAAAGCCATTAATACATCACAACCACTTTCAGAAACTTATAAACAACTCTTACTCTGAAATGTATGAGACATCCCCAAATTAGGTAGCCCGCAGTGTGGGTTTCTCATTGGTCCCTATTGGGGTTCTTCCATGATTCTATTGGAGGCCTCCCATTGGTTCTCATTGGGTTTTCCCATTCTGCGGGACTACTCTGATGAAGGGTTTTCCAGAAATTTCAAGTATAAAAAAGAGACAGAAACATAACATCGTCATTACTCCTGATGAAGGACTGCTGCTGATGCGTCCGAAAGCTTGAGTGATCTTTTTCATTGCTATTTTACCAGTGTTTAACCTTTTTATGTAATTTCCTCCCTGGTACCCTGTATTTTATTTCTAATCTAAAACATGGTTGAAAACTTTTATTCCAAATGATAAAATTACAGCATCTGGCATTTCCTTTGTGCCTTAAATCATGAATATGTTACAGTGAAAATTAGAGAAAATGCACAACCACTGGTTTGAGCAGGGGAAGTGAACAATGAAGCATTGAATTAGGCATGATGTTTAGCAATCCTTAAAATTGCCCCCTCCTGCAAGAGTATAAGGAAACACAAACTACAGGACAAATAGGAGATTACACAGATATTTCCATTATATAATGTGAATTATGGGTGTCACACTCGGGGCCGGATTAAGGCTTCTTGAGGGGCCCCCCCCCTAGACAATTTTTTTTCGGACTCCTTGTTATACAAATTAAGTCTGTGTAATTACAATAGGACCCATACATAACAAGCATCTTAGGACCAACGAAAATGCTCGTTGTTTCTGATTGATCGCTAAATCCATCCTGGGATTTAAATTTTAAACTTTGAAAATAAAGTTAGCACACGTAAAGTCTTTGCTTACAATGTACATACAAAAAATTCTAAAATTTGTAAAAAATGTCACGAAATTTACACCATGATAAAAATACTGCCCTCTAGTTCCAACTGGCAACAATTTTGAAGTAGGGATAAGTCTTCACTGAAACAAGCCCTCTCAAAAAAGTAAACTCTAAACATCAGTCTTGTTTGGCTATGCGATAATCCAGTTCTGGTCACACCCATGCACAAGACTTCCAAATGATGGGTGGGTAATAAAAAATGGAAGGGCTGATAAAAACAATTTTTTTTTCATAATGAATTTTATTCTGCAGATACTCTACTTATAAATATATATATATACACACACAGATGGCCAGTGGTTGTTCTACACAAAACAATTTAGGAGCAAAAAGTTCTACCTATGTGCACGGGCACTGCTCGCATATATAGACAGGAATTTGTATGTCTACATTGGAGGAATGCGGCATATCTGCATTATCACAATGGCAGAATAATTCTAATCCGCTTTACCACATCTGTGTAACCATAATGCCTGAATATTTCGAATCTTGTCTACCACATCTGTGTTATATCTATTATTTTTTCATGGGCTGGAATTGAAAAGTTGAAAGTTTGTAATTGAGTGGTGCATGTTGCTTGTTTGTTAGAACATTGCCAACATGAACTCTGATGGGCATTGTAGTTGATGATTGACGTTGTTGTGAGTTCGCTATTGTGAAATAATTTTCAGATGCTTTTTTGATCCAGAATTTTTCTTGAATCAGTTTAAGTCTACAGTATCAGTACTATCAGTGTCCCTAGAACCCCCTTACAAAAAGAATCAGATAATCAAGGCGCTGCAACTTGTTATATCGGAAAAGCTTACAACAGCACAAATAAAAAATAATAGTTTGCAAAGAAATTCCTGTATTAATTGTTGTTGTTTTTTTGTGGAGGGATTGTTTTAGTAGCTAGAATTGTATTATGCGTTAATGGTTAGCATTGTATTTTTTCATGGAATTACGGTAAAAAGGGAAAGGAAATGTGCGTGAGTAGGTTATGAAAGGGGAAAAGGAATATGTGTCAGTAGGTTACGAAAGAAGAAATAATTTCGTCCAGATATGACTGATATGAGATTGTGGGCTAGGCCTCATTTGAATGATGTTACCAGAAAGTCAATGCTCTTACCAGAAAGTGTAAATGTGCATGACATGGGAAGAGAGGGGAGGGAGGAAATGAAGAAAGGGGAGGAGAAGGAAAGAGACAAGGAAGGGAGGAAATGGGAAAGAGGAGATGAAGAAGGGGGGGGGGGAAAGAGGAGGAAGCAGAGGAGAGAAAGAAGAAAGTAAGGAAAAACCGTACTCGGGATTGAGAATCTGCTGGACTCATATAATGGTAGTGCTGGCACAAAAATAGACCAGAAAATTACTTTCCCACGATTTTCAATGCCACACATCCGCCAAAAAAGACCAACAAAAGTTAGTACATTCTTTTTTTAACTTTGCTTAATTCGAGACGTCCATGTTGTCAACATGATGTAAACAACATGGCAGAAAGGGAGTGTCACTGTTGCCATGCATGTTGGAAACACTTTCCACTAAAAGTAGTTAGGGGACGTGCTATGCACTAGAGCCGAAAAGCCATACTACACTACTGGTTCCCTTATATAGGAGTTATGAAAAAAGGGGGAAAAAAGGACTGAATCCACAAGAAACTATAGTCCAACAACATTATTCAATTGGAATTTTTTCTAGATTCACCCCCTTGCATATAATTCTGGGATCACCCATGTTCTCTTATATGTATTCTGAGGAACTCAAACCTCTGTTTCCAAGGAAATAATTAAGACCAGAGTTTTAGGAGTTCACTGTCAAGCAAAGACTATGATATGCAGAACACAACACAACACACAGAAAAAACCACCATTATAATCTATACAGAAATTGTGTACTAAATAAAGCCAAATGATAAAACTTTGAACAAGGAAATAAGCAAAATAGATTGGGGGAGAGTAGTACACAATGGGACACAACACGGTGGGACATCAGTCAAATTTCTCACACTAATTACATTAGCCAATCAGAACCACTTCTGGACAATGATGCTACCCATGACGGATGTCTGAAACCATAATGGCATAGAATCATAACAAGTCTGTGTGTGTCAGAGCAATTTTATGGTTTTTCTACTGTAAAAGTTACTTTTTTCATATTTCTGAGACAAAATATCAAAGAGGTAAGTTTACTTAAATGCTATGTTATGTTTTTATGGTGTATATTCATTGTTTAGCTTTACATTTTTGGGATCTTTAGTAGCTTTAATAAACAATTGGTGTAGTTGTAGCCAAAACACTCTGGCCATATTGAAAGTACGCAGTGAGAGATAAACAAGAAGTACACAGTTGGACGTCCCACTGTGTACCACACATATTTGGGTTATTGGTTTATAACATGGCTATCATCACCAGCACACATGAAAAAAAAAATCTGAAAAGAAAATACAAAGAGAAAGAGATGAAAAATCAAAAGAAACCTACAGAAAACCCCCCCATCTTTTTGGACTCCAAATCTTTGGAAGAAGAAGTTGAAGAAACATAATGATGACGATGAGGTATCCGACTATGTAGGTTCATATCCAGAATCATGCGCAAATGAAGAAGACTTTTTTGAAGAATCTCCTAATCCAGCAGTCCGATCCTGAGTTTTAGTAGAGTATGAAGGTAGGAAGAAAATTAAATTGTATTATGCAGGACAAGTGGTAGAAATCAAGGTGGGGATGAAGTCGCCGTGAACTTCTCGGAAAAAAAGCCAGGACGCAATTTGTCTTCCAAACTGTAAAGGATGAGGCTGTTATCAGGAAGTCGCAAATCAAAAAACTTTTGCCCCCCCCACCCAATTTTTATAGAGGGTTGACATGTTCAGTGGCTGAATTCGCTAAATGTAGATCAAATTTGTTGAAAGTCCTTTAATGTGTTAAAAATTAATAAACATTTCACTAATAAATGAATCAGAATTCAAAAAGATGTAGTTTTATTCATCAAATATTCAAAATCCACTTTACTGACTGTCCCTTTGTGGACTTCAGCACTGTGTACCAGGTGTAGTACACAATGGGAAAAGGGCAAGCTTTGTAAAAATTTTTTTTTTCTCATAGATTTTTTTAATCACAAATCAGGTGATATATTTCTTTAGTGGCAAAAGGTTTGATTATCAATATAAAATTAAAAAAATGTTAAAATAAAAAACAACGGCATGATTTAGAGATTTTTTTTATTTTTTTTGTCCCACCCTGTATAACCCTCCCGTATGTTTATAACGCTCTACGCTGCTTTTAAATGCACGTTTATGATTATATCAAATTTCTGTTTTGGCAGGAATGACAATTGCTATACAGTTTTCATCAGTTACTGCTTACTAATTACTGCAATGGGTGACAAATAATATAAAGAAATGAAGTAAAGTCTGATAAAATTGTTACATTTATGCAGCTCTAATTAACAACCATAAACTATATAAATAAAAAATTCTTTAATATCTCACTTTATAAAAAACTAGAAGCAAAACTTCCCTTGCTATTACTGAAAATGTTTCACACAATTCCAAATCCAATTAAAAAGTTCAAATTCATGATTTCGCCACACGTTTTTCTGTCGCTAGATGGCGGTAAATGCTGTTGGTGGTGAGAAGCACGGCCAAGCTGCGCTTCATAGCGACGATAACCACAGCCAACTAGATTACTACAGGCCCACTCACCTGAGCAAACGCTACAGGAAACCTGTCTCCGAAATTTTTTTCTCAGCGACGATTCTCTCAAGCAGTTTTTCTCCGACAGATGGCGCCTGCTACCTGGGTTAATATTCTCAATTTAACAGACTATAAATGCCAATTAATAGCCCAGTTTCTGATTACATACAGAAATATATTGCTTTTTGCTCAAAAAGTTATCGTATTTTATTTTCCAACGACGTTGATGTTACCGTGATATGATAACCTTTCATAACAAATTTTTAAACTAAAATTTAAATCTTACATACCTTTTTCTACTCTTTTATTTACACTGAAGACGGTTTATTGGATGAAATGATTTCTCAGGCATGATTAATAACTGATAATGAATTGATAGTTTACACTGAAAGCTAAATTTCAAAATGCATATAAAATCAGATGAAATAGAGAATTATATAGAATTTTAATCAAGTAATTTATTATATTACTCTATTATATTTAATATTAATTAATTATAAAATAAAGAATTAATTAGAAGGCTTGACACCTGTTTGGAAAGACTTTAATGGAATGTTAATGAAATTAACACATGAATTTACAATAAACTGATGATATAACTACACAATGTATAATACATAATTTCTAATAACTTTTGACACAAGTCAGATTTTTAATACACTGCATGATAAAAATAAAGTATCAGGTATTCATGAATAGCAATTCTTTCCAAAATAATTTTACTTGAAAATACAAACTACATAATAGAACAGCATGTCACCGAAAAACAAAATACAGAACAAACACTTACTGTGTCCTTAATACTGCAGATACAAATAGGCTAAATTTTATGAAATTGGGTTGAACGAAAAAATAAACTATTAGTAAAAGAAATGTATTTTTTAAGTACGTTATTTTTTATTTATTCCCATGTCTCAAAAATGTACAATAAAAGGAAAACTTTATACAGTAAATAATTACGGCAGTTTACATTCTCTGGAATCTTTATTGATATATCCCTAATAAAATGTAAAGAGGGCACAATAACGCTAATGCAAAAATGTAGAACTGCTCATCAAAATAAAATAATTTTCACTCTAATACATAGTACGTAATAAAACAGCATGTCATACAAAAACATTCAAGTAGAAAAAAACGTGTAGAAGGAAACACTCGCCAAAACTTTGTTTTGGCGCCCGTACAGTATTGTAAAAGGTCGCCAATGTTTTCATTACATGTTGTAACTTAAAAGGATTAAATGTAGATTAATAAGTACTTTTTCAATTACTGACTCTAACAAGAAGGGTTATGTTTGCTAGGATTGAAAACTGCCCATACTTCCAACAGAGGTGTTGATGAAATATTTTGAATTATAAAATAAAGGAAATTTTAAAAATAAATTTGTGCAATTCACAGACGTATCTCGCTCATATGGTGCCCGGTGTGAACCCGAAATTTGACATCCCCTCTAATTTAGCAGACACTGATTAATTATTTGATAAAAAATGAAATCTAAAGGAAGTTTTACAATAACACAAACAGGGATGGGACTCAAAATTTTTTAAGTATTCAAGATAAATGGTTGTCCCTCTTTGCGATCTTCAAGTATGTTGGCATTACCTTCAAGATAATATTAAAATTAGTAGATTTTAAAACATATGTTTCCAAAGAACAAAGGCTCCAAGAAAACTTATTTCCTCAAGTACGTACAGCCAACATATATTTTTCAAATAGATGAAAACATTAAATGTGCATATATAGCTTTGATGTTGGATGAACTTAAAACAATTAATGCACCTTAGCTTAGCTACTACAGGGATAAATTATGGAGGAAAATAAATTACCTTTACTTGTTTGTTTGTTTGTTTTGTGGTTTTACGGCTCAAAGACTACAATGGTCATGCTGCGCCGGGACCTACTGTTTTCCGAGGAATCCGAACCTCTTATGGCCTAGGGAACCAAACCCCGGACTACAGTGAGCAGTGCGATCTTTTTATGAGATCTCTGAGTAAGCGTTCTTTGTACACTGTTGGGAGTCGAACCCGGATTAACGGCGTACTAGGCGAACGCGTTACCACACTGCGCCACCGCAAGGCCCAAATTACCGTTACGTGAGATAGTTGTAATTCATTGTATCCGAAGGTTTTCTTTACTTGGAAACTCGTAGAACGACACATTACTTTTACGTGGAAATATTCGACGAAACAATACGCAATATAAATAAGACACAAAAAACAACGTTTTAGAAGCGTATTTATGTCAAGATTGAGTTCGAGCTACGCGTTTCGGGCGATAAAAGTTCGCCCTTCTTCGGGAGTGAACACGTGGAATATCGTCAACAAACGAGGTTGATTCGCGGATGTAACTAGAGTTGAGTTATTAAGTGAAATGTTGACTTCCAAAACTTTACTTTTACCGAATCTCAATTTACAAAATGGAACAAAACAATATGTCATCATTAACACGACAAAATACCATATAAAAATTACGGAAAACTCTGAAACGTTTTAAACTTGTTCGGTAAACTGTAAACATACGAAAGTATGTGGCATGTTTACCCATATCACTTGGCGTCCCCTATGAACAACCTTATTAATTACTGCAACAGAAAGTGGGGACACCCTTAAAATTCACGTGAGCGGGCCTGTAGTAATCTAGTTGACTGTGCCATAACATAAGCCGATTTCTGTGGATACAGACGTTAAATGATGACTTTCACATGAGCATGCATCTTTGTGTGCCATGTTGGTCGTCAATCCAATTCCCCACTTCCACCGCCTCGGCGGCTGAGTACGCTGTTTAAGCGTCCTGTCTGGGATTACAGCGCCGCCTCCGGCGGCCACCCTTCCCAATGAAACCCTTGCACAATTCCTCCTCTCTCCTCCGCGGATACAGACCTGTTTCTAATTTTTTTCGCTAGGGTCGCACGTCTCGACCATTCATGCAGCAGCATATTGTATTTTACTATGCGAAATATACTGCATCAGACACTGAATATACGCACCAGATTTTTAACTTCGTATAAGAATTTTTCGTTTTATACGGATAACTTGATGCCGAGGAAACACCATGCTAAATATAAGCGAGTTAATCAAATATAACACCAAACGGTTTTAATTCTTCAATTGGCTTCCAGAACGCCGTATATATTTTCAAATGCATTTGTTTTCAACACTATTTATTGCTAACGTAATAATAAAGGTTAATGAAATATTTAAAATGATTAAACGCTTATTATATAACAGGATATAGTGGCTTGCCAACTGTAGTCCGCTGACCTTTAAGGGTCCGCGAACTCGTTGCTATCCATGAAAAATAACATAAAATGATATCACACACATTAAAAAATATATATATATTTCTTGAACAGTGATTTTTTATTTAAAAAAAAAATTATTTCAATTGGGTTTCTTAAAATGTAAATCGATTTTTTTAACTTTAAATTAGTTACTTAATTTCAATGAGATCCATAAGCGTACGCAGAAAGTTTGTAATGGGAGGTTAATGTTTC
>QLNU02014802.1:75425041-75471170 GCA_006491805.2 Dysdera silvatica | reverse complement strand
GTGGCAATAGTTAAGAAAGCCTGCGAAGTGAACTAGCATTTCTACTGTGGGCCACCAAATAAAAAGGCTATTGCTTAAATATGATAAAAGAAACATATGGCACAATGGCGAAAGCATAATACAATACAATGATAAAGAAATTGCATGATAATATGATAAGAGAATTGCATGATAAAATGATAAAAGTACTGCATGATAAAATGATAAAAGAATTGCATGATGAAATGACAAAAGAATTGCAAGATAAAATTATAAAGAATTGCATGATAAAATAACTGCACGATAAAATCATAAAAGAATTGCATGAAAAATGATAAAAAATTGCATGATAAAATGATAAAAGAATTATATGATAAAATGATGAAACAATTGCATGATAAAATGATAAAAGAATGACATGATAAATGATAAAAGAATTTCATAATAAAATGATAAAGGAATTGCATGATAAAATGATAAAAAAATTGCATGATAAAATGTTTTTTTCCTCCCTATATGTGTATCTCTTCATCTCACAGCATCAGACTGCATTTATTAGGCGGGAAATTAAAATTTAAAAAAATTAAAAACGTCTTCCCATGTCGAGAATCGTACTTGCTACCTTTTGGTGTAGAAATAAATCACATTTATCGATGTTGTCTCGTAAATTGCGTGCTTTTAAACGTTTCATTCCCTTTTAATATGTATCGCTTCGTTTCACAGCACCAGACTGCATTTATTAAGTGGGAGAATAAAAATTAGAAAAATAAAAATAATGCATTCCCATGTCGAAAATCGTACTTCCTACTTTGTGAAATAAAAACAAGCCACTTTTCTGGACGCTGTCTCTCAAAAGGCATGTTACTAAAATTTTTTTATATGTGCGTATATTTATTTCTGGCAGCCAAACTTCATTTATTAGGTGGAAAATTAAATTTAAGCCAAAAATAAAAAGAACGTACCCATATCAGGACGCGTTCCTCTTCCCCTGTGATATAAAAAACCAATACAGATTTCTCAAAGGTTTAAAATCCGAGCTTTCGAAGTTTTTTTCTTTTATGTATGCTTACGCTTCATGTCACGAAAGCAGACTTCATTTGTGAGGTGGAAATTAAAAAAAAAAAAAAAAAAAAAAAGTTCCCATGTCGGAAATCGGACTTGCAACCCTACGGTCAGCGCCGTCGTTTCAAATAACGAGCCTTTGATAAAAACGTATTCAATCTTGTTGACTCTATTCAGCTCCGAAGCCGAGTAAAACAAAATCAGAGTCACAGGCTCTTAAAGTTCCTGGCTCCGTTACTTCGGTACCGATGTTCCCGCTCCCCAAACGGCAAGCTTGCATGTGATGTAAAATCAAGCAACATTTCTCGACGCTGTCTGTTAAAATCCGTCCTTTGAAAATTTTCCCTTTTTGTATGTGTATCACTTTATTTCACAGCACCGAACTACATTGAATATGCGAGAAATCAAAATTTGACAAAAAAAAATTATGCATTTCAGGGTAAAGAATCGTACATGATACCCTATGATGCAAAAGTACGCCAGTTTTCTCGATGCTGTCTCTTAAAATATGTTCTTATGAACGTTTTTTCCCTTGCTAGATGTGTATCGCTACGTCTCTCAGCACCGGACTGCATTTATTAGGCGATAAATTAAAATTTAAAGAAAAATAATTAAAAATGCGTTCCCATATCGGGGATCGTATTCTCTATCCTGTGATGTAAAATTAAGCCTTGTTTCTCCAAGCTGTCTATTAATTGCTTGCTCTTGAACGTGTTTTTCCCCTTTTTACATGTGTATCGCATCATCTCCCGGAACCAGACTGTATTTATTTGGTGGGATATTAAAATTTGGAAAAAGAACGTAAATAATGCGTTCTCACGTCGGAAATCGTACTTGCTACCCTATGATGGAAAAAGCAAGTTAGTTTTCTTGAAGCTGTCTATTAAAATGCGTGCGCTTGAACGTTGTTCTCTTTTTATCAGCATCAGTTTGCATTTTTTAGGCGGGAAATTAAAATTTGGAAAAAAAAATGCGTTCCCATGTCGGGGATTATACACCCTTGCTACCCTGTGATTTAAAATCAAGACACATTTCTTGACGCTATCTCTTAAAATGCGTGCTTTTGAACGCATTTTCCCCTTTTTATGTATATCGCTTCGTCTCTCAGCGCTAGAGTGCATTTATTAGGCGGGAAATTAAAATTTAAAAAAAAAAAAGCGTTCCCATGACAAGCATCGTACTTGCTGCCCTGTGATGTAAAATCAAGATACCTTTCTCGACGTGTCTTTTAATTTGCGTTCTCGTTAATGTTTTTATTTTTCGTTTTTATATGTGTTTCGCTTCATCTTATAGAACCAGGTTGCATTTATTAAGCCCTATGATGACCATTTTTCTGTGACGTCGCGTTGGCGCGTGCTTCTTAATAACTGTAACCTGGATAGCATTTTCGGTTTTTATAATGTACAATTTTAGTTAGTTGGATTCTGTTCGTCATTGAGAATGGCGAACGTTGGCGAATTTCCGATTTTACCGCCTGTAGACATGTATTTTGCCGCCTAGTCCAATGGCGTGGGAAAAGGGATTTAGGGAATTCAAGGGCCCTCATTGGATAACATAGGACATAGTTCACCTTAACGTCGATTCACTTTGATTTTTTTAAAGTTACTTGAGAGCCCCACAAATTTTTTTGTATTAACCTCTTGCCTAATTTCATTAAACATAGAGGAAACGCAGAGAGGTAGCTTATAGGGTAATTCCGGGAGAGATGGCCGTCCTTTTTTAAGAATTGCTATAATTTCGTTATTTATAGCAATATTGGTGAAAAAATACCACCACTTGGTGAAAAAACACCACCACTTGGTGAAAAAACACCATAGTATTCAGACATATGCTAAAAATGTCTATCAGTATAAATGGTAGAGACGAATAAATAAATTTATTATGAATTTACAAAACAAATTGCAATTGGTGACAAATTCCACACTACTCCCGGTTAGTGGACCATGTGCTACGGGAGAGATGGACCTACTTAAAATTGAAACAGGAATGAGACTAAACATTAGTAATAAAAATTGATAATTGAATATTATAATCACAACTTTTTTTAACTTTATTATTTAAATTCGTTATATTCAGATTTTCTCCACCCACACAGGCAAGGGCGGATTCAGGATATCATGGGGGCGGTTTCGAGAGCCCCCGGGGGGAAAATGCTTAGTTTTGGACTGTTAAATAGTTTAGGTTACTGTCGTTATATTACTAGCCTTCCTTTATACTCACCAAAATATTTAATTTAAGACAATGAATTAAAGCTGGGCTTTTCTTTAATTAAACTATATGGTTTAGGGCAGACTATAGTCGAGTATGACAGAAGGATAAGCTAGTAAAGGAGACATATACAATAACCAAAAACGATAATTTACAATGTAATTAATAGAACAAGTTTAAATTTAAACTACAAAAACATCGTAATTATTTTACTTTTTTTATAACAAGCAACTTTTTAAAAAACTTGAAGTTTATAGTGCAAAGTCGAGCCATCTTGGTTTCTTTGAAAATTTGTCAATCACTTTATTTACATCAATATGAATGTCTCTGTGAGTGTTTATTAAAAGTCTCTTCTGTCATCCGCGTTCGAAGCCAAGTTTGACGGCGCTTCAACGATAAAAAACTACGTTTTGCTGAAGCAACACTTACTGAAAACGTAGTTTGAAGGGCGAGAAACTTGTAGATTCGTGGAAAAACGTCTTGATCGCATTTCTCCAAGACTTAGATACTTTGGACACCAGTATAAGACTTTTATTTATTACAGTCGTAACAAACAAAGGTAAATTAGGCTTTCGACTTGGCCCACTCAGTTTTGCCTTCTTGACTTTTTGGTTATTTATATTCTCTTCCGAATTCAACACTTTTGAAATACTTGCTGCCTTCCCACCAAGGTAGTTTTTGTTTTTCTAAAAACCGGAACTGGAGAAATAGGGTTCAGTAGATTAGTTTGTGTCGCTTCATCACCTTTAATTTCTGCACTAGCTTTTTCATACATATGTAGTATATACATATGTAGTATACATATGTAGTATAGGTCATCTTTCGGCGCAGTTTCTTTGGCGGTTTCTAGAAACCTCCTTTTCCACAGTTGGTGGATCTAGAATGTTCTGTTCTGGCAGTCCTAGAGGCAGCGTCCTTGATTTCGGCTTTAATCCTATTCATTTCCTTTACCGGACTTTTAATTATCAAGACGTGCCTTGGATCCCGGTTGCATTGCTTTTTACATTTTCTTTGGGGATTTTAAAATACTTTGCAACTTTATTGATTCCCATAACTTTTTTTTATTGCGTCAACAGCCTTCCGCAAATCGTCTGCATTCCGAATTTCTCTAGTAGACCCCTCTTTAATTTTATACGTAGTTAGCATTTCTCTGGAAAAAAATATAGGTTATATTGACTATTTTGTGCAAGCAGTGTGTTTTCTCAATATCATATATATACAGAAAATCATTATTATAAACGCATATAGAGATAAATAATTATTATAAATATAAAATTATTAATCATTTGTCGAAATTGTTTTTTAACCATATACCTGTAAAACATGGTACATCTCTCCCGATTACCAGGGAGAGAAAAACCAGGCATCCATCGAGCTCACTTTGGCGCCATTGCCACTACCGCCCATTACAACTGTTGCTTAACCCGACTTACACCTCTTTGTGAGATGCTGGTTCAAAAATATTATCAGCTAACTTATGTACACCTTACAATCTAAATAATACAAAAAACATTTGACTCACCTGATTTGTACTATGCAGATTTTTCGCGCAAATACTTGAATGAAGACGATAAAAAGTAAGTTTCACATCCGCCATTACAGGCTGGCACTGCCACCAGTACCATCTAGAGGTCTGTTTGAAAAAAATAATTGAGTGGTCCAGCTTTCCCGGAATTACCCTATTTTGACGCCTTTGTTAAATTCTCAATTTGACGCCCTTGGCGGTTATTTTAGATTTTTTGAAAGTATTCATGAATTTGGCGCCGCCTTTATACCCTTTCGAGGCGGCGCCATGGCGCTCTCTCTTTACCAGTATCTAGCTACGTCTGAAAACGTAACATCAGAAATTGGATATAGATGTTAGGTAAACAGAAAAAATTAAACCTTCGTGGATTTATTTTTTATTTGATTTGTGTCTTGTGATTAGGATTAATAAACGGTCATGGTCTTTTTATTTAGGTATATTGGACTTGTAAGACTGATTTTCGTTTGTTTTTTTTTGTTTTTTTTTTTTCAATATTTCATTGTCGGTATAATATTATACATGTCTCTGGTATTGTGTTTCGTCCTTGTTCTTGCTTAATTGACTTTTAAATTATAAACTAATCTAATTTTTATTATTACCAGCTAAATAAATTTATTTGATTTATAAAAAATATAAAAGGAACATGAATAGCAATCGTTACCAATAAATAATACTTTTATAATATCACTCATTATATTTTAATAATGGGATCTAAACATTATATATATATATAAATAACACAAAACTAATAGTTCCAGTAAAAAATCACTTTTGTGTTACAAAAATATTAACATATCTCTTAAAGCTTTAAGTGAAATATCACAATTGTGGATATTCTTTAGTTAACCTTGTTTTTCTCTACCTCGCTTAAACTAATATTGACGGCTCCAGCAAATATTATTTGATCAAGCGCGGTATTTTTGATTATCCTGGCAGACAGACAGGCAGGCAGACAGCAACATATATATTTAAATTATTGGTTTAAATAGGTGGGGTAGGATAGGTGCATGTAAGCCTTCGTAAAAAATTTAAAATTGCATGCGAAAACTATATATGAAGTACATATTGGGATAAAAGTTATAGCTCCATCACTTGATCTGGGAGCTAACTGCGTCAATGACTTAAATATTCGATTACGATAGTATCGACCACTAGTCATAGTAACCCGAGTACCTAATAGTAACCAGACATACACATAATAAACATGAAATATTATTGAGAAGGTTGATTTTTCAAGAAGGCTTTCCATTGTATAAAGCAAATTATAGTAAGAAGGAGAGCGTCTGTGACGCGAAATTTTCTTCTGTAATTTTTTTTCCCTAGCTTGAATGCTGATTGTCATGCTAAATTGCCCACTCTTTATTCGATTATCCGAAGACAACCTGAGAATTACTCGTTAAAGCGGGGAAATATATCATTGAACTTAGGGGAATAATGAATTGACTGGTAATCTAATTACGTCAGTCAGCTACTTAACATACTTGCTATTTAGCAAAGATCAACTTCCAAATTCATACAGTGAAATGTGTTTATCATGAAGTCTCCTCCCGCCTGTCCCGACAGATATTGCACCATGTTCATTCAACTTTGTCTTTTACGATAAATTTTATTTACAATACTTTTCCCCTGGTCCCTTGATTATCATCATATACAGATTTCAGTATCTTAAAAAATCACCAATTTCCGATATATTTTTGACTATTACAAAAATACTGAATTTTTTGTACTTTTATTAGTTTTATGTTCCCGATGTTTAATATTGCAGTCGGTTAAATTGTAAACCGAAAATAAATGATCGTGAATCGGGATGGTTTTATTGAAACTAGGAGTCAAAATTATCGAAAGTAAGGTTACATTGAAATTATATTGTATTATTTACAAAATTGATATTACAGTTAAAATATATTTGGTCTTACATATTAACTATTCACCATCAATGGTGAACCGTTAATGGTCAATTGTGCCGTATTTCGGTAAGAGTAGAAACATAGGCGTAGAGTTATATAACGCCGGAGTCTCCCCCCCGCTCCGATAATTTGAAATAAATTGCAATTTTACATATATTGTAATGTATAAATGTTCATAATATGTGGTTGCCCCCCCCGCAATAATTTTAAAAATCCTACGGTGGTGAATAGAAAATATTGAGAATAAAAATTCGACGGGGTAGAATGTTTAGCCGTATCACCCCCCCTTCCCCTTCTCAAAATTTTCACCATTGAAATTTTTTTGCCAAAAGTTGCTGTCATAAAAAAAATTTCACCGTAGGCTATAGACTAGTTAGTCTATTGCTAAATGCGCCACTGATAGCGAACCGCCGAAGGCGCCTCTGATATATAATAGAACGTGTAAATAAAGGGAGAAAAAGGGTGAGGGCCTTGGAATGAAAATAAAGCAGTGTTTTGTTTTTTTTTGTTTTGTTTTGTTTTGTTTTTAAATTGTGCTACTGGTTATTGAGTTCTTCTATTGAATCGTTATTAATGCCTGGAAAGGTAGAATCCACGTATATATATTCGACATATTCATGGTGCGTGACTACTCTGTGTTCACAAAATACGATTTAAATCTTATAAAAACAGTTTTATATAATTTCACTAATAAAATATTTGTTCTTATATATACTATCATATATTTTGATATTAAAAAATACAAGGATTTGTAAATAAAGAGAGGATACTGATATAATAATCACATGCAGTAGAACCTCCATATAATGAACTTCCGTAAAACGAAATTCTCTCTCTCTCTATATAGCAAAATTTTGGAAAATCCCCATGGTCATCGCCTATGAAAGTGCTTCTATCTATATAACGAAATAAATTTCAATATAACGAAATAAATTTCTATATAACGAATTTTTTTTCATGGAACCGTCCATTTTGTTATATAGAGGTTCTACTGTACTCCTGTATATTAATAACTTACGTTTGTTTTGAAAGGATCAAGTAATGATAGGGAATTTCCAGTTATTCTGGTTGATGATTTTGACGTGAATTGACATAGAGTGACAGGAGCAGTCAATCGAACTTCAGAACGCATTGACCATCGTATCTGATGTCACGTGTTGTTCCACAGGGATACAGCAACCGACATTCTGTGAGGCGTAGAGAACAGCCTAGATATTCCAGTGTCTTTAAGGATGGTTAGTCGTAGATTGATTTGTGGTCATGCAGACGTCTGAGGACACTGACTCTCACCCTTGTCCACCGTCATCGGACTGGCCTAATGTTGTGCCATCAAGTGGCGTCCCGAGCGGAATATTGTAATCTTTGGCGACAAATCACACTTTTCTGTCGGCGCTTATAACGGTCTATTAAAATTCTAGAATAGATGTGGTCATCGAGATGATTCCGCCAATATTCTTGAGCCTCACACAGCTGGTCTTTGGGGAGTAATGGTATGGGGTGACATCAATACTAACATTCGGACACCTATAGCTTTTTTATTTTTTTATTTAAAGAATCGGCGAGATATCATATAAAGGCATTACATGAAGACAATACGTGATTATGGATCAAAAGGATATCTTGCCAGGGCAGTATCAGAAAAAACGTAAGTTTGACAGAACCGATGCCACCCATGAAGGAAAGAGGATCGTACAATCGCCAATAATGATCAGTTATTATAGTAATTTCAATTATTAAATCTAACAGTAATTCAAAAGAACAGTTTAAAACACTGTTATATATAATGCATATTATATGAAGAGAAGGCCTGCAAAAGGGTTGCTGGTATCTAACTGGAAGGAGACCCACACGCTGAACGTATGTGACGATGTGTGGAACCGGCCAGGCCAGTAACCTAGTGTCCTACCCCGCCTTCAAGTGGTGCAGGCTGAGCTTTCTATTTATGTGGCAAATTAATATTTGCTGCACGGATAGAAAGGCGGAAGGGGAGGGCTAATTCACCAACCCGTCTAGCCAGCGTGGTGAAATTATGGCTAATTCCTCCATTATGTTGACACACCAGAAACCATGGCCCCTAGTCTCCAGGTGCTGGAGTGCTCCTGATCAAGGCAGCGGTCAGTGTGGCATGAAAGCAGGGGGTGCTAAGAATCACTGGAATGGCCCAGGCTGCCGTTTGTTATTGACCTTGGCAACGTATAATGGACGATCCCTTGCTTCTGAAGCAAAACTTCAGGAATTGGAAGAAGAACTTGACAAGATCAAATGGGACATTGTAGGACTCAGTGAAGTTAGAAGAAAAGGTGAAGAGTTGGTGGAACTTAAAAGTGGACATTTGTTTTATTATAGAGGAACGGAAACTGGAAGAACAAGTGGTGTTGGCTTCTTAATCAACAAAAGAATTAAAGACTGTCTTCTGGAAGTTGAAAGTACATCAGATCGAGCAGCGAGGCTCGTTGTTCAACTAACCCAGCGATACCAACTTCAAATAGTACAGGTATATGCACCAACATCAAGCCATACCGACGAAGAGGTTGAAGAATTTTATGAAGAAATCAAAGAGTTACACACCAAAGGGAAACAACATATCAAGCTCATCATGGGGGATTTCAATGCAAGAATTGGACAACAGGAACAAGGAGAGACATCGGTTGGTAAATACGGATATGGGGAAAGGAATGAACGTGGCGATCAACTCATCGAATTTGCAGAAGCTGAAAACCTTAGCATCATGAATTCATTTTTTAAGAAGAAACCGCAAAGAAAATGGACATGGAAACACCCAAATGGGGGAACTAGTGAAATTGACTATATCCTGGCAAACAAGAAATCAATTATTGAAGATTGCAGTGTACTGAACAGATTTAATACTGGAAGTGATCATCGAATGGTGAGATGTAAAGTGCACTTAAATACTAAATTAGAACGACAGAAGCTCATTAGGAAACAAGTAAGTAAGAGGGTGGATTTAAAGAAATTAAAAGAAAATACCGAGGCATTCAAGTTGGAATTAAAAAATCGCTTTTCTGCACTGGAAGGACTTATTGATGAAAGTGATATCTCAGAAGCAAATGAAAACATTGTTAAGACAATAGTTGAAACTGCTGGGGAAATTGGTGGTGTAACCTGTAAAAAGCACAATAGCAAATTATCTGAGAAGACGAAACAGCTCATGAAAAGGCGAAGAGATATGAAGGTGGACAATCGAAATACCAGTTCCAGGATTGAGTACATAGAACTTTGTAAAACTCTGCGCAAAAGCATGAAAGAAGACATAAGAAAATTCAATTGTGAGTTAGTAAGGAAGGCCATTGAAAATAACAAGAGCCTTAGGGTTGTTAAAGGAAGTTTATCTGTTGGGAAGAAACACATCATTGCATTAAAAGGAGAGGATGGCACCGTAACAAGAAATAGGGAAGAAATACTTAGAAGAGTTGAAGAATTCTACAAAAAACTATATGAAAGTAACAGTGGATTAAACGAAGACACTGAAATAGTCGAAGGAACAGCTCCTAAAATCTTAAAAGAAGAAGTTTCATTTGCAATAAAAAGTATGAAGAAAGGAAGAGCCCCTGGCGATGATGGTATTACATTAGATATCCTAAAAGAAGCTGGAGAATATGTAGAAGACATACTTGCAAAATTCTTTACCAAATGTCTTAACAGCGGTAACATACCAAACCAATGGGATTCTGCAACAGTAATTCTTTTGCATAAAAAAGGTGATAAAGAGGATTTGAAAAATTACCGACCAATTAGCTTGTTACCTGCTATTTATAAAATCTTCACAAAAGTGCTAACACATCGCCTGCAGAAAAAATTAGATGCAGCTCAACCAAGAGAACAAGCTGGATTTCGAAGTGGATTCAGTACAGTGGACCATATTCAAGTATTAAGAGAATTAATTGAAAGAACACATGAATATGAACTTCCATTGTGTGTTGCATTTATTGACTATGAGAAGGCCTTTGACTCTATTAAAACATCAGCAGTCATCAACTCTTTAAGATCAACAGACATTGAGGATGTGTACATTGACATGGTGAAACGTGTGTATAAAAATGCAAGTGCAAAATTTCGGTTACATAAAGATACCAAAACTATCAAACTTGGCAAAGGGGTGAGGCAGGGAGATACCATTTCTCCAAAACTTTTTACTTCAGCTTTACAGATGATTTTTCAGCTGATAAATTGGAATAACAAGGGAATAAAAATAAATGGTGAATATTTAAATCATTTGCGGTTTGCTGATGACATTGTTATTTTTTCAACGAACCCATCAGAACTCCAAGACATGGTACAGGAGCTCTCAACTAGAAGTAAAGAAGTTGGACTCAAGATGAACCTACAAAAAACTAAGATCATGTTCAATAATTTTGTAGAGGAAACAAAAATACAAGTTGACAACATTGAGCTAGAAATTGCTGATTCATATATTTACCTTGGCCAGCTGATTTCAATGGATGGCAACATTATGAAAGAACTCAACAGACGTATTAAACTTGGCTGGAGTGCATTTGGAAGAAACAGTTTTATCCTGAAGGGGAAATTGCCTTTGTGTCTAAAAAGAAAGGTCTTCAACCAGTGTGTATTGCCAGTCCTCTCTTATGGATCAGAGACATGGAGTCTAACAGTTGGAGCAATACGAAAGTTACAGACAACGCAAAGGAGCATGGAGAGGTGCATGCTTGGAATAACTAGGAGAGATCGAAAAAGAAACACTTGGGTGAGAGAGCAAACTAGAGTAGAGGACATCATTGTTAAAGTAAAAGGGCTGAAATGGCGATGGGCTGGGCATATTGCAAGAAGAACTGATCAACGATGGACAACAGAAATTCTGAACTGGATTCCAAGAGACCACCGAAGACCTAGAAAACGTCCTCAAACTAGATGGGTGGATGAAATAAGAAAACAGGTTGGGGTGACGTGGAAGCGAATTGCTCAGGATAGACTTGTGTGGAAAGCATTTGGAGAGACCTTCATCCAGCAGTGGATAGATAATGGTTGAATATGATGATGATGATGATATGAAGAGAAAAATTTCGTTAATATAAAAATCATATAGTGGGACAGCGTTAAAGAAAGATGCACCCCCCCCCCACACACACGCACAACGAAATCAACATATTGGACTTAAACAAAAAACATATTCATCAAGGAAATCCACAGAGAACAACACATATTTAACCGTCTTATGGAAGACCTTGAAAAAGCAAGAATGAACGAAACATATTTTTGAAGGTTGATATAGAACTAATTGTTGTGATTTCAATTGGGAGTAGATTCCAGAGGATTGGTGCAGAGTAACCCAATCTTCTTCTTGAGAGCTCAACACGAATAGGTATCGAGATCCATTTAGAACGTTCCGAAATAGGGAATCTATGATTAGGAGTTCTTAACAGTATCAGTTGGACATATCGGTTAGAGTAAATTCTCTAAAACATAATTTGGAGAACCTTGAAAGAGTACAATTCGTTTATGTTAGATAACTTAAGAGCAAAACGTATGTCTGAATTGTTGCAAAATGGCGTAGAATTAGAGGTAAGTTTCAGGCATTTTCTCTGTAATCTAGCCAGTTTATTGTACTGGGAAAAGGAGCTGCAGGCCCAAATAGTAATACAGTATTATAGATGGGATTCAATTAATATATGATACAGATGACAAATGATTTTTGGTGTCAAAAGATATTTAATTTTGTTAATTGTATCAATTTTTCTACTTATTTTCAAAGCAATATTCTTATTGTGACCATCCCAGCTAAGGTTCGATTGAAGTTTAATGCCCAGAAAGTCTACGTCATTGGATAAGGAAATAAGATCATTATTTATTCAAAAGATCAAATTGGAAAAATCAAGTCTTTTTTTTTTTGTGAAAAGAACAATTTTTGTCTTTTTTGTGTATAAGGTTAGAAAGTTGGCAGTAAAAAAAATCTGTAATAATAGGAATACCAATGGTAACCATATCTTATGGTGAATCAATATTAGCGTGTTTAAAGAATATGGAAATGTCATCAGCATATCAAATAACTTTGGTGTTGATATTTAAATGGAAAATGTCGTTGATGTAAAAAATAAAAAGCAATGGACCAAGAATAGATCCCTGAAAGACACCACATCTCTGTTGTTTAGTATGGGAAATTATACCGTTAAGTCTAATCATTTGGTCTCTACATGCAAGATAATTTTTAAGTAGTTCCAGACCCAATCCTCTAAATCCCGCGAGTGAAAGTCTTTGTATTAATCCATTATGATCGACAGTATCAAAGGCCTTGGTCAAATCGAAGAATATGTCCAAAACCGATTTCCTGTTGTCGATAGAAGAATATACAAAATCAGTTGATGTTAATAGGGCATGTTCAGCCGAACGTCCCTTCAAGAAACCATATTGGTTATCATGAATAATATCATGTGATTGGAAAAAGAGTTCAAACGTAAAAATATCATTCGCTCAAGAATCTTTGAAAATAGTGGAAGGTTCGAAAAAGGACGGTAATCAGATAAGTCCATCGAATTACCCTTCTTAAAAATAGGTAGGATTACTGAGGTTTTAAGTAAAGATGGAATGTAACGAGTAGAGAAAATTAGATTAAAAATATGTGTAAATGGATGAGAGAGTATGTCAGCAACTGCACAGATCACCCTAGGAGCAACTCCGTCAAATCCAGGTCCCTTGTCTCCCCAAAGGTTCCTAATTGTAATTACAAATTCTATATCTGTAGTTGGTTCCAGGTGGAATATTCTCCCCCCACCCCATAATCGAAACAATTTTCCAAGTTCTGATATTGATCAGCTACCCGATGTGATAGTGAGTGGGAAGCCCATGAAGAAGTCTAAAAAGGCATGACAGATATCTTTTTGATCAATGACCAAATTACCATTAATATTTAATTTGTTTATAGCAAAATAAACTTTCTGTGTTCTACCCAAAAGTACGTTTAGATTCCTCCAAATCTTTTTTGGTCATTGCTATTGAAAAGTTGATGAAAATATTTAATTTTGGCGTTTTTAATTTGCTTGTTTAAAAAATTTCTAAATTTACGGAAAACAAGAAAATTTGTCTGAGATTTGTTATGAAGGAAAAGAGAGAAAAGTTTATTTTTTTCTTTAGATGAGAGAAGATAAAATCTGAAATCCATGGTTTTCTAAGATTTTTATCTTTTGAGTAAGTCCTGGGATTAAAAACTGTATTGTACAACGGTAAGAAAATTCCCATAAAATCTCTAAAAAAGTGTTCTGGTAAATGATTATTATAAATCGAGTCCCAGGATATATTGAAAGTAATTCAGATCTAAATCAATCAATAGTAAGTGGAGAAAAGTCCGTTGAATAATGAAGTCCATTGTAAGATAGAGGTTTATTAAATTTTTTACCTATAATGATGAAGATAGGCAGGTGTTCACTAATGTGGAATGGAAGAGTACCAACTCCAATAGGATTGGTATTTGTAATTGCAAGGTCCAATAGAGTTAAAAAATTAGTAGTTGTTCTTGTTGCTGTATTAATATAGTTATCAAATCCATTGCTAAAGAGAATATCAATAAGTTCTTGTGTTTGTACTCTGTTCTCAGAGAGTAGGTCAATGTTACAATCTCCCATTATAATTTTTCTTGAGAGTCATTGATAAAGGCCAAAAAATCGCTCAAAAAATCTAAAAAGCCAGGATTAGTTTGTGTATTAGGAATTCTATCAACAGAAGAGACGCAGTACCCAGAGGATTTGATGGTAATTATTTCAAATGACGGGTATGTACCCGTCCAGCGCCTCTGGACAACGCAATCTAAACTTTTATGCGTGTATATAGCCACTCCACCACCGTCACCCTGAGGCCTTTATTCAGAACGCAATCTATATCCGTCTAAATCCAGAGGAAATCCATCGCAAAACCATGTCACGGCAACACAGACCTGATGAATTCTCACCCCCACTGATTGTAATAAGTGTTGTAATAAGTCCAGTTTATTGTTCAAACTCCTTGTGCGTTTATGTGTAAAAAAGCACAGCTTCTTCGATTATAGTTAATGTCTTTTGTGATGTTAGGCAAACTAGCCGTGTGTGAGGTGGAAACAGAGATAAGCGAATCCTGTTCCTCCATGTTCAAATATACATTCAAAGCACCCATCGGAGAACATAAACAGATAAAGCGGGTAATAGTAATCTTATTGTGATTTAGATGGCTGAGAAGCGAATATCCAAAAAATTCTCAGCAACGGGAAAGTTCGTGAATCAGAGAATTCAGAAAGAGTAGGACAATGTTTAGTATCATAAACAATCAACAAATATGTCCCAGAAAAGTAGTCAGCAAGAGACTGACTGGTTCACAACATGGTCATAATTAGTGTGAGTAGAACAGAAATAATTAAACCAAAATAAAATACGAAACGGGTTAGTATTTGGTTGGTTGTATTATGGCGCAAGGTCATGTGTTAGTGGTTAAATTCATTACAACTGCGGTACATGAGTAGTCATTAGAGTTATAGTATTCTAGCTTTTGAGAAAACAACGATGTCATTAATTTAGTTTTAAAATAACAATTCGTGTATAGACAATTGAGATGTCATAAGTGAAATCAACATCAAACTATTAAGTGGAAAATTTTACATACTGAATGTGGTTAAAATCCAACATATCTAAACGCAGCAACCTCCTTAGTTTTTTTCCCACGTATTGAAATCTAGGAACATAGATAATATATAACATAGATATATAGATGCCTCCAAGTTTTTTGAATTCGAATTGGTTGTTAATGACATACTGAATGAAACACAAATTATTATGTAGCAACACATCCGTGCCAAGAATGTAAATTGACGGTGAAATATATCGTCAACAACGAAGTTGAAAAAGAGAGCAAATACAGAAATTTTTCATTCATAGAATAACAAAATAATAAACGCAGGCCGTAATATTTGAATCACAGAATACACAGGGCCCAAAAATGTAATCGCAAGGTCAAACCCCTGGGACCACGAGAAAAACGGTGACCTCAAAGCAAAAATAAGTTAACCATAACGATAGTTCTCGAAATCCACCGCTGTTCTAAGAACGACCCTTTTATTGTAACTATTTATATAAAATATTGAACCATAATATGACCATCAAGCGAGCTCCATTCGTCTCAGATCATGGTATACCTGCGTCCTCCTCGGTGTCAGACCTTCAGTCCCAGAACCCATTAAAAGTTTCTTATTTTTGAAAACATAGTCTCTCTGTAACATTCGAACAAACTTATGATAGGCTTTGGTTTGTTCTCCATAGACATAGGGTCTAACATAGGGACAAACACGACCCAAATGATGTGCAGTCACCAAATCAGTAGATAGTAGACTGGCCTTAAGCTGATTGTTACATGAATCAACGACAGAGATAAATGGGTCTTCCCTATCACACTCTGGTATTCCATGAATTAACAAACAAGATCTTCTTGCGTATTGACAGTGATCTTCGAGTTCAAAACCCATCTTCAGATGGGTTATGTAATTAAGTTAGTGTTTAAGTTATTATTAGAGGTACCCTCACTGTAAGTTGTTAAGCTGACGATGTATTGTTGTCCGTTCTGCTACCAGGTTTGTAAATACGCGGTCAGAGTCTACCAACAAGATGTTGCACGGCCGCATACAGCGAGTATTACCTTATAATGTCTAAAAGTTTTCCAGGTATTTAATTGGCATCATGTTCCCAGATCTGTCTCCTATTGAGCCTCGTCAGCACATCATTGGCAAGCGAGTTAATGCAGTTATTCCACAACGTTAAATGAAGATGAAATATGAAATCTTACCAACATCACATTGTCATCAATTGATCAGGGCATCATCCAGTGTCTTATAAGCTTGATACCCCCATCGTGGTGCTACATGGCGGCCATGCCACCCATTGAATCACTAATCCTCTAATTTTTTAACCGTATAGCTACATAGCAATCATTTGTCAATAGCATATACTATATCTTTATGCATTATTTAAGTTTCGAATATTTCTAATATTCCTTCATGGTGCTGCATTTACTTTGTCAGGCTGTGTATATTATATATCAGGTTATAGGCGTCTTTATTTTATTTTTATTTTTAGGTACAGTCACTGGCGGATTTAAGGGGGCGATTGGAGGACTTTCCACAAGCAGGGGTTATATTATAGAAAATGAAATGAAAACTACCGCACACTTGGTTAAAAATAGGAGTCAAAAATAAATCGCTACCACCCCCCTTGAAAGATTTCTGGATCCACCACTGGGTACGGTAGTCTCTCGAAAATTCAAGTGTTGGAAGATTGAGGTTCCATTAAATTCTAGGCTGTTCATCATCATTAAAGAAATAAAGGTATGTAAGTATTTTGTGAGAAATTTTCAAATGAAATACCATCTTATGCCTATTTTATTATTTTTCGGAAAGCCCGAATTTTCAGTAATCCGATGTGGTCTCGGTCCAGTTTAGTTCGAATTATCGGGACACTACTGTAATTTGAAGTAGCTTTTGCGAGTTATTTTGTAATTGTATGGCTTATTTGCTGATTAGCAATGACTGCAAAAAATTAATATTTTGCAAGTAATGCGCTGGAATTACAGCACTGTCTTCGGCAGGTACTCTTCTTCTTCTGCAGGTTCTTCTCCATAGGCGTAGAGTTATATGTCCCCCCCAATAATTTGGAATAAATTTCAATTTTACATATATTGCAATGTATAAATGTCCATAATATGAGCTTAGGCCTATCCCCCCCCCCCTCAATAATTTTAAAAACTCTACGTTGATGCTCTCCCTGCTCTATTCACGAACTCTCTTTGAGCAAGGAAAGAGAAAATACAGTTTTACACTCTGTGTACGTTGTTCAAAACCTAATACCAACACGCTAGTGACAACGTCGTGATTGTGCCATTATTAAAAAAAACGTAATAGATGGTAATTTTTTTTATTTTTTTCCCTCTTAATTTTTGATAGATAGGACACCGGAAAAAATGGCTCCTTCTCAAAAAATAAACAGAATGTAATCTCTCTCGAAACATTCGTTTGAAAGTTGGGAAAGAGGAGACCTTCTAACAATAGTCTTTTTTGAAAAGGGAACACTGCAGTTTTGATACCCAATCACTCATTCTTCCTGCTCTCCCACTTTTTTCATTAGGGCGTCCATTTTTAAGCCTAGCGGCGATTTTCATGAAAGCCTAAACGAGGGTTAAAAAAGCCGAGCCAATTAATTACATTGTTATACACGCGGCTTAAAACTATGCAAACCCGTTGCTAGATTTTTTTTTTCTCCATTTTTTTTTTCTTTTTTGTGCTGTTCCATCTTTCAAACCTTGCGGCGGCTTTGGAGTAAAAAAACAAAGGGGGAAAAAATGAGCAGTGCACAGCTTTCTACATATTTTCTCGCTCTTAAATAAGTTTTTTTCCCTCCACATACACACAGAGAAAGGGAAAAAAAAAAATCTAACGTTAAGTGGTTGCCGATTAGAACTCATTATCTCTGTCCGTTTTTTGTTCCTCGAATTTTTTCCACTCATCATTACTGCGTTAGTGGAGATAACGAAGCTCCAGTGGCGTCCTCTGGTGATCAATTAAGGTGACAGAGATTGGCGCCATCTGGCGGCCAGATTTGTTTGCTTTTGAAATCTCTCCCCCAGTTTATTTTTCGGCAGAGCATTTGATTGTTTTTAGAAGAAATGCTCGACTTTTATTTTTATTTTTTATTGAAAGCGGAAATTTTATTGATTTTTGTTATCGTCACTGGTCCATCGTTTGTTTTTGAACTCTGTAAGAACTATTGCAAAGAGATTAGTGTGTGGCAGGCGTCTCGGTTTCGCGAATTTTCGCCAAAAAGAAAGAAAATAAAAACCCGCCGAGAGAACAAAAATATGGATGGCCAAAAAGAAAGTTAAATATGTTTTTATAATCGTCTTAAGTTCTTCGGTGTATTCGTTACTGATAACCGTATTATAACCGTGTGCATACTGAAGGATGACTAGCGTAGTTCGGGTGTAATTTTTTACTTTGAAGATGTCAGCTTTCTTTGGATCGTCTGGCCGGCCAGTTTATTGAATTTTGTTGATGCATAAGATCTAAATAAATGAATTATCCGGTTGTTTGTGACGAAAGAAGAGAACTCAGGAGGAATTTCTCTGCCTTCCCAATTTATAAGGCTACATGAAAGTTATGAATTAAGAAACTAATTTAGACTGGCCGAGGTTCTGATTTCTTATTAAAAAAAAAAAAAAAATGTAGGTCCCTCTCTTTGGCAAGTCTCAGATTGGGTTCATTAGGTCGGTGAAGTAAAGCCTTTTGTCTGGAATCAAACTAAGAAACAAACAAAAATTGTAATGCGCCGCATGGTTATATGACATATTTAATATCAGAATACAGATTTTTGATATGATGGATACTTATAAAATGAAACACTATTAAGAAATAAAGACCAATCGCATGCCATTATGACAATGCATTAAAATTTCCGATTTAAAGGAGTAAATGTTCGGAAATTTCATCACAAAGAAAAATTTCTGTAAACTCGATTTTTTTCAGTTACGTGAAAAAAACAAAAACAAAAAACATTTCCAATGCAAAGAATTCAAAGTGAAAGAAATAAAGTGCAGCATTTTTGTTTTGAGAACAGCACTGAAGGGGTTGGTGCCATTTTAACTAATTTTTTCCATATTTCATATACTTTTGCACTAAAGTACCTTTCAGATTTTTCGTTCTTCTCCCTGTCTTTTAATTGAGTTTGGACTTACATTTTATTTCACAAAACTATTTTAGATTAATATGATTATATTTCCATCGAAATCATACCTGGTGGAGGGTGAGAAATATTACATATTATAATTACGTGAACATATATTTTATATAATATTACAAAATTAATGAGAATCTACTTATGACAAAAATTCCATATCAACGAAATATTTAGTAATCTGGTAGATTCTATTGCAACGGGAATCTAACGTATGATAATTTTATCCTATTATCCTGGAGTGACAATCTATTATCATATTTTGGAAACGCTATATACTGCTGATTAAAACCAATGTATAAGCTATAAAAATGAATATATAAAGGGTGTTTATTCTTACGTAAGTTTGGAAAGGAAGATATTTATTATTACATGAGTTTAGGAACATAAAAATAGAAGGAATTTGTTATTACGTAAATGAAAATAAAAGGAATTTGTTATTGCGTAGGTTTTTAGAAATGAAAGGGTAGATTTCTTCATAAATTCAGACAGTTCATAAGTGAAATGCAGTCATTAGTAAAAAGTATGAATTGTATATATATATAAGTATGAATTAAATATAAATATAAGTATGAATTGTATATAATAAAAGCAATCAGACAACTTTGAGCGGTTTGTTAGATTATTGGTACATGAGCCGGCTTTCGGCTGCGCTAAAGGGCAGCCTTCATCAGATGTATATGGAGCGAATCGAAAGCCGGTTCATGTACTAATAATCTACAAACCGCTCAAAGTTGTCTGATTGCTTTTATTATATTTATGTCAAGCGGTAGTACCTACTCAACATGAATTGTATAAATGAGAATAGGCGAAATATAAGCCAATGCGTTCCATAGTCCTTAAACATTCATCCCTCCCCCCCTTTTTAGGAGCTACAGATGACAAAATATATTGAATTTATTGCAGAATAGTTTATGGCGACATTATTTTTTAACTATATTAAGATTATTAAGAGAATATTGCTCTAAAATATTATAAAAAGAAGAGAGTCGAACTTTACTCAATATGCTGTGGTTCAAGCTTGTTTATAGGATTTGAAAAGGGATGAAGGGTTGATGAAAGCAAATATTTTTTTCATAAGAAACTTTTCATCTCTACCATATCATATATTCCAAAATCGAAATTTGAAACATTCGCGGTTCCAAACCCTTCGCATTGGAGACCCTTATCGATAAAATAATGATGATTATGATAATAATAATAATAATAATAATAATAATTATTCAGTTGCTGTTGCCCCCCCAAAAGGTTCAAAGCATAAATCTAAAATTCACAAGTTAACATTTATTTGTAACAGAGCAGTATTTTCTATATTTCTAAAAATGTTTGTTGACTACACTTTGTCAAGAACGTCCTCTTTTGACTGAAATAATTTTTAAAAGCGATCAAATGAAGCGCTAACAACGTTGTTAGAACAAAATGAAGCACCAGCTACATTTTTAGAACAAAACGAAACTCTGAACACGTTTTCTTATATAATGAAGCCAGAATTTTGGCGTCTAGATTTATTTTTTAGATTTAATTTTAGGTTCTATAAATTTTCAGAATTACGTAATTAAAACAAAATAGAGTACAAACTTTACATTCTCAGATGAGATGAAGGATTTTCATTACTTTTATTTTCATTACTTTTTAAATAAAAAGTGAAGCGTTGGATTTTTTTTTGAAAAAAAGAAATCGATCAAGAAAATTTTCTTTCAGAAAAAAATGAAGCGCTAAATTTACTTTTTAAACTAACTAACATAAGCTGCAGTGTGAGTTCTTCCTTCAAGTAAAATAGGGAATATTACGGAACCATATTTTTCCATAATAAAATATGTATCAATTTTATTATATGGTAAAAAATGTTAAAAACGCTTCACATTAAAAAAAACGAACCCTGGCTTTTACCTTGAAACAGAAGCGAAGCAGTAATTTTACCTTTAAATAAAATTAAACATCGACTTTACCTTTGAATTAAAACCAAGTGTTGACTTTCCTTTCAATTAAAAATGAAGCGTTGGCTTTCCCTTCCATTAAAAATAAAGCGTTAACTTTCCCTTCCATTAAAAATGAAGCGTTAACTTGCCTTTCGATGAAAAATGAAGCGTTAACTTGCCTTTCGATGAAAAATGAAGCGTAATTTTATTGAATGAAACAATGGATGCTTAAGATGTTTCATTTACTTACGCGGACAAATAAGAATCTACAAATCAAAGCTATAGTTTCTTGGTAATTCCCTTTATATGTGGAGTTCGTGTGGTCAAAATAGCGTTAACAAGTAGACAGAAAACAATTAAAAGGGGACAAAATTTTTTATCAAACGGCTCGGGCAGCATACGTGAGGAGAGAATGCTGAATGCGTACGAATGGTGAATCATCGCTTGTAATGGATGGGGGGGGAGGGGGAGGAGTCGCGGAGGATGAAGAGGAGGAGGTTGAGGACTTTGAGAAGGAAGGAAGGAACGTGAGGGAAGTAGATAGGGTCGGTATGGCCATATTACGGGGTGGATTACCCGCGGCTGGAAACATATACCGACCAGTTATCTCTACGAAGCAGAGGCCTAACTCTTGTTGACACTGGCGTCGCTAGTGGCCGGATTAAGGGTCAAACAAACTTTGGACCTGAGTCCAGAATGGAACCACACGGTCCTTTGTTTACAATTTCGGTGTCGGAAGTCGTAAATTTAGTCATCGCATTGTCATAGAGCGTCTTCTCTGTCCACCAGAGCAAATAATGAACTTGCACAACGTTCTTTATATTGCAGAACCACGACTGTGCCTGAAATAACGAAGTTACATTGTGGATGAAAATACATCTTTTGTATATCCTTGGTCGCCGGTAATATAATGTTGTAATAGTAGTAAAAATACATTAGATTTGATGTTTTGTAGAAGATATATGCACCGGAGCATAGGCGTAGACAGAAAATTCATAGGTGGGTTACAGAGCTACAACTCATATATTCCTATGTTAAATATACAAAATTTCAATGTAATGGGGGGTTACAACCCCCAAAACCACCTCTGGCTGCACCTATACACAGGCGTAATAGGCAGAATATCCATAAGGGGGGGTGTAGAGAGCTACAATCATGGGTGACTATATGGACAGGTTCAGCCTGCCCCCTAGTCGTGTAAAAAATTTTGTTCGAACCTTAAACACGAAAAAGTTTTATAGTCACATTTTAAAATAAGATACTCATTACTGATTGTCAAGCAGTAACATTTATTTTTGGAGCGCTTTGGTGTTTTGTACATTCACTAAAATCCTTGACGGCTTTAAGGAGGCGGTAATAATTTTTTTCAGCCCCCTTAGAAGTACTAGTTAATTTTTCTCAGCCCCCTAGAAGTACTCATATGGGTGCCCATGGCTATAATTCTACATATTCATACGTATATATGCAGAATTTCATCGCAATGAAGGAGTTACATCCCCCAATCAACACTCTTCTGCATACACCACTGTGTGTATGTTTCAGAGGCGTGCGTTTGCCCCCCCCCCCTATTAATACATGCACGTAAATATTGTATTTTTAAGATATTTGTTACAAAATTCACGAAAAGTTATGTGATACTGGAATACAGAGGGCATTTAATTACTTATGGAGAGCAGGGTTTAAGCTGGCTCAAAACATGCTGTTACAAAAATTTCTAAATGGGGCAAAAAAGTTGTAGCAAAATGCTAAAAAATATTAGTTGCTTTCGTTGCTCGAAAAATCGTATCAATGAAATTATTTATATCAACGATGCTTAACAGGTGCTGTTAAGAATTTTGAAGAGGAAACAAAAAGGAACAAGAAAAGATCGCTGAAGTGCAAAACGGATATTCTGGAATCGAGGAATCCTGTTTTCAGAGAATAAACTGTGGTTAAAAATGCCTGTCGCATTTTCGCGATGGGCAATAATTTTTTCTTCGCATTTTCGAGCAACTCGTCGCATTTTGCGAAAAACGAGACTACAGCTTAAACCCTGATGGAGAGTTAATTTTAATTGACCGAAACTACACCTAATTTTTGGATTTCTTGCCGATTATTTGACAAGTGAATGCAGTTTAATAACCAAGTAAGTTGGTGTGAAAAACGCTTACCTTCATCCAGCGTGTCACAAGTAGCGCAAGGCCAATTCCCTTTTAGAGCTTCTTTTTTCAATTAGACATACACACACTAGAGATAAGACGAGCTCGATATTTCATATTATTTTCGGGTGGACTCATCAGCCAGATGTAACTGAAGTCGAATACAACTTTTCCATATCGAAATTCCCTAAGAAATGAAATTATGTGATACGTTTACGAGGGTTGCAGAACTACACGTGTATATGAAAATTCGAAAGAAGTTTAATAGAGAAGATTAGCAACATCTTCAAAATTTAAATCTACGTCAATTAATTAAAGTTACATTTGAAGTTTTGGGCTCGGGCCACGCAAAATGAGCCCAAACTCAGACCTAATACACACACACACACACACACTGGTAACGATATAATATGCACGAAACACATCGAATTAACATTTTTGTACATTTAATGTAATTGGTGATATATTGCTACGATTAGGGGGATAAGAATCGAAGACAAACGATACAAAATCGATATCGAATACAAACATTTGACACAAAATCGAATACAAACATTTGATACAAAATCGAATACAAACATTTGATACAAAATCGAATACAAACATTTGATACAAAATCGAATACAACATTTGATACAAAATCGAATACAAACATTTGATACAAAATCGAATACAAACATTTGATGCAAAATCGAAATACAAAACATTTGAAAAATCGAATACAAACATTTGAAAATCGAATACAAACATCGAATCGAATACAAAACATTGATACAAACAAACAAAATCGAATACAAACATTTGATACAAAAATGGAATACAAACATTTAATACAAATGTTTGTATTCGATGTTCGATATCATTTTCATTCTGCATCTGATGATGGCTGGACGATGCCGAAAGCATGGTTATGTATATAATAAAATAATTTTTTACTCGCATTACGTTATTTTGTACATATATTATGTATTAATGGTTTTAAATGAAATAATATGAATACAAATCCCTCACAGCACGAATAAATATTTGGGAACTTACAGGAAAAAGGTATTGTTTTAAATAGGAGCAAATCTAATGATTAATTTCTCAAATCTATGTCTTTTTGTTTTGAATATCAGGTCTCTTTTTTTTTTCTCGCCAAACGCGGAGCAGTCTCAAAAAGAAGAGATAAATTACATTATCTGCATTGGTTTGTTTTATTTTAGGATTTTTTCATTTTAGTTGCGAAATTTTTTCGAAAAATTAAAGAAACGTGTTTTTTTTTAAAAAGAAAAACCGCTTTATTTACAAGGTATTTCCAGTGAGACACTGAACTGCCAAACAAGAAACTTCCGTTTTAGTAACAAAGCTACTTTTCCCCCCTCTATTTCGTATGTTCACATCTCTGAAAGAGGGCCTCGTAACAAGCTATTTTTTCTACTCTCTTCCTTGAGCTATTTCCATATAAAGACAAAGAATTTTTATTGCATACAAATCCTTAACTGCTTCCAATATGTATTCATAAAGTATGTTAGAGGTTGACTGAACGGTTATTATATTATATATTATCATTATATAGCAATAGCGCAGCACGAAATTTCAAAAGTAAGTAACTTCCGATTATTCATCATTTCTGATATATATACAGTAAAATCTTTGAATAGTGGACACCTTAAGATTTGAAAACCGGTCCACCCGCTATTTGAGAACGTTAAGTGCATTGTGACTGGGAATTACAAAGGTGTCTGTTAAATAGAGGTGTCCGCTATTCGGGACTCTCCATTATGGAGGTTTCAATATATATATATACATACGAAAGGTTAAATATTGATAAAATAGCAAAAGAAGCACCGAAGCTTTCGGGAGTGTCAGCAGCAGTCCTTCATCAAGCGTTTTGTCGATGTTGTGTTTCTGCGTCCTTTCTCTGTTGTTGACGTGTCCGAACGTTTGGGGATTTCTTTTATTATTTCATTAGTGTTTAACCTGTTGTATGTAAATTTCGTCTCTGGTACTTTGTATTTTATTTCAATTTCACTGTATATGTATTGTGATATATATATATATAATGATAAAATTAATGAATAATTAACAATTTTATGAATATTTTATATTTTACTTATATTTTTAGTTTTTAATAATTTCTAATTTAATTTTTACTACTAAAGCTATTGTCCAAACCATAATGATGCAAGGTCAATGAAAAATACAATTAGCAATGATGATAGAAAAGAAAAGCCAAGCACAAAAAACCTTCAAAGTTTTAGGAAAACAATATATACATAGGAAAACAACAAATCAATTTTAGGATACAATAAAAATTGTATTATGGAGGGGACTTTTGAAGGAAGACCCCCAGCATGGTGTGTTTCTGTTAGTACCCAAGTATTAACACAAAATAGGTACTAGTCTCCCAACACACCGGGAGCATAATTTAGAATGATTATGAACATTATGATGAACAAGTGTTGCCATTTAAGATATTTTTAAACTGCACTTATAAAAGCTTCTTTTGTTTTATTTTACCAATTTTCTAATATTTTTAAATTTTTAATAACAATACCATATAGAATAGGTGAAAGCATCACTATTCCAATAGGTTATAAAATTATTTAATTTAAATAAAAGGAATTTTGAAATTTATTAAATATTTATTACTACTCCTTAGATTTTGTAAATTTTTTAATAAAAATAACAAATAGAAAAGGTGCAACGCATCACTATTCCAATAAGTTATAAAATACTGTAATTTAAATGAAAGGAATTTTTAAATTTATTACTATTTATATAAATCGAACACTACGCAGATTAAATCAAACAACAATGTCAATCAATCAACGTTTATTGGCGTAGTGATACCAACGCCGATGGTATGGCGTGATTAGATGGTGAAACGTTCGAAAGAAAATAAATATTTCTGCCTTCGGTGGGACCTGAACCCACGACCTTCCACTTGCCGGGCGGAGGCTCTACCCACTGAGCTACGAAGGACAATATATAATCTCTTTACGAACGTATATATATTGTTGCCAGTTATTTCGCAGAATGGTGTAGTACATAGACTACTATTTAAACCAAATTGCAAAGAGACTGGTATTAAATTGATCGAAATGCACGTTGCAGCATACGTTATATACGTTGCAGCATACGTTATATACGTTGCAGCATATGTTATATACAACAGACGTCAGTAAACAGAGGATTTGGAATAAAAGAGAGTTGGATGCTAGAGGTTCTTCCATGTGACTAGGTTAGCTGATATGAAAATTTGTCAAGTTGGGGGCGACAGAAAACATTTACATGCACAATCATTGGAAAACAATTGCTGGTAAAACCGCGTAGCTACGAAGATACCAAAGGTAGGTGTCATATCCATCATTAAGATTTCAGGGACTTTATATGAAGCACTTTGCTTCATGCTTCTCCTGCCCTCATTTGTGTAAGTCATACAAATTTTACACTGAATATTCATATCGTTTTAAAGTTCCAGGAATTGATAACAGTGAGATGTTTTTACATCTTTAATTGTTGATTACTATGATGCTCATTCGGTTGTGCCGTGAGATAAGTTAACTTATAATTTAATTAATGTGAAAGCATATTGAAAGCCAGGGGCGTAACAATTCAAAAATTATGGGGTCAAGTTGCTTTAGAATAGTTTATGTGGTTTGGCGTTGGGTAGAACAATGTATTTTGACATTCAGTGGAGGGTTTGAGTCCCCAAGTCCCCCTTTGAACACCATTTTTAGAAGCAAGGAGAACAGACCAATGATAGACAATGGAAATTCTTAACTGGATTCCTAAAAATCATAAAATGCCTAAAAAAACTTCAGAGCTGATGGGTGGATGAATTAATAAAGCAGGTTGGTGATACGGAAAAGATTTGCATAAGATGGATTTGCGCAGAAAGCGCTTGGAGGGATTTTCATCCATCAGTGGACAGACAGATAATGGTTGATCGTGATAATGGCAATAGCGAATTTAATTGAAAGGGCACTAACGTGCATAAAGTGCGTAATATGTAAGAGTGTGCAATGTGTATATAAAACACAAGATCATGCTAGAGACAATACCTTAGATAAGCCATATAATACGATGGGCTTTCACTGTCAAAGGTCAGCTTTGAAAAGTCAACTGAGAATTAGTAACTTTCGGTTTTTCAGATTGCGATAATAGGTCGATGTAACTCTCAGAGGAAAAGACTTGGAAGTCAAGTCTCACCATTAGTTGCGTTGACAAGATATGGAGATAGATGAGGCCATCTTAAGGACTGGCCCAAAGAAGGGAACTTTGGAGTACTTGGAGCCCAAAATGTCTCCTATAATCAAATAACGTGGGGAAATTGACTGGTCTTGGCACCAGTCTTCTGCACTCTTAACTGGAGTTGGTGGGGATATTTTTTTCCCGTTTTTCCCCAGTACTTAACAGCCCTCCACCAACCCACAAGATTCCAGGAGAAACTTCAAAAAATTCCCTCTAATCAGTCGACAGTTCCGCCGGGGAAGAGCAAACAAACGTTTCTCTTTTTGGTTACTCAATTTTGACTTCGAGTGGATTTCATTTCTTAGTAGAGTTCAGATTAAGACGAATGGGTCGCTAATGACAAGTTACCTGCGTAACAGGGGCTACTCCCGAGTTTCTCCTGATGTTGGTCCGCTTAAGAATTAAGATTCATCGCGGACTTTAATTCGGAGATTCTTTTTCTAAATTATATTCCAGACGATGTTATCTGTTCGATTAACGCGATTCTCGGATTGGTGAAGAATTGTTCGAAGCTATCTTCTGGGATTAAGTTAAAGATGCCGCCTCTTCCATTCCATTATCATTATTATGTGGGATTCGCTTTTTGTTATTAAACAATCTAAAACAGCCGTTTCTCGGCCTTTTGTTTCCCAGTAGGGGAACGTTCGAAACAATTAATCAGGTCCCAGGAAATCCCTATATAAAAATCAAGGAATTATGGCACCTACGGTTTATGATACATTAGCTGGTCAGTAAGTACGCTTTTTTTTTAATTGCAACTTTTTGCCAAACCCTTACTGAGGGACCTTGTCCAATGGACTTAAAATATGGATCCTGGGAGTGCCCTAATGTCTTTTGGTCTTTGCTTTATGGTATCGGGGCAGCTCGAATCATGTTGCATCAGAATTAACAATTTTTGGTGGGGATCCGGGCTTGGGAAATCAAAACCCAGAGTACGGTTCGGTAGAAGTGCTCACCAATACTCTCCACATAATTTTCTCGTTGTAAGGGCAACACATATCGAAATGAATTACTCCAAAAACTTCAGATGTCTCTGACAATAAATAAATAAATAAATAAATAAATAAATAAATAAATAAATAAATAAAATCGCGTGGTTTTGATGCTGCATATGAATTTTACGTACAACTTATACTCCTTTTTATGTTTTAAACCTTTATTTGTTATGAGGGATATTGAAAATAATATTTTCATAGGTCACAAAATATTTTTTGAATATTATACATGTAAAATGGTCCCTAAAACATAGAAAACTTGGTCATTAAAAAATTGTCTTTAATTTAAAATGTAGCTACGGATAAAAAAATTAATAATGTGAGAGATCGGGGGCCCATATGAGAAATTCTAGTGGGGGGGAGCTGAGAAAAATATCACTTTCTTCTCAAGGCCGTAAAGCAGTTTAGTGAAAGTGCAAAAATGGTGCAAAAATGATTGATACTGCTTGACAATTAATAATGAGATAAAAAGTACCTTATTTTAAAATGTACTTGTAAAACTTTTGAAAGTAAATGCATAGCAGAATTAGGCAAATGAAATCATTGAACGCTTAGGGGCGTTCGAGCCCCACGCCCATTTCCCCAATATGGGCTCCCACGATCAAGTACCAAATACAGCTAATGTGTATAAAAGGCTTAATAGACTATTGATATCGATCATAAAACTCTAAAAATGCTGTTGTTTAAAAATGTCTAGTATGTGCTTAGAAATAACTCAGTGTGCACATAAAATTGTCGTCGATGAGGAGGCGAATTTCACAAATTACGGGGCACAAGGGGAGTTATAGACGATCTCGTGGTGAAACTTCATAAATTTATACAGAAGTACGTGTCTTAATATCCAATGAGGGGAGCTTGAGCCCCCTCCCCCCCCCGCCATTTTCTACGTCACTTTCATTGATGTTATTTTTTTCCCACATTTTAGAACTACAAGCTCGAAAAAAAAAAGACTTTGTTTTCTTCTAGTTTTTCAACAAGGTCTTTTTCTAAAAAGACCCATTCTCCGGATGAAATTCCCGTTTCTACATGTGCGTTAAATCATAATGGTCACATAATTTATTTCTGCGTGTGCGTCAGGTCATAATGGTCACATAATTTGTTTCTGCGTGTGCGTCAGGTCATAATGGTCACATGATTAACAGTCCCCGTGTTTTCGAATTCAAGATGCCGAAGAGCAAAATATTTTTGAATAGTAATAACTATGTTTCAATATTTTTAATCCTGGGGGCCTAACAGGGCCGATGACAGAATTTATTTGCGGGCCGGAAATTTAGCAGATCGGACCCCCCCTCAAACAATCCCCACCCACTCCACGCTTTCAACCATTGTTCAAGGGCTGAAGGTTGTTAGTGATTTGTTAAGATCATAATTTTTTAATAATTATCAAAAAAATTATTTTAAAAAAAGAAAAACAATAAAATATTGTGCCGGGTTCCCGGGCATCTGCCCCTCCTTGTCCTAGGCTCCAATAAATGTATTTATGGGTAGTCATTCTTTCGTATGAGATAGAGTTCAAGTATTACGTAAGCAATATTTTGGCCATTTTATACCCCTCCCCCTCCTGGTAAGCAAAAATTAACATTGGCTAACATAGGAAAATAAGCACAACAGTAACTTCCCCTCCTCCAAAAGTGCTTACATAATACTTGAACGCTTCCTGATATGATTTTATACTTTTATGCGGTAATTAAGAAGACTTCCGCTTTTAGCTGCAGATTTTTGTAAGGCAACTTAGCTTTTGAAGTTTCTTTACATACAAAAGGTGAAACATTGGTAAAATAGTAATTAGATCACTCGAGCTTTCGATCGCGTCACCAGAAGGCCTTTATCGATAGCGATGACTTCAAAGTATCCCCATGTCTCTTTTTATAACCGAAATTTCTGGAATTTGACATTTTCTTTTCCTTGCAGAGTTGCTGCAGAGAGTGTTGTATCCTTATTATGTACTTACAATGTTGGAATATTAAATCTTCGTTTTTGTTTAACAGGTTGTTTCTTGTTTATATAAGGGAGCGTTCAAATATTATGTAAGCAATATTTTGGTCATTTAAACCCACCCTCCCAGTAAGCAAAAATTAGCACTGACTAACATAGGAAAATAAGCACAACAGCAACTCCTCAAAAGTGCTTACCTAATACCTGATTTCTCCCTGATATGTATTAAGTCAACCAAGGTCTCCACTCGAATTGGATTTTGTAAAAGCTTATTGTATCAAAGTCAACTCTTCTACTATAGCCGACGATCATAAAACCACACCATTTTTCAGCTGTGCATGGACCATCCTGCTACCGGGGACTGCAGCAAGAACAGAGCCCTAGAACAGTGACCGCAGCAACCTGTAAAATAACAGTTCCGAAGGATGGCAACACGCTTTGTGATTACCATATTGTTTATCTCCTGACGAAGACCGACGTCTGATTGATCGAAATGCTATTGAGTGTTTTATTGTTGTTTGTTTGTTTGGTTTTACGGCTCAAAGACTACAGTGGTCATGCTGCGCCGGGACCTACAGTTTTCCGAGGAATCCGAACCTCTTAAGGCCTGGGGAACCAAACCCCGGACTACAGTGAGCAGTGCGATCTTTTATGAGATCTCTGAGTAAGCGTTCTTTTTGCACTGCTGGGAGTCGAACCCGGATTAGCCGCGCAATAGGAGAACGCGTTACCACACTGCGCCACCGCAGGGCATTGAGTGTTTTATAAGAGTTTTTATGTTATACGCAAGAAATGCGTTGTAAATTGCATTTTAATTTTATTAAAATCATATTGAATTTATGTATTTTATGTTATTTCAAGCTCATATCTTGTCGATCGTGTTATTTCGTTCTTATAGCCATAAACTCTGTGCTAAAAAATATACGCCTATGCAATCTCCCATCTTTACATTATTTTAAATCCTTGAGGAACATCATCCATTATCCATCAGAATGTGGAATATTTTCTCTTCCAAAAGAGATGAGAGTTTCCAGGGAAATAGGTAAAAATAAGGCAGGATTACTGAAAAAGGTACCCCTCCCTCTAATGCATCCGCTACAGCAAACGGGAAAACAAGTCAAAGCATCAAGTCGTAAACAAAAAATAACAAGCAGTATAAAGATAAAAGGAGCCTTAACACTTTTTCCATACATGGCATCATCTTGAGCGAAAAACTTGCGGTAGTCGAAATGCTGAAACAGTCACGTCCTTGGAGATTCTGATAAATCCCTGGAGCAACTGTTTGGTCACGACTCTAGGAGGCTCTGAGTGTTTTACCAAGGGATGCGGCCTCCATTTGTGGATTACCGCATGCTGCTGTTGACATACTACTAAAAACTCAATGTCGTCTCGCTTGAAATCAGACTTTAGTTTTCTGTCTGAAAGACTGGGCTTCATTTGTTTTTCAGATTTCCATTTTAACGACGATGATGATGTCTTAGAAGCGTAAGAGGAGAAATTTCTCCAAGTCTGGAGCATTTAAAACCGGGCAATGCTGATGTAAGTGCATAAGAGGTTGAGATTATTATAGTAGTGGCTTGAGCATCTCCAAGCTCAAGGAAGTGCAATTTCAAGCTAAAATTTTGAGTCCAATTTTTCCAGAAATTGTCATGCATGTTGTGATACTAAACTGTCTACATCCTTTTAAGTAACTCTATATAGACATTGCCATACTATATATGGTATAGAAATTACGAGTAAGTCAAGTTTTCAGTCTTAAATATTGGTTCAAAACTGCACTCTTAATTGTTTTAAAATTTTCTAAATCAGAAAAGTTCGGTACTTACTAAAATCGAAGGAGCCTGCATTCGAATATTAATTTTATTGCATTACTATGTAAAGCCTGTTATATATTTTAATGTGCACGCGTATGCATACATGCAGAGTGGAAGTATATATAGTTTATATACGAAAATTTTATAATATACTGTGGGACTCTTGATTTTACGAACACATGAGGATCCTTAAAAAACTTTAAAAATAGTTCACAAAATCTAAAGTTCGTAAATGGGACAAAACGTTTCATCTATAAAATATTTTTCGTGGCCTACCCAATAGCAAACAGATCACCCAAGCTTTCGAACGCATCACCAAAAGGCCTTTATCGAGAGCAATGACTGAAAAGTATCCCTATGCCTCTTTTTATAACCGAAATTTCTGGAATTTGAAATTTTCTTTTCCTTGCAAAGTTGCTGCAGAGAGGGTTATATCCTTATTATGTGCTCGCATTGTTGGAATATTAAATCTTCGTTTCTGTTTAACAGGCTGTTTCTTGTTTATATGAGGGAGCGTTCAAATATTATGTAAGCAATATTTTGGTCATTTAAACCCACCCTCCCAGTAAGCAAAAATTAGCACTGACTAACATAGGAAAATAAGCACAACAGCAACTCCACAAAAGTGCTTACCTAATACCTGATTTCCCCCTGATATGTATTAAGTCAACCGAGGTCTCCACTCGAATTGGAATTTGAGTCGATTTTGGTCGAAACCATATGCGTACGCATAAATTTCGTAAGGAGGGTTATATGTTCAATTGGGGGATTACAGAGCTACAACTCATGTATTCCTATATTAAATATGCTTTCTTTTCTTTCTTTCTTTTCTTTTTGGTTTTACGGCTCAAAGACTACAGTGGTCATGCTGCGCCGGGACCTACTGTTTTCCGAGGAATCCGAACCTCTTAAGGCCTAGGGAACCAAACCCCGGACTACAGTGAGCAGTGCGATCTTTATGAGATCTCTGAGTAAGCGTTCTTTGCACTGCTGGGAGTCGAACCCGGATTAGCGGCGCACTAGGAGAACGCGTTACAACACTGCGCCACCACAGGCTAAATATGCAAATTTAATTGCAAGGAGTTACAACCCCTGCTTACGCCAGTGGTCAAAACGCGAATCTACTGTATAATGAACCGAGAAGCAATTTTGATACTTCCTTCTTTTAATGTTAACGATGATGTTTATCAATATATTTGCCCCACAACATTCTTTTAATTTTAAAGCTTATTGATTTGTTATCAAATGCTGGTACACAAATTCTGAATTTACGGAAATACTAAAGAAAAAATTATAAAATGTTCGCTAGAATGAGAAATGTATGTACGTAATTTGTGACACATAATACTAGAAAATGCAATTTCGTAGGAAATCAGAGTGATGAGAAATTCGTCAATTACCATTAGAAAGAGATAATTCAGTAGAACGTTATAAAAAAAAGGCGTTCAATAACCAATAGAATTCAACCTAATTATCACTAGAATATCAAAATCCATAAATTTATTAGTAGATTAGGTAATTTGATAATCACAAAAGCAAAAAAGCTGTTGCAGTTTTGACTAGAACATGGAATTTAATAGACTTATTACGAGAAAAGAGTATAAAAATATGGATCTTTAAATCGACATATTCTGAAAGTTTTGGCCTGCTTTGTACTAACTTCTTTCCGTCGTTCGTGCTAAAATAGATGTAAAATAACCTTTCGTTTTATCTTGACAAACCAAGTCGGTCTGTTTGCGGTAGTTGAAAGTGTACACACACACGAATCCAATTTTCCCATTTTCCGACAAGGGAATTGATTTGCCGCAGTTTTTGTCCACTTCGTTCTCTGAAAATGCACTAAATAAGCCAAAGCTTTTCAAGCGCATATGATCGAAAAATGGAGGTAATAACCGTCTTCGGACTGTGTGGGCCATTAAACAGAGCTTCTCGGGAAAATCCGATAAAACATTAAATACTTTAGAATAAAAATGGCTCAGATTTAAAGATGTCTTTTCCTCGATGACTGCTTGAAATGGGTTGAGGAATTTCAGCATTTACAAATGGCATTATCGCGGAATTTAGTACGAATATTATTTTTTAAAAAAATATATGGGTACATAAAAGCTGACATACATAAAGTCTTCAAAATTGGTAAAAATTATTATTTATGTGTTTTGGATGGGAGAATATTTTAAAAGGTTTAATAATTATTCATCATACTATGTGCGCATATGTGCATGTGTTTGTGCGTACGTGCGTGGTAGCATACTCCGATAAGAATGCTCACAAGCATCAGTTGAATCGTTGTTAAAGAAAAAAGTTTTCAATGGCAAGGGTTATTTACACACACAGTAACAATAACTGATGAACAATAAATAATCAAAAGTCTTTGCTAAATGCCAACGGCGCATGTTTGGCGCAGTATAGCCCAGATGCTCTTGCGCCATAAAAAAGCCAAACAAACATAGAAGAGACATTAGGAAAACGTCTAAATTAAAATGCGGAGATGAAATATGAAAAAATATTGAAATGAATCGTTTGGGAATTATACAAAATACAATAACAACTATAGTAATTGTATATTAAATGCATTTTACATAATTGTCATTGATTTTATAAGCAACTGCACACGCAAGAGTATCTCTTGATCACTCTTTTTTTAAAAAAACAAAACCAAAAAAACAGCGTAGGTCGATTTCAAAACAATATAAATGATTCTTGTTCAGAGTAGTAAATTGTTGAAATTTTAAAGTCCTACAGTTAGTGCACTGCCCAATTTAAATACAACAATGTGCATTACGAATTTTAGCGAGCAGTGCGAGAATTCTAGCTATTTCGTGACGCATTGACCGTTCTAGCGAATGCCTTCCGCTTAATAAAAAAAACGCGGTTTGTCGACGAAGCGAAACCCTTTAATATTCTGCGGCGTTTCAGGTTTGGTGGTTTCCCTGACCCCGTGTCATGACACATCACTCCGGAATTTCCGGATTTCCCGGATCGTAGATAAATGCGATTTCCTAGCCCCGGATCCTCTTTGCCGAAATCCATCAAGATTTGTCCCCTGAATATCCTTCTGGCAGAAAATCCCCTTCTATAGACAGATCTCAACACCATCACAAAGATAATAGTTGTGCCTTTGGTATGCCATTCGAAATAACATAAGGACATATGTAACAAAATATAATGACATAAATAGTATAACGTAATAACATAAATGACATAACATAATGACATAGATAATATAACATAACATAATGACATAGATAATATAACATAACATAATGACATAGATAATATAACATAACATAAACAACGTAACACAATGACATAACATAATAACATAAATGGCATAACACAATGACATAACATATTAACATAAATAACACAACATAATGGCATAACCATAACGCAAAACAGTAAATACGAATATAACTTAGTATATTCGTTGACTAAATAGATTATTGGAAGTATATGTACTTAAACGTCCAATTTTTACTCTATATAGATGAATTTTCATTTGAAAAAGGGATAATTTTTTAGCTTCATGAGGAATTTCAAATAAATTTCGGATTCAGCGTTGTTCAAAGCTTAAAACCAGAAGCTAAAGATTATATACCTGTGTTAGTTGTGGATCGAATAGGAAGAGGGTGAGGCTATGAATTCCAAGAAATCCCTTTTTCATAATATAATAGATTATAGTACAAATAAAGGTTTAAAAGTAGCGACAAGTTAACTTTTACAGTAGTGGAAAGGTTATTTTTTATTAACATACTTGAACTATACCACCCTTCAACGGGGATGATTACATGTACATTAAGGGTGAAAAAAACGGGTTTTAAAATTTTATAAGAACAGGATCGATACATATAAGATAATACTCGCATTAATTATTATTAAACACTTTATTAACGGATTGCTCTTGCCATTATTAGTATATATCTTTAATTACTCATATTTTGCATTTTATTATTTTATTCACATGTTAAATTAATCGTTAATATAGTAAAATCCGTATCTCACCTTATGTTATAATAATACACGGTGACTGGCATAGAAATGGTAGAGCAGAGGCTACAAAACTGCAACCTCAGCTTTGCAGAAGATCTTTCAGCAAATAAACTGGGAAACAAAGGTGTAAAGATGTATAACGAATATTTAAATCATTTGCATTTTTCTTATAATAATAATAATAATAATATTTTTACATAAAAAGGTTAAACACTGGTAAAATAGCAATGAAAAAGATCACCCAAGCTTTCGGACGCGTCAGCAGCAGTCCTTCATCAGGAGTAATGACGATGTTATGTTTCTGTCTCTTTTTATACTTGAAATTTCTGGAAAACCCTTCATCAGAGTAGTCCCGCAGAATGGGAAAACCCAGTGGGAACCAATGGGAGGCCTCCAATAGGAATCATGGAAGAACCCCAATAGGGACCAATGAGAAACCCACACCGCGGGCTATCTAATTTGGAGGTGTCCCATACATTTCAGAGTAAGAGTTGTTTATAAGTTTCTGGAAGTGATTGTGATGTATTAATGGCTTTCCCGTGTAGTTTGTAAGTTTCCCAAGATTCCAAGAAGAGTCTACTATTCTTGTTTGTGATGTGCCGGTGTAGTATTTTTGTTGAGTCCCAGTCGGGTTCGTGTCCGTGTTGTAAAGCGTGTTCTGCCAGACGTGAGGCTATGTCTCCTTTCGCGAGTGCTTGTTTGTGTTCTTTTCTTCTTGTTTTGATCATTCTTTTTGTTTGTCCTATGTAATGTTTGTTGCAGTCTTTGCATGGTATTTGGTATATTGCGCCTGTGAGATCAGCGTTATTATGGAAATGAAATACTGGAGTATAAAATTTTTATAAATCAACAAATTTCATCACGCGTTTTGGATTCTAACGTGGGAATTTGAATCATCATCGGGGAAGGATGGTGCGTTATTTTCCGAGGGTTGGGTGGGACATATGGGCACAAGGGCGGACAAGTTGAAGGGCAGGGTGCTTAATAGGTTCGGCAGGGCGTTGCGCCCTTCTATTTCGCTTTAGATGAAACACTGCATATTCCTATGTTAAATATACAAAATTTCATTGCAATGGGGGGGTTACAACCCCACATCAACACCCCCTTGCGTACGCCAGTGGTTGAGGAGCTTTCAACTAGAAATAAAGTGGGCTCAAAATGAACATTCAAAAGACTGAAATCACTCAATGATTTCATAGAGACAAAAAAAAAAGTACAGATTGATGACACTGAGTTAGAAATAACTAATTCTTATATTTACTTTTGCCAACGGGTATCAGTGGAAGCATGGGTGTCCATGGGGGGTGTTAAGCCCCTTAGCTGCTGTTTAAAAATTTGACTTGCTCGATTCCGATATGTGTTTACTTTTAAAGTTTTGTAGTTACATTTTAAAATAAAGTACTTTTTAGCTTATTACCTAATTCTCAAGTAGTATGTGCGTCCCGAGTGGAGGTCTTATGCTAGGGCTGAGGGCATGCCCCAAAATTTAACCTGATTTTATTATATCGCCTACGTTCACGGCCATCATATATGTCTTTAAATTTTCTGCATGCATAAAATATTTTGCATTCTTTTCTTTTTTGTACTTCATCTGATATTCCAAAGAAATAGTTGTTCATAAACTTTTGGGATGCGCTAAATTAATCATTTTTGTAGTATTTTAGTATCAGATATATTTACTAAAATATTTGACAGTCTTAAAGGGGGTAATGATTTTTCTAAACTCTCCTAAAAGTACTCATATGTGCGCCACTGAATAAACGGCAACATTATGAAGGAGTTTTACAGACATATTATACATAGCCAGAGCGTCTTCCCAAGAAGCAGTTTTTTCCTGTAGGAGAAATAGCCTTCGCGTCCAAAATGAAAGATTTTCAACGATGTGTATTGCCAGTCTTCTCTCGTGGATCAAAAGAATAAAGGTTAACAAAAACAGCAATACAGAAAGTGCAAACAACCCAAAGGAGCATAGAAAGGCGTATGTTTGGAATAATTGGAAGGGATGGAAAAAGAAATACTTGAATACTAAGACAAAAAAGAATAGAGGACACCGTTATTAAAGTAAAGAAACTAAAATGGCAAGGGACAAAGCATAACAAGAACTACTCATCAGCGACGGGCAATATAAATTATCACTTGGATTTCACCATCTGAAACCACTAATCTAGAAAACCTGCTCCGATTTTATGTGTGGATGAAATAAGAAAACAGGTCGGAATAACATGGAAGCAAATTGCCTAAAATAAGCGACTGTGGAGAGCATTTGGACAGACTTCCATACAGCAGGTAACAGACAACGGCAGAACATAATGATGATGATTATACTGTGCATATGACGTGAAAATCATTACTTTAAATATTTGTACAGTTAAACCCGCGTATGTGCAGCTCTCACATATGCAAAGATCGCATATATGCACAAAATAATGAGCCTAGAATTTTCTCTTATCTTTTTAATGTTATCTAAACCCGCTTAACTGAAAATTTAAAGATGCACAAATCGCATTCATGCGAATATTTTTGAAGCCAAATGAATGTTTTATTGTAAAATTTAAACGGGATATATGCAAACAAACTTTATGAACAAGTTTTCATCCACAATAAATAGCTGGCAACCCTTATTTTTAAGGAGTGGCTTTCCCCACCGGAAATGGCTGTCAAGCCTTGTCGAAGTTTCGCTTATCAGCTTACTCATGTCTTTGTTTACGCCTTCCTTCTCTTTCTTTGTTGGAAATCACTGTCAAATTTTTTTGTAACGGCACCCATCTAGTAAAAAGCTGTTTCTACTCTAATAATTTTGCAAGATTATTTAAGATCAAATAATTTTTATATGAAGAACGTTAATACTTTAACAGTTCAAATCTTTAATCAGTCATCAGCACATCCATGCGTGCAAAGAAAGTTAACTGATTTTTTTTCTACTGATACAGTACACGTTTTTATGTAAGCACTACTACATTACTTCCTGTTATTTTTATTAATAGAGTACTGTACATTATAAATATTGAAATAAATAATGTATATGATTTATAAAATTAGAAATAAGAATATCTAATTTAATAATAAAATTCATTAAAAATTTAATGAGCGTATTATTTACACGCAATATGTCAGAGAATGTCGCTTATATATATAGGATTTCATTGCCGCGCCCCTTTGTAAAAATTGGGGTTTCAACTGTATATACCGCCATTAATCTAATTAGTAATGTTATATAATACGTAATCTTAGAACTTTGTCCATTAAACGAAATTGAGAAAAAAGAAAGAAACTGTCTTCTCTAATCCATTATTTCCCATCCATTGCTTCGCAGAGAATTCTTTATCCATGATTTGAAGCGAAAAATTTTATGGGGGATTAGTTCCTCACTTTGTTGGAGACAGTTTAGGGGAAAAAAGGGGGAGGATATCCCTCATCCTGGCAACGTTACTTGCCAAAATGTTTTTATTTCGCTCCGTATTCGTGCTCAGATGGTCTTTTAACATGTTGGTTGGCATCATGAGGATCCGGTTTGGCATCGAACGTGGGCCTATTAGTCTGTGTGTCCCAAATTGGCTCAATCAGCCCGAGACACGGACCTTGTAGTCGCGCTAACTGAAAGGTGGATTCGAGGGACAAATATCCCCATTTTTTTTCCCTTTCTTTACTCCGCGTGACGACGCAGAAAAATTCAGCGAAACTTTTCTAAAAATGTGTTTCCTGATTTTTGTCAGGAAATTTAAATTGTTTTCTATTTATCCAGATTATATCATTATTAATATATTATTTTAATTTATTCACAAAAAATAGAAATCCAATAAAATAAATATTACATCTACACTAAATAAGTACTAAAATTGCGTATATTTATTGTGATAAGAATATAGTGCTCACGTTTGTGCCTAATTGAAATTATTTAAGATTTGGTTGTTTAAGTTTTTGCACTATGGGACTGCACGGCAGACCGTTTGGAACAGAATTTTTTTAAGGAGGAACATTCAAATCCTTTCATGAAGACTTTCACGGCGTCTATTAATATACATTATAGAGCTTTGCGGGATATTCCGCCGTGTCTGATTGTCTGTCTTATTGAAAACACTTAACGTTTTACTCCGTGCTAGAGAAAGGGCATTATAAATACGTCTCATATTTTTATCACTCATTTTCTGCCTAGCAATTAAGCGAACATCTTGCATTTTTGAAAAAGGAAACTTGGTTGGCTGTTGCTTCTGAGGATGCTCCGAATAGCACGGAGTGAAACGTTAAGTGTTTCTAATAAATGGACGCGGCTGAATATCCCTCAAAAGCTCTATAATGTACAGCGGAAACTCGATTATCCGTCTCCCGATTTACTATCTGTCTCGATTAATCGTCACCGTCAAGTTTAAATTACCGTCGCTTCAATAACGTCGACAATGAGACAATTTTACACACTTGTGAGGCTCTACCCGCAGGAGAAAACATTGAAATTAACGATGTTGTTGAATGGGTGAATATTTGCAAACTTGAAGCAGGTTTTTAGGTATTAAATGACGACGAATTCATTCAGCAAATGTTGAACCCCAATAATCTAAAAAAAAATGATGAAAGTGATTAGGAGACTGGAGAACCTACAAAACCATCACCCATGCTGAAGCAGAATCTATGCTTTACAAGTGCATTGACTGATTTGGTCAGAAGATTGAAGGAGATGCTATTCAGCTATTACTGCTTTGAAGAGTACGGGACATGGCAGCCAAAAAAGCACGCAGTGTGCTTAAACAAAGAAGAAAATAATAATAATAATAACAACTGCGTTTTTCAACCAAGAACAATAATTTCACATACCGGTATGTAAAATTTCTTATTCGTGTTTCACTAAATGCAAGTTCCCTTGATTCAAATAAACTTCGTTTGTGCCTTCAGCAAATTTCACAACGTATTTTTTTTTAATTGTATAATTTTAATAAAATCATACTATATTATACTATAAATTTCCATTTCCTCGCTTAACCGTCTTTTCAATTATCCGTCGAGGATCTATTCCCTTGTTTGACGGATAATCAAGGTTTTACTGTATATTTAAACCCTGCCGGATAATATTTTCCGTCTTTAAGTATTGTGATTAAATAAACCCTTTCGAGTTCACCTTTACGACCGTTCGATGTTGGAAGCAGTGAATGCGCTCATTCACCAAAGTTTAGCGGTTTTGGGTGAAGTCAGCTTTCAAGTGGGAGTCCACTCTTGAGCAAGGAGGGCGCTTGCTGAGAGATGGACGATGTCGATCGCCTAATATTTTATATCGATAATATTGCTATCGATGAGTGACTAACAACTATTTTCTATTAACTGACAGTGTGACCAGTGGCGCACCCAGAATTTTCCCAATGGTGAAGGAATTTTTGGAACAAAAAATTATTATAATTACAGTTCTTTTTTTGTGTACATTTATCATTATTAAATTACTAATAATTCTACAGTGCAAGATACTTAAATCATTAGAAGTAGTACCAGATTATGTTCATAAAATTTTACAATGGCCAGCCCTTGTCCTCCATAAAAAATTACCGTTTTGATAATAGGTTTAAGAATAACCCTATTCTGCAAAAATTGCTTTTGCTTGCCGTTGTCCATTACTTGAGCCACAGGAGGCTTTTTCCTTCCATGGCCCTTAAAAACTCAATGGCTTCGAGAATTAGATCCGTATGATAGAAAAAGTTTATCTGTGGCTTGTGTTTGTCGTAAATGGACATTTTGGGTTGAAAAGCTACCACAAAATTTGCAATGGGCACTGTCTTCTATCTATGAGTAAGGTTGCCAGTTATGATTGCTTAGTCAAGATCAGCAGAACTTCTGACTGTGACGAGGTTTACCTTGATTTGATAATACAGCACTGACAGACGTGGGAAAATTTCAATTTGCATATGGTTCCCAAAGATTTTGTTAGAACTATTATCTTATATCTATCGATGCAATTTCTTGACATAATTAGAAATATTTGCAGTCAGAATTTCCACTTCAACTGTGTTTGATATTGTGTTTTGGTCTACCTTTACCTCCTGGAAAGCGTTTGAAGACAGCTCTTGGCCACTGTTGTTTCTTGCTTTAATAGCAGTCCCATCAATTTCACCAGAATTTAGAAAAATGTCGTCGGAAGTGTTAATACTTTTAACTTTTCATTAAAAAAAATAATAATTTACCAATGTATGTTGACGTAATTTTTCGCTTTGTTAGTCCAAGGGAGGGGCTCGGGCTCCCTCAGCCCGCCACTGAGTGTGACTATCAGACACACAATGGTTAAAGGACCAAATAGTGGAAATTACCAAACTCTTTTGAATTCGTAATATATTCGCATTCCATTTGCTCACTTGTTTTTGATATTTATAAAAAAATAAAAATAATAATCACTTCCGAATTTAACGTCCGAATATTCCACGATTTCGAAATATTTTAGATTTGGTTATTCTCTTCGATTTGCTTTGAAGTTGGCTACTTTGGTTACTTCGTTTGACGGACGTGAAATAGAGACTTAGAAAACGTAGAAGATATTGATATACAGTCGAGCCTCGTAAACGTAAACAACTTTTAACATGAACTTCTTCCTAAATCTCTTTCAAATTGCACAGTAATTCCTGTGCTTTAAGTTTCTTTTAACACGAACACTGTTAACACGAAATACTGTTTAATAAGAACAGATGACGAATGGGGCTTGGAAAATTTCCTTCGTTTAATACAAACAAAACGCGTTTTTCAAAGTCTGTGCAATGTTTTTTGAGCTTTGTTCTTTCCTCAAAATTGAGAGTTCTAAAGAAGATAATGTTAGTATTTTTTATAAAGGATAGATTTCGCTATAATAGCTCTAGAAGTTTTGCGTGACCAGGTCACTCTGACCTGGATAGGATGATTTCATTGTTTCGTTTAATTTTAGGTAATCCGTAGAAGGATGGTAACCGGAACGGATTACCTAAAATTCATAAACAAAATCTTCCTCTCAGACCAATAGTTAGCTTGTGCAGCTCTCCTACATATAACCTATCAAAACATTTTGTACGTCTACTCTCTCCTGTAATCGGTAATAACGACTACACTGTTTCTACTAGCCAATCCTTCTGCACCTTTTTAAATAACCTACAACTTGACGACGACGACCTTATGGTCTCATTCGATGTAATTTCTCTCTTCACTTGCATTCCCACATCACTTGCAATCGACACCGCACTTACACGCCTCCAAAATGACACAACACTACATGAACGCACTTCACTAACACCTCACGACATCTGCACATTGTTGAAATTTTGTCTGGACTCTGCTGTGTTCTCCTCACATGGTTCTATCCATAGACAAGTTTTTGGCACTGCCATGGGATCTCCGGTCTCAAGTGTTGTAGCTAACTTGGTTATGGAGTCATTTGAGGAAACTGCTTTATCTTCACCGAATTTTAACATTAAATTCTGGAAAAGATACGTCGACGACACATTTGTTGTACTTAAAACTAATACACTCCAAAGCTTCTTCCATTACCTTAATAACTTAAACTCACATATAAAATTCACATATGAAACAGAACAATAAACTCCCTTTCCTAGACGTTCTTGTACACAGATCTCACGATAACTCAATCTTCACCTCAGTTTACCGTAAACCCACACATACAGACAGATATCTCGATTTTAAATCACATCATCCAACATGCCACAAAGCTTCCGTTGTTAAAACATTAAGTCTTAGAGAGAATTCTCACTGCAGTAATGGAACACTTTCAAAACACAGAAACAAAACACATACACACGGCACTTAAAAATAATGGATACCCTAAACGATTCATTCTCAGAAACTGTAGACCCAATAGTACATCTTTAAACAATACATCTCACACCCGCATATCTATTCCATATATTCACGGCATTTCCGAAACAATCTCTCGCATCCTTAAAGAGGCAAATATCAAAACATTCTATCCCTTGTCACAACACTTCGCAAACAAAAGTTGAAGACCTAGTTCCACCAGAAGATCTCATAGGTGCCATATACCAAATACCATGCACAGACTGCAACAAACATTACATAGAACAAACAAAAAGAATGATCAAAACAAGAAAAAAAGAACACAAACAAGCACTCGCGAAAGGAGACATAGCCTCACGTCTGGCAGAACACGCTTTACAACACGGACACGAACCCGACTGGGACTCAACAAAAATACACAAACAAGAATAGTAGACTCTTCTTAGAATCTTGGGAAACTTACAAACTACACGGGAAAGCCATTAATACATCACAACCACTTCCAGAGACTTATAAACAACTCTTACTCTGAAATGTATGAGACACCTCCAAATTAGGTAGCCTGCAGTATGGGTTTCTCATTGGTCCCTATTGGGGTTTTTCCATGATTCTATTGGAGGCCTCCCATTGGTTCTCATTGGATTTTTCCATTCTGCGGGACTACTCTGATGAACTGCTTTTCCAGAAATTTCAAGTATAAAAAAGAAACAGAAACGTAACATCGTCATTACTCCTGATAAAGGACTGCTGCTGATGCGTCCGAAAGCTTGAGTGATCTTTTTCATTGCTATTTTACCAGTGTTTAACCTTTTTATGTAATTTCCTACTTTTGGTAGTCAACATTTCACTTCATAACTCAACTCTGGTTACATCCGCGAATCAAGCTCGTTTGTTGACAATATTCTACGGTGTTCACTCCTGAAGAAGGGCGGACTTTTATCGCCCGAAACCCGTAGATGAAATTCAATCTTGCCATAAATGTGCTTTTAAAACGTTGTTTTTTTGTTGTTTTTTTGTCTTTCATTTATATTACATATTGTTTCGTCAAATATGCCCATGTATATATATATATATTATAAGACATAGAATTACCTATTATCTTGGCGATATATTTTGGAGGCCCCTATAATAAGGAAATACCTCAAAAAATGATGAACGCTGACTGACTAATTGATCACTGTGGTCCCGGGGGTTGGGTCCCTAGGCCTTGAGAAGTTCCGATTCCTCGGAAGACTTTAGGTTCCGGCGCAGTATGGCCCTTGGTGTTGATGTACCGTTAAACTCAAATAAAGTAATAACTAATAAGAATAATGGGGTTATTCAGTTTTTCATAGTTCGTCAATGTCGAATTCTATTTAGGGTACTACAGACGAAGGTCAGGTTTAACGTCGACGGAGCTTCTGTATTTGGTTTCAGTCCCTGCACAGGGAGAAAATCCGGATTCACAAAAGTAAGTTTTGGCAAACGAGAGGAAAAATGCTTTATCGGTCAATGGTTTAACCCTTAAATGCGTGACCCAAATTACTTACACGAATTCGTAACCAGGGTCAAATTGGCCCTGGCCCTCAAATTATAGTTTTCGTTGCAATCTCTCTATGAATTATCCCCTTGCATTAATTTAAATGTTAAAATTGATAACACAATAGCTCACTAACATTTTAAATATATATATAACATATTTAATAGTAATAAATTAAACTATATGCAGGACCCGAGCTATGAATTTAATATTTTTCGTCCATAAATTAGTCAATTTCATGAATTATTTTGGTCAAAGTTACCGTCATCATTTATTTTGAGCATCCTAACAAATCACTAGATATTTGTTTAGTGAAAATATTTTTTTTTCTAGATAATTTTACGATTTGTTTGCATTTCGCGCATCGGCGAATAGCTAGCTCAAGCCCAGATACATAATGGTTAGAATAATATAAAATTGGTAAATACCTTTTACACAGTGCATAT
>QLNU02014802.1:75407592-75424941 GCA_006491805.2 Dysdera silvatica | reverse complement strand
AATATGGACTTTAAAGGGACATGTATAATAGAGATGAGATTGGCTCTATAATTCATATTGCTTTCGGGTTCGGGCTGGCTCAGGCTTATCAGACGGATACAACTGAAGCCGAAAACTGACTTTTCAATATCGAAATTCTCCACACAATACAATTATGTGATTTGTTTTCGAGGATTGTAAAAATCTGCGTGTATATGAAAATTCGAAGGAACTTAAATGGCGTCGTTTTGCAAAATTTTTAAAATTTAAATCGTAAGTCAAGGAGTTAAAGTTATATTTGAAGTTTCGGGCTTGATCATGCTCAAATTGCAAGTCTTTGGGCTCGGATCTCGAAAAATGGGCCCGAATTCATCTCTAATGTATACTATTTTTATACCCCAGGGATCTAACTTGGTCCCCTATTATTCAACTTGCACATTAATGGTATAGTTAATCTACCAACTCCTTATAAACCTATTTATTTAGCTGGCGATACTAGCATCACTTTTTTAAAATTACTGAAATTAACAACAATACTAATATTGAATACTTTACTGACTTCTTTAAAAACATCAACCTAGCATTTAATACCTCAAAGATAAGACGCCTTTTTTTTTAAAAAAAAAATAGCCATTTTAATAACATCATTAAAAGTACAATGATCTGATTTTCACAAAACACGAACTTCTTTGGTGAAAATCTTCAACCCAACCTAAAATGGAATATTCACATTAAAAATTATCAAGCGAAGCTTTTTGCTTGACAAAGAGAGCCGTAGTTCTCGAAATGTTGAGAAAAAAAAATTCTTATGCCCCTTGATAAATTTTGCTTATTTTTATTCTCCTATTTATTTCTACCTAATTTTCCTTTTATTTAGCTTTCTCCCCTTTTCTTTGTTTCCTTTTATTTTTGTAAGTTTTCTAATTTATTTTGCTCAGTTCTTTATTTGTACTATTTTTATTCCCATTTTACTTTTCATCTTTATTTATTTCTCTTTTTTTTTCCTTTTTCTTTTTTCTTTTGCAATTAGACCAGTGTCAAATTTTACTCGTTAAACTACTGCTAACACGAACAGATAGGGTCTTCATCTCTTTCACCCTCCCCTCTTGATGTTCGCGTTAACGAGTGTTGAATATATAGAAGACATTAAATATTTAAGAAAATAAATACAAAGTTTGGCGCAGGAAATTCTATAACGACTATTTTGTCGACGATTATTTCGACATTTGTATTTGTACCTTACGTCAGTGTTGAATATTGGCGTACGCAGAGGGCTGTTGATGGGGGTTGTAACCCCCATTGCAATGAAATTTTGTATATTTAACATAGGAATATATGAGTTGTAGCTCTGTAACCCCTTATTGAGCCCATAACCCCCTTTACGAACTTCCTGCGTGCACCTATAATGTTAAAATAACGCTTGTTAAATATCTAAGACTACATTGAGGAAGGATTTAGCAAAGTTTTTCGTCCCCACCTTTTGATAAAAAATACAAAAATGAGGCATGAGCAACTAACTATACAAGGAATTCTAGTGAGGCCGAGAAAAATTATTACCTCCTTCTCAAAGCTATCGAGAATTTTAGTGAATGTACAAGATACCAAAACGCTACAAAAATAATTGATACTGCTTGACAATTAGTAATGAGCTAAAAAGTACCTTATTTTAAAATGTGACTGTAAAACTTTTGAAAGTAAATGCATAGCAGGTTCGGGCAAATCAAATTTTTAAACGGCTAGGGGCGGGGTTGAGTCCCCCTGCCCCATATGGTCGCCCCTGGAATGAGAGGATACCAAACTCCAAACAAAATGTCACACAATAGATTCACCTTACTGCGGTCCCTGCACCTAGCGTATCACTATGAGCGTAGTCAGAAATTTTGTTATGGGGAAAGTAATTACAGGCTCATAATTGGGGGTGGGCGCTACGAAGCTAGAATTCCATATATTCATGTGTATATGTATAAAATAACATCGCAGTGGGGGGGTTATAACCCCTACCAAACCTCCCTGTATACGCCAGTGCATATCACTTTAATATAACAATGGATTGAGAAGAGTCCGGCAGTTCGCCTATAATTGAAGGAAGAAGTATTATAATTGAAGTACTATAAGTGAAGTGGAAGAGGAATGGTGTACTGGCACTGTGTACGTAGCGCTGGCACTGTGTGGCACTGGCGTACGTAGAGGTGCTGATGGTGTTATATCCCACCCCCCCACCATTGCGATGAAATTTTTGTATATATACATATGAATATATGGAGTTGTAGAACTGTAATCTCCATTGAGACTATAACACATTATGAATTTTCTACGTACACCTATGATATAACGACTATTTGCTATAACACTCCTGCAGTGAGGATCGCTTCAAGATTGCTTTGACACGAATCTGCTATATCCATATTATATCCAATATAAGAAAGGTGTTTTACTTTCAAATAGTAGAGTCAAAAGAAGATTTTTCGCTTTAATGAACTTATTTTTGGTGCAAAACCATTAATAATATTTATATAACATTAATAATATTTATATAACATTAATAATATTTATATAACCATTAATAATATTTATATAACCATTAATAATATTTATATAACTATAATAAGCATTTTCTCTATAAAATCGTTGGAAGGGTAAGTTTTGTTTTTGTCTAATTTTTTCGTATGAGAGGTTTTTCAAGAAAAAACGTATTGCATTGGCGCATTTAGGTAAACCAAAAACGCTCTTATTAGCTCAGTTTTAATATTTACATATTTGATGAATTTTAAAGTTCGTTTATTTCATCAACCTACGTTGATGTGTGAGAACTAAAAGAGAACCGAGCAGAAATTTTCGCCAGACGTTGAAAATCTTCCAAACTTCAGAGAATTAAACTTCCAAATTCCTCTCTTTTCTGGAATGATGAAATTAAATATCTCGGATATAAGCTCAGGAGAAGATTTTACTTTCAAAAGCATAGTCGGGACTTTAAGCAGCATAAAGTATTGACAGCTTATGAACTTCCATTACAGCACCACAGTTCCATTTGAAATTTCTCTCGAAAACACGGAATTCTTTAACTTAAAAAAAAATGACTATTCATCTAATAATAACAACACAGGTTTGCTCGGTTTGAACTAAAATCTCAAGGTATCCGACCTTCTGAAAATAAGCGAGGTCTTATCTAGGTCCTTGAGATTCCATAGTCTCCTAGAAACAATTAAATATTCAATGACTCAGAATTCGACAAAATCAGTGACAACCCACTCTTTCTGTCGCAATGGAAAGCCCGAATATTATTTGGTAAATTATACCAAGCCAGGGCCAGCAGGAGCGCGGCCCCATTTGCCCCATGCTTGTGCCCCATCGAGCTATGTATATATATATATAGAACAATCTCCGAGTGCCTATGCCCCACGCGCCCTTTGCTTTGCCCCAGTTGTCCCTTCATCCTGGCTTTTTTTTTGAAGTATGGAAAGAAGGGGGACGGAAGTAATTTCCTTTGATCTGCCACTATTGTATATTAACTATTTATTATTAACACTGTTGTATATTAACTATTTATTATTAATACTGTTGTATATTAACTATTTATTATTAATACTGTATTAACATTTGTATTATTAACTATTTACTAATAATATTGTATTATTATACTGTTCGAATATTGGATGTGTCATACTTGACAATTTGTGACACACCACTTGGCAACAATATTGTGGCAACGGCTTTGCGTCATCGTAACGTTGTGACACACCATTTGGCAAATAAATATTGTAAATGGCCTTTGCAATCTATTATAAACGAGCCAGCAAATACATTTGCTCATCTATTATAAACGAGCATACCCGTTCAGTCATTCGGTCAATGAACGACGTGGCATATCACTTGGCGCAGTATAGCCCAGATGCTCTTGCGCCATAAAAAAGCCAAACAAACAAGCATACCACTTGCAACAATGTTGTGACACACCACTTGCAACAACATTGTGGCACGCCACTTGCGATAACGTTGTAAAACGTTGTTTTTTATCTCGGGTAGAGACACGTTTCGAACATCGCTTTCCTTCAATAATCAACTGGAGTGAACTCCAAGTGAACAACACAGTGTTGCCATTTTATGCAACTATTGACGCCATCTATTGGGCAAAAATATTTGAAATCTCGGAAATGGAGAACAATAAAAGGAAGACATATTTCTTGGTTTCCGGCTATTTACTAACGATAAGGGGCGCTGCCGCCAAACAACCGACAGTAGCATGAAATGGTAATACTGTATCGATTTAAAGTTCCGTCAATTTCTAATGAAGAACAGCGGAGTCTCTCTGAAACGCCTCGATATGCTCTATTAAAACCTTTGCTCTACGGGGTTGATACAAATATCTAATGCATTTTACATACTGCTACGCCAATTCTATGACCGCTAATACTCTTATTAGCTGAAACCTATTTCGTAAGCGTTAAATTTATTCGTCTAAAAAAAATTATTAAAATTAAATTTATTCTTCTCTTTCACACGTAGGTGGCACTTCCCAAGACCCACGAGTGCCAATAGGTGTTATGGAAAAAACTTTTCTGCTCAATGTGTATTATAGAAAAACTTGTATATATCCATAATTAAGAAAAAAGTTTCGTTTAATTTGTGCACAGGTTGGTACTACCAAAATTATTTGAATTTTTTGAGAACTATACAAATCAAGGCCGTTGTCTGTAAACGACAATTGTCGTGTGAGAAACCACAACACTTGTTCAATTCTTTCAAAAACACTACTTATAGAGATGGAGGATGAAACATCGCATGTATCGAAGCAATATCGCATGTATCGAAGCAATATCGCATGCACTTGTCACTGTTGTATAAAAAAATTATTTTTCTATATAACTTTAGTCTGGTTAAAAGAATTAGTGGTCGAATTTACCATGGCCTTTGCTCTTTCTTTAAAGGAGGGAGAATCGTTGAACATTCTGAATTGCTGTAAATAATTATTGAAAAATTTTTTAGAACTCGTATGCAAATTTTTGTACGTGGGAATGTGTATATAAATACACGTGCAATAAGAAAACTCAGCGGGGGTGGGAGAGGGGGGGAGATTTAAGAGAGGGAGAAAGTTTGTGTGTGAGAGAGAGAGAGCGGGGGAGGAGCGTGAGGTGGGGAGGGAGAGTAATTCTGCTAGTTATAAATAACCAACAAATTTGCTGCAACAAGGCTGGCTACTGGTTGACAAAAAGCAATTTGCTTTTGACTGTGATTTACAGCATTAAAAAAGTCAATCTTGTGAAAGACTTTCAATCAATTAGAACTTTTGAGGTCTGCGGCTTCATTTTACCCTACGTCGTAAGCATAGGGAAAACAAAAAACGTTTAATCCGTTACAGGCATAGAATGAATGTCGTTGCGGAAAGCAATAAACGGCCGGGTGGGGAAAAAACGTAAAGCATTCGAACGTATATTAGAGGGGAACCCGAATCGCCAGGAAAATAAAGAGGGGTGCCTCAGTGGTGGGAGCCATCCATCAAGGACTTTCGCGTAATTAGCATCCAAATTGGCCGTCGCTGCTTCACATTTTTCCCTTCCGACCATTATTGCGTCTTGAGCTTGGATTTCCTTGAGATTAATGCTTAGCAGGCAGCAAGAAGAACTGGAGAGTGAGAAGCCAAGAAAGCAACGGGTAAGGGTAGGGACTTCCAAGCCCCCGACATTCCCTTCTTCTCTGAAGCAGGGAAAATTTGAGAAGAAGGACCCTACCGTTGCCCCTGGAGATTGGTCGACGGGAAGACGCTGACGGTAATTAGTGTGAAACCTTACCACCACCACGAAAATTGACGCTTTTCTCGAGGGGCGGTGGTGAAGGTGAAGATCTTCAGACAACTTCCATCGGTCATTTAGAAGGCTGATTTTGCAGAGAAGTCTAAGCTTGTTGCTTTTTCATTTATGATATTGGGAAAATCGGAGATGGAAAAGGGTTAACCTGTTGTAGGACGGTAGAGATGCTTTAATTAAGTCACGTGAACTCAAGTACCACCTGTACGACAATAATTCATGTTAAGACTTATTAATGCTTCTTTGTAGACCCTTTAAAGATCACAATTGCAAGAGTCGGAACGCGAAATGTAAATGGTATATATTAACCAAATTACAAAATGAAAACTATCTGCCTTAGCTCGCAAATATTGCTTATTTTATATTATATTATACTTTCCATCGTGGTTGGGAATTGTGAGCCGCCTACAACTGACAAACGTTGCGAACGTCGATAGTTGACAGTGCTTCCAGGTGGCAGAGTGGATAAACTGTTTTCAGATTCTAATCAAACCAGTGGCTCTCGATGGAGCGTATTGTCAAAGTGCCTCGCTTAGATATACTTCTCTTATTGTTATAATATTAATATTGAACTGGCTCGCCTAGATTAGCTTCGCCATTCTCCATCATCAACATTATTCTTTCCCTTCTTCTCTGAACCAAAATTTGCGCATTTGTTTCAACAAGTTGGAATTAATGCTACCTACTGAGATTTTTTAAATAAAAATAAAGCTAATGTTTTATAATTTCGAATGGGTATGAAATTCTACGTATTTCATTGATACACCCATACACTTGAAAACAATAACAGATTTTCTTTATAACATCCTTTATCTGAAACAGTTGCCGGGGCAGGCATGGTAAACAGAGTGAATGTCCCTTCCAAATGTGGAAAGAGGCCGGCTCCCCTTGTAAAGGCGAATCAATGGAGTTCGGAGGCGGGAAGGTTTGGTGGATGTTGATGGATCATCCATCGGTCTCACTGTTTGTCCAACCATCCTCTTGTCACCTGAATAATGTATGGGGGGACTGTCCCGTCAGAGTACATATACATACACACACATCAGCAGGGCACAAATCACCCGTCTCTCTCCTCGCCGACACTGTCAACAAATCCTATCCCCCACCTTCCAATACCTCCTCGCACTCATGGAGTTCACGTCTGAAGACCTCACTCGCGTTTATCATGTTAAAGAGTTTCTTATTTAGTAGTTTCTTAGTGACTTAAAAGGCCGCTCTTTCGATGTTGATCAAGCGGTTGAACTGTTTACATAAAGTTATTTTCGATGAATGTAAAACTGGGCTTAGTATCGGTTCTTTGTTAAAAACAAAACGAAAAAGACATGCTCTTGCACAGTAACTAAACATTTGCTATTTTTACCCCTCTTTATAGCTATTTTTAGCCAGTAATGCATATATATAAAAATCGCTGTAAATAAGGTGAGTGACAGGGTTGGAATGAATTTTACTAGCTGTTCTGGTTTGCTTTCAGTCACCTTTGGTCTATAATAAATGTACAGTAGAACACGTATTACCCAAAAATAAAGGAAGTTATTCATTTAATTGAATTTTGGATAATCCGGAAATTCAGTCAAAAATTCTTTTTATTGAATTTTGATAATCCGGAAATTCAGTATTCAATATAAAGGCGAAAATAAACTGCATTTCTTCAAAACACGCTTAATTACATATTACTAAACTACCCAATAGGGGCCCTTCAAGTATTATGTAAACACATTTCTGACCATTTTATAGTCCCACCTCCCTCTTATAAGAAAAATAAACAAATGTCTTCCTCCCCCTTCATGCTTACGTAAGATTTTGGTTCTCTAATTTTTTGTTATAAATTTTTTAAGTAAGAATGCTATGTATGATTCTAATTATAATACTTATTTACATTTTTACTGTAATATTGAGCACTTATTTATAAGTTTGTTATAATATTAAATGCTTATTTATAAATAGAGAGTAATCACAACAAATTATCGCATTTAAAAAAAGTTTTAATACGCAGTTAGCTATTTTGGTGGCATTACTTTTTTCATTTTTATTATTAATATTTCTTACGTTGTAGGCAAATAGTGTGTAATAAATAAGGAGTGGATTTTATAAAATACATTTATTAAAAATAATACATTCATTATGATTTAAAACTTTTAGGGGGCCATGGGAAGGCCAGAAGGGACCCCAGAGCGAAAAAAGCTGAGAGTCGCCGGTTTAAATTGCTAAATAATTGTTAATAAATGCTAAATAATTGTTAATAAATGCTAAATAATTGTTAATAAGTGCTAAATAATTGTTAATAAATGCTAAATAATTGTTAATAAGTGCTAAATAATTGTTAATAAATGTTAAATAATTGTTAATAAATGCTAAATAATTGTTAATAAATGCTAAATAATTGCTAATAAATGCTAAATAATTGCTAATAAATGCTAAATAATTGTTAATAAATGCTAAATAATTGCTAATTTAACCAGGGCGGTTGCCGCTTGGTGACGGTATGCTAGTCTTATTATTCCCTGTGTCTTACGTGTAATCGCCCCCGTTGTAAAAAAAAGCAAATCTCAGAGTTCCCCTTCCCCAAAGATGCTTGTATAATACTTGAACGGCCCCTAGTTTGTAAGAAAAAACTTACAAAGTGAATGTGTGTGTTAATTAAGGTATGAATTGCTTTGAAAATGATCCGAAGTCTATGTATAAATCCAATATGCACGTGTCTATGTATATGTCCAGTACTTACATTTCTGCATATCGTCACTTAAGGAGCAACACGACCTATCTCATTTTTTAGAATTTTATAGGAGGTTAAAAATAAAACGATTTTTAATCATTTTTAAGGGAAAAGTTTCTATTTTTTTTTAACAAACTGCGTACAACTAAATGGAACTACGTCCTAACTAAGGAAATATGAACGACAAGCGGGAAAATACAAACTCAGTGATTTTCTTAACTCATTTTCGCCAAAAAATGAGGTAGGTCGTGCTGCTTCTTAAGTTATGATAGGTCCAATATGCACATGTATGTGTGTGCATGTTTAGTATCTACATTTTTGCGTATGTCCAGTATTTACATCTTCGTATATGTTCAGTATCTATATCTTTGTATATGTCCAGTCTCTACGTCTTTGTATATATCCTGTATCTACATCTTTATATATGTCTAGTATCTACGTCTTTGTATATGTCCAGTATCTACATTTTTGTGTGTGTGTACAGTATCTACATTTTGTCCATATATAGTGTCTACATCTTTGTATACGTCTAGTATCTACATCTTTGTATATGTACAGTATCTACATATTTGTATATATCCAGTATCTACATCTTTGTATATGCCTAGCACCTACATCTTTGTGTATGTACAGTATCTACATCTCTGTGCATATACAGTATCTACATCTCTGTACATATACAGTATCTACATCTCTGTACATATACAGTATCTACATCTCTGTGCCTATATATTATTTACATCTTTGTATATGTAGAGTATCTACACCTTTGTACATGTCCAGTATCTACATCTTTGTATATGTAGAGTATCTACACCTTTGTACATGTCCAGTATCTACATCTCTGTACATATACAGTATCTACATCTCTGTACATATACAGTATCTACATCTTTATATATGTACAGAATCTACGCCTCTGTGCCTATATATTATTTACATCTTTGTATATGTAGAGTATCTACACCTTTGTACATGTCCAGTATCTACACTTTTGTACATGTCCAGTATCTACACTTTTGTACATATCCAGTATCTACATCTTTGTGTATGTACGGTATCTACATCTTTGTAGATATATAATATATACATCTTTGTAGATATATAATATATACATCTTTGTAGATATATAATATATACATCTTTGTATATGTACAGTATCTACTTCTTTGTACCTATACAGTATCTACATCTTTGTATATGTACGATATCTACATCTTTGTATATGTACAATATCTACATCTTTGTATATGTACAATATCTACATCTTTGTATATGTACAATATCTACATCTTTGTATATGTACAATATCTACATCTTTGTATATGTACAATATCTACATCTTTGTATATGTACAGTTTTGTATCTACATCTTTGTATATGCCTAGTAACCATCATTTGAATAATTTTCTTCCTTTACTCCAGAGCACACTAGAAAATAAATATAAACATTTTTACTGAAAACATTGAATAGATGTCTACTAAATAATAGGAGTAACCGGCCATTTTGGATACCGTAAGTTTCGATTAAAAGAAGTTTGAATGATCAGAATTCGGCTATACTGGGGATAAGTATAAGTGGACAAGCTCCATAGCTTTAATTATTAAAAAAAGACAGTAATATATAGTAAAGAGAATTGTAAAAACATGTAATATATTGTACATAAACTGACAAAATGAGTAATTAAATGAGTAAACGATAAGCTCAAAGAAAATTAATTTGTTTTCTACAAATCTACAAGTTATGAAAAATGTAATCTTACAATTTTTCTCCTTTTTCATCAAATTTGAAACTTATGACATCATAATATTTCTTAGGTTCTGTACAAGTATTGTTGCGTAACTCCATCAGGTATCGTTAAATTTTGCTTTAAGTTCGTTAAGTGTCATCAAGTATTGCTTTAAGTTCATTAGGTATCATTGAGTATTGCTTTAACTTCATTAGGTATCATAAAATATTGCTTTAAGTTCATTAGGTATCATCAAGTATTGCTTCAAGATAATTAGGTGCAACTAAATATTGTTTTAAGATCATTAATCATTGTTTTTCTGATTTTCTTTACTGTTTTTCTTTAGTTTTACGCTTTTTTTTAACTTTCATATTTTTATTTCTATAATTTTTAGCTCATATTTTTCACAATTTTTAAGTTTATAAGTTCAATGGGGGTTCAAGTCCATGATTTAAAGAGTTTTAGGTTCATAATTAAAAAAAAAAAAAATCATGCTCAAGTTTTTAACATTTCACTCTTACGATTCTAAGTCATCATTTTCGCTGATTACATTCTGTGATTTAGAAAATAGTAAATTTCAAAATAGCATGTCAGTTTCTTCAGTGGAACTGATGGCGAAACTCACATTTATAAATAAACGTAAAAGCCCCTGATCATTATAAATATCATGGATTTTTTTGGAGGAAAACATAATCAAAAAGAGAAAGGGCCAGGCAGAGAAGCAAATACACGTCGAGAGGTAACTTTTAGTGCAATTCATTTTAAACTGCGAACAAGTTGTAAGGGTTTTAAAATTTCCTCGTTTTCCATTTCCCTTACTGAGGGCATAATTTCAATCGACGTGCGATTTCTTTTCGTCCCAAAAGTTAGAAAGGGAAAAAAAGTAGGACTTGTGAAATGTAAGAACTCCATTTACGATGAAATTAACTTATCTGTCAAAACTCGATGTAGCTGAAATGAAAAAAAAAAGGAAAAGAGGGAGAAAGGGGAAAAACGCGAGGGGAAAAGGGAAAAACGAATGAGCGAGTGGAAACAGCTATCCGGTGTATCCTGAGGCGATTTGTTGAAGTCGCTTTACTCAGGCTGACGCTCAGTTTGCAAACGACATAGAATGCTGTCGCTCTTAGTAAACGCTTAGGCAGAGGCAGATCGCCCGAATCTCGCGCTCCTTATCACCACCTTGTTAATCAACGGGGGGGGGGAGAAGAGAGATGATGTCCCCCCCTCCCTTCCCTCTCTCCCATTGGGGTTAACGCTTTACGGTTGGCGATAATGTTTCCCACTTTGGCTTCATATTGGCGCATTTTACTGCCTCGTTGTATTTTATTTAGTAGTCTTTGAATGGTTATTTTAAAATAATTGTGTGTACCAAAATTACAGTCCAACTTGAAAACGGTATTCAAATTTATTAATCGGCCGCATTGTACAGCGAACTAAAAGTGGATAGCCTGAAGGGATTTCGTTGTTGCTTGTAATGTTTTTTTTTTTTGTTGTTACCGAGAAGAAAATTAAAAGGCTTAAATAAATTTGTATTGAGAACAACTAATATGATTATAATTTCTCAAAACATTTCGTGTTTTTCATAAACTAGTAAAAATGGACAAATAGATTCAAACATTGTTATCGCTCTTTTTATCTTCCATACTAAAGCGACTAATGTAATACAGACATGCAGTACAGTGAAACCTCCCTAAGACGACTACCGCCGGTTATGTGAAAAAGTAGACGCTCAGAGAAATGGTCTCTAAATAGAGGTAAATTTATCATTGGGTCTGTGGAGGAGGAAATCCGTTTCCAGAAAAAGTAGTCGTCAAGGTGGATGGCCGCAGAATAGAGGTGGTCGTTAAGAGAGGTTTTACTGTATTTTTAATTCATTATATTTTGGGTAGTATTTGCTATATTTTACAATTGGGATGCAATTTGTCCATGTTCTACTCTAGAAGTATAAGGTAATTTAGGTTTGTTACATTTGTAGCATCATTTAGATATGTTACATTTGTGGTATCATTTAGATATGTTACATTCAGAGTTTAAGCTGGCTCAAAACATGCTGTCGCAAAAATGTTAAAATGGGAAAATAATTTGTAGCAAAATGCTAAAAAATATTAGTTGCTTTCGTTGCTCCAAGAACCCTATCCATGAAATTATTTATATCAACGATGCTTAACAGGTGCTGTTAAGAATTTTGAAGAGGAAACAAAAAGGAACAAGAAAAGATCGCTGAAGTGCAAAACGGATATTCTGGAATCGAGGAATCCTGTTTTCAGAGAATAAACTGTGGTTAAAAATGCCTGTCGCATTTTCGCGATGGGCAATAATTTTTTCTTCGCATTTTCGAGCAACTCGTCGCATTTTGCGAAAAATGCGACTGCAGCTTAAACCCTGGTTACATTTGTGGCATCATTTTTATATATATTACGTTTGTTTATGTTTATGGTCATCGTGAAATAATATACTCGATTTCAAATAACCCATCTCAAACCATGCACTCAATAGTCTCAGTTACTTGTGTATAGTCTAGCTTATAACCTACTATTAGACATAGTTCAGTTATAACCTACTATTAGACATAGTTCAGCTGTCCCACCATTAGACATAGTTCAACAAACCACTATTAGGTTAGTACCAGTTTATATAGCCTACTATTAGACATAGTTCAGCTTATAACCTACTATTAGATTATAGTTCAGATATAACCTACTATACATAGTTCAGCTATAACCTACCACATTAGACATAGTTCGGCTATAACTCAATATTAGACATAGTTCGGCTATAAATCCCACTATTAGACATAGTTCAGCTATAACCTACTATTAGGCATAGTTCAGCTATAACCTACTATTAGGCATAGTTCAGCTATAACCTACTATTAGGCATAGTTCAGCTATAACCTACTATTAGACATAGTTCAGCTATAACCTACTATTAGACATAGTTCAGCTATAACCTGCTATTAGGCATAGTTCAGCTATAACCTACTATTAGACATAGTTCAGCTATAACCTACTATTAGACATAGTTCAGCTATAACCTACTATTAGACATAGTTCAGCTATAACCTGCTATTAGGCATAGTTCAGCTATAACCTACTATTAGACATAGTTCAGCTATAACCTACTATTAGACATAGTTTCCTTAGATATACGTGCTTCTCTAAGATCTATGTCTATTTAGGTGTGTATACTTCTCTATCAGGTGTACTTGTACAACAGCTTCAACGGGGAGAAAATATATAAAATTCGATAGTACAAATAGGCATTTTCAGTATAATGGTACCGCCACTGTGTCCACGAACCATTTTTTCTAGCCACGCCACTGATTGAAAGCGGTTTTATAACACTATTTACATTGCTGCGCGGTCAGCCACTGAACATTTTCATCGCCTCTAGCAATAATAATCAATGGCTACTCCCGGTGACTCAAGAATTGAGGACAAAGAATTTGACAGAATCATCAAGCCCAAAGATCTACAAAGTGGAATAGAAAGGCTATATATAAGGGAAAAGGCATTCGTTATCCCTATAGTAATAGGAGTATTGGATGCAAGCCCATAAAATCTTGAAAATGACCTAAAAACAATAGCAAGTGACAAAAGTATAATGCACCAACTCCCAAAGGTCGCCTTACCTGGAACTGCCCACATATCCTACAAAACTACCTATGATATCTAAGGCGCTTGGAAAAAGCCCGATATTAGATATCCCTGGCCGTCAAATTTTGGACTATGCGATTTTAACATTATAACAATAGCTTCGACGATCCATTGGAATTTACGCCAAAAATATAACATAATATTCAACAAAAACCGGTGGGACCTCAAAGCTGATAAGGTTTTTAAAGACGATGGTTAAACTTCTGTGGGGCAGAGTCCAAACTAACCAAAAACTGGCACATAATACTTAACTTGACAGTAGTGGAAAAGGAGGATAGATAATAGGTGTGGCTGTTTCTGGTGACAGAAGAATTGATGAAATTGACAGAGAATTGATGAAATTGACAAAGAATTGATGAAAAGGAATCTGACAAAAGCACCAAATATAAATATCTGCAGATTGAAATCGAAAGTTTAAGGAAAAAAAAAATGCATCTTTACGATAGTAGAGGCATTGGATGGAATCCCACGAAGTTTTGAAAATCACCTGATTAAAATAGGAATATTCAAAATTACAATATTACTTCAAATGGCCAACTTCAAATGGCCGCCTCACTTTGAACTGCCCACATCCCACGAAAATACCTATGATATACCGGTCGTGGAAAAGGAAAGAAAATAAGCATAGTCGTTAAATTTAAGGTAGACTATGCACTTATATCATAATAATGATGATAATGATGATACCGGCACTCATAACATACACGTTGACACCACATAATCGAGCATATTTGGTTCATCATGTAGTGCCATAAATTATACCACGGACATATTGGAACATAATACTAACAGCATTCTCTCCAAGTGCCTTCTCCAATTCGAAGGTTGGTATTTAATATTGGCAATAATTCCCGATCTCTTCTCCTATGGGCAATTCCTTCTACGAGGTAGGATCAAAAAGTTCCAGAACTAATTAATTTAAAATTATTAAACATAAAATAAATGTTAAAACCAATATAAATTATGAAGCCTGATAACAGTATCAATATTAGCCTCTAGATGGCTTTCTTGTTGCGCATGCGCATAACCCATAATCGAGTGATGTTAACAAGCAAGTATAACTGAATCGGTCATTTTGAAAAGTGGGGGGGTCAACTCCATACCAAAACAATAAAACATAAGTCATTTTCAAAATAACCGATTCAATAAAAACGGCGGATTTTGAAAATGTCACAATTTGGACTAAGACCATCCATAAAATTCTGCCATTTATTAGGAAAGAATGCATCAGAGACTGTATATGGGAGAGTTCAAGTATTACATAAGCAATATTTTGGCCATTTCAACCCCCACCTCAGAAAGCAAAATTTAACATTGGCTAACATAGGAAAATAAGACCAACGGCAACCCTCAAAGTGCTTACCCTAGGCGTACATAGGGGGATGTTGATGGGGGTTGTAACGCCCCATTGCAATAAAATTTTGTAACGAAACAATACAGAGTTTCACCAGGAGATTCCATAACAAACAGTTATTTCGACACTGGCGTAGTCTGCCTTCATGACAAAGGGAGCAGTTGGCTCCCGAAACGTCGTGTTTTTAAACCTTACGCCAGTGTCGAAAATTTTGTATATTTAACATAGGAATATGTGAGTTGTAGCTTTGTAAACTCCCCATTGACCTATAACCCCGCCACGCACTTTCATACGCCTATGGTGCTTACGTAATACTTGAAATCTTCTTATGATAAATGAAGCTTATGGTGACGAAGCTTTATCCCGAGGAATAATTTTTGAATGGTGTAAGCAATATAAAGATGGCCGCGCCTCACTGGAGGATGATCCAATGTTAGACCGACCGGCGACTTCAGTAACTGAAGAAAATGTTTTAGCCATTAAAGGAATAATTCGGAATGGTCGACGAATAACCTTTGAAGATATTGCCCACCAGGTAGGAATTTCTTTTGGTAGCTGTCAATCCATTATAGCGGACAAATTAAAAAAACTGGAAATTACTCCATGATAATGCCCCAGCACATCGACCTACAATGGTGGCTTAATATCTAGCCTAGCATTCTGTAACTTTCTTAAGACATCCTTCATACTCACCTGATCTTGCACCATGTTATTTTTTTTCCCCAAGACTTAAAAATTTTTTGAAATATAATCGCTATTCTAGTGTAGAAAAGGTCAAGGCTAGTGCGACGATTGCTGTGAAGAACATCTCTAACAAGGAATTAGAAGCTGCTCTTTCGCAATTATGCAGCCGCTGGAATAAATGCGTAAATAACCAAGGCCAATATTTTGAAAATTTTAACCTATAATCATATATTAGTGTTGTATTTTAATAAATATAAAATTAGTCCTGGAACTTTTTGATCTTACCTTGTATCTTTAATTCTATCCGAGTATTTATATCCGTCAGTTCCTATTCTGCCTTTCTACTTTTCAGTGTAGAAAGATCCGATACAAAAAGTTTTAACCGACGAAGCTCGGCAAACTATAAATTAATGATGATTTTTAGCTGAAAATAGTTAAGATTAGCAACTATTAATGATATATGGCAACAGCTATAACAATAACTAATCTTATTAACCTGGCAAATTCGGCGAATCGTAGCTATAAATTAAGGCATTTATTTCTATGATGTCAACTTATTTTAGCGAGGTAATATTCCATCTTCCAAAGTTATTTGATGGCATCAGATCTGTTTTCAAGATCACGGCGCAGCCCTGTTCCTTACTTTCTTCATTGCTTTTCCTTCTTTCCCGCTCCTTCCTTCAGTCGTGCTATCCTAATAACAAGTCCACGTAGTAGTATGCAGGGCGTTATGGGAGGAGAGGACGCAAAATGGGGCGGGGGTGAGGTGGCAGATCAGATTCGCTAATAACCCAGAAAATTTCAAATTTTAAATCACGGTTTCCTGAAGTGGAGAGGAGCGGTGGGCAAAGGGGGTGGAGACAACACACCAGCAAGTTTCACGAGGGTGAACTGATTGCTGTTTAACAATTCTCTCTCAGCTTCTTTCTAGTTCTTCTTTCCTTTTCCGCTGACTTTTAAGACGCGTGGAGGAAAAGCCGAATGTACTTAAGCGCGAGTTGCCGAAGCTCTCTTCTATCGCTCTGACAAACACACCAAACGATAAATCCTTCTCTCCATCCTCTCTCTCTCTCTCTTCCGGGGGAGAAGGAGAGTGTTCGTAAGAAGAGATGCAAAGAGTCACGAATATGAAGAAGGAGATGAAAATGAACAGATAGAGGAAGCAAAGTCAGGATTTTCCCAACGATTAAAGAAAAATAAGGCGACGCTGGCTTCGGAGTTGGTGTTATTAGTAGGGATGCAGGCGACAGTTCCGTACACTTCATAATTACAAGCCGAATGCGCCAAAAGCTTAAAAGCCAGCCTGATGGCGAAGAAATTTTGGAAACACGACACGGTGGGATCCCAGCTCCATACTTTTCTTGGCCGAAATAATTTGGTGGAATGCATACCTGCTGCAGGACCTGCAAGATGAGAATTTGAAACGGGAAAA
>QLNU02014802.1:75383150-75395001 GCA_006491805.2 Dysdera silvatica | reverse complement strand
AATTTGTTAATTAAATTGAGAAATTAAAAAATTTTCAATTAAACTAATAATGTTAAATAAATATAGAAAAAGTAAAAAAAAATAGACTACACTTTAAAATAAGAATTTGAATGTGATTGAAATTATCTAATTACAAACTTGTAATTAGATAAAAATCATAATAACACAATAACGTTTAGCTACTTTTGCCTTATAATTAATCTGGCGGATTTAATTCCGTGTTAAATTTAATTATATTAGACAACGCGTAATCATGAATTTAACATTCGTGAACTTTAAGAAAAATTAATTTAAATAAAATTAAAAGTTAAACAAATATTGAAAAAAAAACAAAAAACAATTGTAAAGTTTAAAAAAAACGCGCCAAATATTCGTGCAACCTTCCCAACCTCCCAGGTGACTGGTGGGCCAGGTGTGCCACCTCCGTGCCACCGCACCACCCTCAGTGCCTCCTAGGCACCTTGTTCCTGTTGTGGGAACCCCCTTTTCTCTCTACTACGGTGATGATTAAATTTAATGGAAACATGAAAAAAAAATGGAAAATAAATAATCTGCTGATAATAGCTTGAAGGGTAAAATACGCCACTTTAAAAATTTTAGAAAATTTTGATTAAATTGAGAATGGAAACAGTAAAAAAAATCAAAAAGCAGCCAAAATTGAAGAAGAGTGATTTTCTTGCTTGTCAAGTCAAGTAATATTTATCGATATGCTATTATTTCTTTACAGTCGAACCTTGCTAATTCGAACGCGCTTAATACGAACTTCTTCCTAAATCTCCGTCAAATTTTATAGGAATTATTTTGTTTTTGATTCTTTTAACACAAACACGGTTAATAACCCTTAAATTCACATTATGGGGCAGTTGGAAGCCCTTTTTTTGTGACGTGTATTTAACACAAAACGGAGTTTTACATTCGATTTCTTCAACATCTATGCGTAAAAATGAATTTAAAGCATGGGAATCGTTGGGTTTAGGAAAAAAAGCTGAAAATTCTAAACAATATAGAGTATGGAATAGTACGCAAATTACCGTGAACTTTGTTGTTTGTAAAAAAAGTACTTTATCTACGATTTGAAAAAAAAATCAAACCTACTAACTTCAAAAAACAGTTTGAACCTTCTCGAAAAAGAATGAGAATTGCAAAAAATGAAGGAGTTGAAATACCGTTGATGAAGTGTGTTAGAGAGATTCGAGAGCAAAATCTTACAGGATGATAATCAGGATGAAATTTTACAAGAAAATGCTTTTTTTTTTTTTTTGCTGATGCTGGGTATATGAACGATTTTAAATTCTCGAAAGGTTTGTGTACGGAAGCCATATAATATGTGAAGGTATGAATGTATATATTGCTATTATTTTTGTTGAATATACATATGCAATAATAATAATGGTTATGTATGTATAATAAAAACATGTAATGACGACAATTTGGTATATGCTAAACTGGAGATAGAATAAATAATTTAGTAATATGCTTCCCGGAAAACGTGAACTACGGTTAACACGAAAAGGTTTTCTGCCGCATCCCTTCGTGTTCGTGCCAACGAGGTTTGCTGTTTGACTGCACTGAATTAAGCGTCCGAAAAATTAATTATGTTAAACTGCAAGAAGACCCAACTTTAATAGAGATGCATGGAACCGGTCGGGCAAATAAACCAATATTCTACTACGTCTCCTAGTTTGTACAGGCTTGAAGTGTTTATCCATGAAGACATTTTGTATCTGAATCATGGACGGCAGGACGAAAGAGCAAGACTAATGGATGATTTGGTGAGAGTTGTTGGTCTCTTAACTCACAAATTCACTTAATCCGCGTAGTGAACACTCGCTCACCATTTCTTTCACAATATATCACATTGTCGCTCATTATGTCTTCGATGATATATTTCTGGAAAATACTTGGAGGCTTTCACCCTGCCGTGGCCAGATCATTTTTAAATACTATAATGGTATTTTTAAATACTACAGGGCAGCCCCGATTATCCGAATGTCGCTTAACTGAACTCTGAGTTAACGAAAATGGTTTACTACGCATATTTTCTTTTCCTTTCCTTTCCTTTCCTTTCCTTTCCTTCCTTCCTTCCTTCCTTCTTTTCTCCCTCCCTCCCTCTCCATCAGCTCCTCTTCTCTTTGTTGACACTCGTTCAATATTTTCACGTTTATATTTGTTTCCAAATGTACTTCAACCTTGAGAGAAATCAGTACAAATGATAGGTATCGGACGTATGTTCAGGTATGTATTTATATAATTTTTTTTTCCAATTTTAACTATACATGTGAAGAACAAATAAATTGATTGATATGTACAGGCGTGCCAAAAACTTCACTTAAACAAACTGATTAGTCCAACAATTCAGTCATTGAAAAATTAGATACACTGCTATTGTGTATATCTGATGTATAAAAGGTATAAATATATATATTTCGCTGTGTAAAGATTTATGTACAGATTTTGGACCATTTTCAAAGTAGTCTTAATTAATTATATATTGTGTGTGCCGGTTTTTACTTCTCATTATAGTAGATTACTGATGTGTAATTAATTAATGTGTTTGTGGATAAATGTTAGTTTTTTTTTTTTTTTTTGTACCTGCACGTTGAAATTTAAACTTCTGCGTTATCCAAAATCGGTCTCGCTCTGTTTATTTTGAATACTACTCTATATGCATAAAATATTAGAAAAAAAAACTTATTTAGTAGGCTTAAAGACATTTTTCTAATGTATGTTTTTAGAAAATTTCCGGTTTTTATGGTGAAAAATGAAATTAATATAAATCAAAGTGGGGGGGGGCGATGGGCACACAACTCGCGTATTTTGATTTCCCGCCAATAAAGGGAGCTCCCGCCAAAAGGCAACCTAAATTCCAATGGCGGCCTTATGCACTCTAAGAAAGAATATTTTTCAGACCTATTGAGAATTCTTTTTGGTCTACAGAAAATTGTCGGTTGACCTTCCGAGATGACGGCGAACTGGATGACAGGTTGTCGGTAGCGCGGAACAGTCTGCGGAAATCGAAGTTTCAGCTTTACGGAAACGACACCAGGTGGCATTGGCACCCTTTCGATAACCCAATATCCCTCATGCCAATCACATCTACATCCGTCGTAGAACGTGGTCAATTTTGGTGGTCAGTTATTGGTGGCGCCACTACTCTTAATAGTTGGCATTTTTACGAATTAATATGTAAAAATTTAATTAACCTTTGTTTATCATTTTCATTGTTTCCGGTCACTCTTTCATTATTAAAATATTTGCTCGTAAACAAACCTGTTTAACAAATATAATTTTCTGGAGAACATTAAATAAACGGAATAATGTAACGCAATGCATACGGAACAAATACAGTTCATATATTTTAACATTCTACACATAAAGCGCACATTCTTAAAAAATTGTTTACGTGTAAAGTTTATTTTCGCATTAAACTTTAATTACTAAATAGAACTTACTAAAGAACAAAGTATAAAATAAGAATATATAACAAAAAAGTCATTAGAAAGCAGTTTTTCCGACGTTTTTTGATGCTGTTTTTATTTAAAAATAGTAAACAAACAGTTACAGAAACTAAAGAATAATTTTCCCGTTAAAGGGTAATTAATCCATGGAAAAAAAAAAGGAAGAAGAGAGAAAAACAAAATCCAACCGTGCCATTCGAAACTCAATTATTACGAATTAAACGTGTGCGCTTTTGTGAAGACGCAACAATTATCGTCTGCGCTAATTAAATTTTCTTTCTCAGTTTTTCGTTCATTGCATCTGGCAACAGCCCCGACTCCGATTTCTATTTTTATTTTCATAATGTTTAATCGCTGCCGACCGCACGCAAACATCTTATGAAGAGAAAAAACGGGAAGCAAAAGGAAAACAAAAACAAGATAAGGGCGTTAATCCCGCTAATTTCGCCTTAGAAATGCTAGAAGATAACACTTAGTTAACCCCTTAGCCCCCCTCCCTCCCTTTCCTCCCTCCGCCTTTACTTCCGGGTTTTATCGGCGATGCGGGGAAACCACATTTACGGGGGAATAGGGGGGAGCATCTTTTATCGCCCACCACGGAATGATCCTACACACCAGCTAGTAATTAAAATTTCTTCATTAGCTAAGTCGCCCCCCACGACTCCCCCCCATTTTACTCCTCAGCTCACGCTGGAAGAGATTAAGGGTGTTGGAGTGGCGAAAAGAGGGGGAAAGGGGTCGTCTTTCACAGCGTCTTGGTAATTTGCTGGAGTTTTGAAATTCGCAGACTTTAAGACCCCTGTAATTATGCAAGCTAAAGCCCTCCCCCCGCTCAAGCTCGGTCCCTTTACTAATAAATTGGTTGGGAATGTACAGACAGAGAAATCTGCATTTGCCGAGTTTTTGACTCGGAGGCGATAGCCGTGATAAGGAAGGGTTGCTGAAAGAATCGATGATTTTATTTAGCATGTATTAAAATTGAGAAAAATCGATTAGAATAATCGATTCCAACACAGATGAACGCGATATCGATAATTATCGATTTTAAAAATTGATATTAACGATTAATTATTATCTTTCCTTCGATTGCTTTTAGTTACGCGAATTTTGATTGTGTAGCTCAACATTCAGCGGATTTTTTTTTTCAGATTATTTTGATGAGAGATTTTACGTTAGCGGGCCGCATGTTCCCTTTTCTCGTCTTTGTCTTCTCTAAAAAAAGTGTACTTACAGCCAATGGTGTAGGCAAAAATTTCAAAAAGGGAGGGATTATAGGCTTAATGTGAGGGGTTACAGAGCTACAACTCATATATTCCTATGTTAAATATACAAAATTTCATTGCAATGGGGGTTACAACCCCCCAAAACCTCTCTATACGCCTCTGCTTACAGCGGTAAGTTTTTTTCTCACCTATGTTAAAAAAAAATTAAAAAAATACTACAATTACAAAGATTTTAGAAACACACTGTTAAAGTAATCTGTTTAGTGTTGTCTTTCCCTTAAATTGTTTTATATACTTTTTTTTTAATTTGCTGAGTTGCGATTTTAAATGAAACTTTTTAGAGTATTAAATTTGGCCTTCAGGCCTCAGTTTTATGACCTTTTGTATATTATATAAAAAATAAAAACATCATTATAATTTCCAAATACGTTTTCACTATGAATATGCTTTTTATATATTTTTTTAATCATTTAAACGCAATATGCTGAATAAGATGTACAACCGGCCAATAAAATCGAAATCTAATTCACAGAATAAAATAAAATTACAGCTACCAAAACACTAGCGAGAAATCACGGGAAGTTCTTTAGAAACGAAATATAAGGAATAAATAAGATGGAGCTGCGACTGAGTTATTCTCGAGGGGGTTGGCAGGGGGCGCTGCGATCAACGACGACGTCATTCAGGCTCGAAATGTCCAGTAGTGTCAGCAGCAGATATTAACAGGGCAGTGGACAATGTCTCTGCCCAGCTGTGTCCCTAAAATGGACACCGACTTTTCTGCATCAACCCACACAGATGACACCTCCTTTTCTTACTTTTTCTTCCTCTTTTCCGTTTTTATCTTCTTTCTTTCGCATCCGCTGCGCTCAGGCTGTGCTCAAACTTTTTCGTATTCTGATTCCTATTCCTTGGTGTTTAAACACGTTTGACGTCCTGTATTTTTTTTTTGCCATTTATTCAACTACGGCTTAACATGCTTTTACGCATTTTCGTATTAATTTGGCTTAACAAACACGTGAGTTTCAGCATGGCTAAATAGTTGGGCTTAGCAGTTAAGTCCCACAATTTAATTGCAAATAATTTAATAATTGTAAGCTTCTTTGATGTAGCACTAGGCAGATTGTATTTTTAAGTAGAGGTCAATGTCCTAAACTTAAACTGAAGTTAAGACCTACATCTGAACTAGCTTAACTTTACGCTTATTACGACTTAAAGATTTAATAATTGATTCAGCTTAACTATTTTAACACTAGCTTGTTTTGAATAATATGCCTGGGCCATGGGCGCCCGTATAAAGAGGCAGGGGCCTCTTTCACCCCCACCCCCCACCTAGCCGTTTAAAAATTTTATTTGCCCGATTCTGCTATGCATTTACTTTCAAAAGATTTACAGTAGTATTTTAAAATAAGGTACTTTTTAGCTCATTACTAATTGTCAAGCAGTATCAATTATTTTTGCAGCATTTTAGTTTCGTGTACATCAGGGTTGTCCATCCAACCTTTTTGGACAGAGAGCTACTTAAAATTTTTCGCAGGGTTAACACAATTGCCAAATATGGTCAACACAGAAAAGCCTCCGGGGCGAGATTTTTGTGAGTTTTTCGTAGGGAAATTTATTTTACATCTTTATGTACATTATCTTTACGTACGGTGAAAGGGAGCGTTGTTTCCCGTCCTCATTCGTCTAGTGGTCTAAGACAATCCGGGCTAAACGAAGGGACCCTGGTTCGAATCCAGGATGGGGAAAGCGTCTCTTTTTCTCAAAAACGATAAAAGCTCTAGTTTGAGCTATAATCTATACGTGGGTGGCAGAAATTATTGTAAAATTAAAATTTTTTATAGATCTCACGGGCCAGCCGTAAAAAAAAAACTTACTAAAAGAATCCTTTCAGAGTTTCTTGCAATTATTTATTTGTTTATTTGCAATATGAAAATGAATGACCTATTTTTCCTTCTTTCTGGAAAAAAAGTTTGGGATTTTTTTTTTGTTCAAAACAATTATCGGAGGGCAGAATTATGTCCCGTGGACCGTATATTAGACAACCCTGGTATGCATCCACTAAAATGTTTGACAGCTTTGAGAAGAAGGTAATAATTTTTCTCAGACCCCCACTCCTAGGAGCTCTCATAGTACTCATATGAGCGCCCATTTCCTGAGTTACTTAATAGTAAATAAAAATGACGACGCTATAGTAAGTCCATTCATGTCTTAAACGCTGCTCGATGGATTAATTGGTATGGATCTGATGGTTTAAGATAATAGCTGAGCTCCGATGCTCTTCCAAACAGCTGGGAGACGAATTCAGTCCAGTGAATTCGAAAGTCGTGACGGTAGCTCTTGGACTGTGGCGTCATATAGCATGAAAATAAATAAGTTTTTCGACTAGTCTAGTATATCGGAAATATGTTTATATTAATCCATATTTCCATGACATATAAGAGATACTATCTGTGGAGTACAACACTTGAAGTGCTATTATCACTTACATGAATTCTGGTTTGATTATTAAAAAACTGGAATCTCTGGGTTCACGATGAGCTAGGAAAATGTCCAAAGAGGACTTGAGAAATATAGCAATGGCTAATAATTTTGACACCCACAGTTTAGCTCAAACTAGATTTTTTGCATAGAAGAAAGGGAGCCACCGCCGTGGTCTGGAATCGAACTGGAGGTGCTTAGTTGGAACCAGAGTGCCGTAACCAGTTAGGCCACCAAGACACAGAAATGATACTCCTTTTTACCCCGGTGACGTCATGTGTTGTCCAGTTGGCAATTACGTTAACACTGAGAAGGGCAATAAAATCTTACAGACATGGAGCAGTGTTTTTCAAACTGTGCTCTGCGACGGCTTACATAGTTTTTTGCAAGATATTTAGAAAATTTTAGAAGAACAAGTAATTAAATATAATATAGTTAATATCACTGCTTCAAAAAGAGTTTTCCTACAAGGAGTAATAATTCGATGTGAGCAAACAAATTTCGAAATTTAACATCCCTGCCGGTGTTTGAATAATTTAAGAAAACTATATTTGAAAGATGCCTGATACCTAGTGATGATTTTGATATAATAATAATAATAACAATAATATACAAAATGCAAGTATTTAGTTTTGAATTCATGATAGTCAATGTATTTAAGCCTAATATTATTAACCAAAATTAAACTAAATTTAAAATATTTTATTTTTCTTCCAGAATTCCCCTCCTCACTGTAGCTTTCCGCAATAACTAACAGAATGCTGAACCCTTTTTCTGCGGGAAGGTTACCGCTCAGCGAACGGCGAGTATAGCAGACAACTCGTTTTTTCTCACTCGTTCATAAACGAACGGTTCAAAAGATGAGCCGCACAAATAAAGGGTAGGTAGCTATCTCGAATTTTGTGAATGGTCGTTCTCGATCAATAATTCTGTTTTGTTTTGTTTCGCACACGTTTGAAACGCATAGAAGGAAACTTCAACCTGATCTTTAAGTATATTAGTAGTATAGATGGCGTAACTGTTCCCAACGTGCCAATATATCTGCTCAGTAACAAAAATATTGATACTTACCGTATGTGAAAGATTTAATTTTAATATTATTTTAAAATTGGTTTTAGGGAAATGTGAATGACGTGTATATCAGATATAGAAAGAATATATTTAATACTTTAATTGATAAATATGATAAAAAGCGATATTTAGTAGTATATTTTTAATTTTACTATATAAAAGAGCGTTCAAGTATTACGTAAGCAATATCTTGGCCATTTTATACCTCCTCCTCCTGGTAAGCAAAAATTAACATTGGCTAACATAGGAAAATAAGCACAACAGCAACCACCCAAAGGTACCTACGTAATATTTGAACGCTCACTAATACAATATAATAAATGTATAAGTTTCATGAATTAACATAAATAAAAAGAGCAGTAAAACATCATGTGTGTGCACATATTATTATTATTATTATTATTATAAACTAGTTCAAAAGAACGAATCTAAGAAATGTGCTGATCTTAAAAGAATCATTCACAAAAATACCAGTTTTGCCCATTCTAACAAAAATGATCCGGCACTATGACCAAACATGCCAGCAGGTCATCCACAGTGAAAGTGTTAAAGTCGTCCATGAGAGACCAAAATTTGAAACGCTTCAACGTAGAGCTTCTTTAATTTAGTAAGTAGTAATTTAGTAAGTACTTTAACTTAGTAGTTTCTTTAATTTTATTAAAGAAACTGCTAAACACACCCCAGTATTATTTATTCGTATTAAGAGACATACATTTCTTACTGATTATCAATAGAGCTGTTAACCTCGTTAAAGCGAACAAGCTTAACATGAAATACCGTTTAACACAAACTGATAAACAGTGGTCCTGAGAAATTTTCTTCCACTTACTAATAACAAAACGCGCTTTTCTAAGTTTGTCAACGTATTTTTTTTCGAGATCTATTCTTCCTTTTAAATAGGAAGTTTCAAGAAGGTCAAAGTAATCTTATTTTTTAAAAAGAATATACTTTGTTCTAATGAAGGTTGAGGTCAGAAAGTCACAATTTGACCAGGGTAGAAAAATTTTATTGGCTCATTTCCGTTACCTTCAAATTCACACTATGAGATAGTCGAAAGCAGGTTCATTCTGACGTGTATTTTATGCAGGACTCTTTCAATTTTTAAGTATAAAAATGAATTGCAAAGAGCATAATTCGTTAAGTTTAGAAAAAAGTTTTTTAAGTGTCCTCCTACAATTTAATTTTTTTTAATACAGTATGTAATTCGGGGCACGTAAATGTTTACTGCAATACAATATGTGCAATACATACAATACATACAGGATCGTAACTAAATAATCTTGCGTCCTTAGACATGGTCATATTTTCCCCTGCTAATTATTTAAGCTGATTTTATACTCCCTCGCTTGCGCCACAAGCGTAGGCCTTTCTCGCCATCCTATAGATGAAGCCCTGCGCATATATATAACAAAACGAGGATTTTTCGAATAATCTTCTGCACTTAATGCATATACTAAAGATTAGGTGCAATCTATTTTATTTTTATTATATGGTAATCAGAAATGGGATAAATAATTTAATGACATTTTCCCTTCTTTTCCGGTCAACGTAAACTACTGTTAACACGTAAAGACTTTTTTTTTTTGCCCTCCCTTAGGTGCCCGTGTTAACGAGGTATACAAGTTTAGGCGTTTGAAATGTATTTATATCATTAGTATAGACACAGATTTCCGAGATATGTCACTTCATTGAACTTTCATTAACTTTGACGCTTATCTTCGAATTTTGCAGAAATTCTTCGATGAAAAAAAAAAAAAATTCTGGCAGAACTCCTAATTATTTTAAGAACGAGTTTCATTTATATGTTGCCCATCTATAGGCAAATCTATATTACTGCTTATTTTATACAGATTATGAGATTTATTTTGTAGCTTAGTGCCCAATGGAAAATTTGCAAATGAAACAATAGTGAAATTGGTAAGCTGTTTTTCTTCTGAAAATATGCAGCAGAGGTCAAAATGAAAAGTAAAAGATAGAAAGAAATCAGTAAGGTGGGGGAAGTACATATGGCAAAGTCATTTTCGTAGTTATGGAACGTGCCTTATATATCCCACCACTTCAATATATAATATTACGGCTTGTTTAGAAAGTTTAATATATATATATACATTAAAACCTCTCTACAGCAATATTATACAGACAGAGAAAAATTATCGTTCTAGAGAGAGTTATTGTAAAAGGGAGGGTTCATTATACAGTAAAACCTCTCTACAACACTATTATACCGACCGAGAAAAATTATCGTTGTAGAGGGATTTATCGTTATATCGGATATTGTTGTTGGGACGTTTACTGTATACCATCATCATCATCATATTCAACCATTATCTATCCACTGCTGGATGAAGGTCTCTCCAAATGCTTTCCACACAAGTCTATCCTGAGCAATTCGCTTCCACGTCACCCCAACCTGTTTTCTTATTTCATCCACCCATCTAGTTTGAGGACGTTTTCTAGGTCTTCGGTGGTCTCTTGGAATCCAGTTCAGAATTTCTGTTGTCCATCGTTGATCAGTTCTTCTTGCAATATGCCCAGCCCATCGCCATTTCAGTCATTTTACTTTAACAATGATGTCCTCTACTCTAGTTTGCTCTCTCACCCAAGTGTTCCTTTTTCGATCTCTCCTAGTTATTCCAAGCATGCACCTCTCCATGCTCCTTTGCGTTGTCTGTAACTTTCGTATTGCTCCAACTGTTAGACTCCATGTCTCTGATCCATAAGAGAGGACTGGCAATACACACTGGTTGAAGACCTTTCTTTTTAGACACAAAGGCAATTTCCCCTTCAGGATAAAACTGTTTCTTCCAAATGCACTCCAGCCAAGTTTAATACGTCTGTTGAGTTCTTTCATAATGTTGCCATCCATTGAAATCAGCTGGCCAAGGTAAATATATGAATCAGCAATTTCTAGCTCAATGTTGTCAACTTGTATTTTTGTTTCCTCTACGAAATTATTGAACATGATCTTAGTTTTTTGTAGGTTCATCTTGAGTCCAACTTCTTTACTTCTAGTTGAGAGCTCCTGTACCATGTCTTGGAGTTCTGATGGGTTCGTTGAAAAAATAACAATGTCATCAGCAAACCGCAAATGATTTAAATATTCACCATTTATTTTTATTCCCTTGTTATTCCAATTTATCAGCTGAAAAATCATCTGTAAAGCTGAAGTAAAAAGTTTTGGAGAAATGGTATCTCCCTGCCTCACCCCTTTGCCAAGTTTGATAGTTTTGGTATCTTTATGTAACCGAAATTTTGCACTTGCATTTTTATACACACGTTTCACCATGTCAATGTACACATCCTCAATGTCTGTTGATCTTAAAGAGTTGATGACTGCTGATGTTTTAATAGAGTCAAAGGCCTTCTCATAGTCAATAAATGCCACACACAATGGAAGTTCATATTCATGTGTTCTTTCAATTAATTCTCTTAATACTTGAATATGGTCCACTGTACTGAATCCACTTCGAAATCCAGCTTGTTCTCTTGGTTGAGCTGCATCTAATTTTTTCTGCAGGCGATGTGTTAGAACTTTTGTGAAGATTTTATAAATAGCAGGTAACAAGCTAATTGGTCGGTAATTTTTCAAATCCTCTTTATCACCTTTTTTATGCAAAA
>QLNU02014802.1:75363160-75383057 GCA_006491805.2 Dysdera silvatica | reverse complement strand
TAATACTACGTGCTGACATTGAAGTGGGTGCCATAGCCCCTCCCCCTCGAAAAAACACAATTAGCCTCCTACACTTCGAGGCTAGTTACGCCAATGCTAATAATAATGGTAGTAAAATTTTTAGATTATATGAAGGGATGAAAATATTAAAGATATAAGTGAATTTTGTAAGATTTTAAAATAGTCTTACAAAAACGATAGATAGCTTATTTAAGATCTTAATTTTTCATGTAATTCAGTTCAGCAAAAAAATGTTACTTTCACCCTTATATTTTTCACCTCTTCGTATAATTTAAAGTTGTTTTTACGTTTTAAATATTTAGAATTCCTTTAACCAAATTAACGCAAAATTATAATGTTATTTTTTAAGTAACATACAGAGGGTGTTTGCACATTTTTAGAATGATTTCGAAGCCATTTTCTTAATGTTTAAAATGTAAAGATTATTTTTTTAAATATTCCATCTGATAACCTTGTTTTTGAACTATAAGTCTGCATCATGTTTTCCATGATAGAAGGGCTTTTCGCAACGTTTCCAGAGGTATTGCTTGCCATTCCTGTTCCACAACTTTCCAAAGTCCATCAATGGTAGTAGGTTTGCGCTTAGAGAGAGCTCTTTTCAGCGGACCAAAGGCACAATAGTTCATAGGAGAAACAACAGGGGACTTCTCAGGAATATGTTGAAAAGGCAGACTCTATATATATGCAATACCTGTATTAATTTTCATTTTTTCAAGGAATGCAGTGGTAGTTTTCGAGGTATGACTGCTGGCTTTGTCTTGATGCAGTTTTATACTCTGAAAATTGTTGGAATAAAAAAAATGGAATTTCTTCTGTAAATATCGGATGCAAAAAATTCTCCTGATAATATGATGAGTTGATTTTAACGTTGTTTTCCACTTTTTTATTTTTAATTTCCCATTGTAAGAGAAACCTGCGACAATCATAAAGCCTTTACTGAAGCTTTCTTTGCATTCTCGGAACCAAGTTTGGACATTTTTTTCTCCACGCTTACGATAGTAAATGGACCTTTTTTTGTTACAATCATTTAGATAAACCCCTGCTTCATCAAGGGTAACAACGTATTTCCATTTATCTCCTGATAAGTAATTTTCATACAGGATTCTGCAACATGTCTTGCGTTGAACCACATGTCTCGACAAAAGACGGTGAAGATTATGTTTTTTAGCTTTTTTAAGTTATAAATCTTGGTTTATTATTTTATTTACTGTTGCTACAGAAGTTCTTAAAGAGTTTGCAATTGATTTCTGCGTCGGGGGATTTTCTCTTGTTACCAGTGATCTCACTTTAGAAATATTTGCAACAGTATGTATCTTGTTCGGGTATTCATTTGGAGTCCTCTTTTTATGTAGAAGTTCTGATTGACGGTCTTTCCCTTTTCAATTAATAATGTTGCTTATTTTGCACTTAGAAATCTTTATACCATGCGTTTCACAACGTTTTTAATAGTGGAATAAGAATATTTCTCTTCGGAAAGCGCAAAAACGTATCCTTCAATCCACAGCTTGTTTACAGGCGCCATTTTGAATGAAAAATGAATTTGAAAGTAGCAGACGATAATCTTAATTTGAAATAATAACATGTTGCCAGATCCATTTTCCCACAAAATATTTTCATTTTTTAATCCTCTATTGAAATCGTTCTAAAAATGTGTAAACACCCTCTGTATATAACGTGCGGGCTTCCACAATATAAATGTTCGCTTCGCAGGCTTTCTTAACTGTTGCCACTTAGAAACGAAAGAAAAAACAAACTAAAAAGGTTCAATTTCTAAAATTGGCACCATGCCAAATCGTGTGCTTTTATTTCATATTTTTCAAATATTGTATAATTATATTTTCACTTTCTATATTTGGCAACAGTACGTGCAATTGTTTTCCGAATTCTAAAATCAAATCAGTCTTCCGTTTACCATCGAAGTGTGCACACGTCATTCTCGGAGGCTCCGCCAAAACGGCGTACTAAATTTCGTTAGCTATGTGTTCCAGTGAATTAATTTATTTATTGGCGTCTATTATTGAATTAACCTAAATATTTAAAATATTAATACATATTATTTTCCATTGGATGAATTACTGCAGGTGGCGCACCGACGTAGGGGACCCGCCCCCCTGGACAAACAAAGCCGAAAAATAATTCTCAAATAGACTCTTTTTTTTTTAAAGTACGATTGAAAATGGTAACGTTCCCAACGATATTTCCCTGCACTCTGGTGACATTGATGAGACTGCCGTTGGGACAAGCAACAACAGTGGTCCTCGTCTGTCTTCAAACAGGTTCAGCCAACATGAAACTTTTCTATATCGTAAGGAATCGGTTCTCAAAGGCGATGATTTTTTAAGGGTCATGGAAGAGAAAAATGCTTCTGTGGATGAAGTAATGGACAGAGGGCAAGCAAAAGCAAGTTTTGCAGAATAGGGTTATTCTTAAACCTATTATCAAAACGGTAATTTTTTATGGAGGACAAGGGCTGGCCATTGTAAAATTTTATGAACATAATCTAGTACTACTTCTAATGATTTAAGTATCTTGCATTGTAGAATTATTAGTAATTTAATAATGATAAATGTACACAAAATGACAACAAAGACGGATTCCGAAATCTTTCAAGGAGTGCTGCAAGTTGTTTCCGATTCCTATTTTTAGCCAAGTATCCGATAATTTTCATCTCATTTTCCATGATATAATCCCAGGGGGGGGAGGGGCAATCGCCCCATGCCCCCCCTCCTTGAATCCCCGCTTGAAGAACAAATGTAAATAATATGACCTCTGACCATTTTTTTTCCATCCCTCCCCACTTTGGGAATATTTTGGGTGCGCTACAGATTACTGGATTTTTTCAACACTTATATAACTGCAAGCAAACTGAAACATTGAATGATAAAATGCACAAATATTCACATTCAAAAAACCAAAAATGTCTAGTTTTTTCACATTTAATTGAATTCATAACTTGCGTCATTAATACGTTTTGCCAAACTCACCCTTTTAGACGCTTGTTGTGCTTCTGTTTCGATTTCGTGTATCCATTTAAGTGTTAGCTGGGCTTTGGTTGGCTAGTACAGATCATGGGCGCCCATATGGGAGGCAGAGGGAGGCTCCAGCTCCCCTCTCCCGCCCGAACCGTTTAAAAATTTGAGTTACTCGATTCTGCTATGCATTTGCTTTCAAAAGTTGTACAGTCACATTTTAAAATAAGGTACTTTTTAGCTCATTACTAATTATTAAGCAGTATCAATTATTTTTGTAGCATTTCGGTATCTTATACGTTCACTAAAACGTTTGACAGCCTTGAGAAGGAGGGGGTAGTTTTTCTCAGCCCGCCCCTAGAAATACTCACATGGGCGCCCATGGTACTGATAGCACTGGGGGGGAATACAAACACATGAAACGCTTTGAGGGGAAATTGGCGGGATGAATTTCTTTTTCTTACTTCTTACGGCTTCTAATAGCGTGGCTTGTCGACAGGAGAAAGTGCAAGACTCTACTATATGAAGTCCATGGATTCTCAAAAGAAATGATGTTAGCAGGTGCGGTTTCAGAATTTTTTTTATTGGTGGGCCTTTATTGGGGGTAACTGGGGTGTGGGTAGGTTCTTCCCAATTGGGTGCCAAGAAGGGGTAGTTGTCCGCAGTGGGTGCCACATAAGACGGGGGCCACCATTTTCGTACATTAGCTTTAACAAATATAAAATAAAACTTCCATTAACGGACACCTTTGAAGAACGAAAACCTCCGAATAGGAAACTACATCTAGGACAATGCAGATTGACTCTCACAAAAAACGCATGTTGTTTTAACACGTGAAATGGCTTTCGTTATTTATTTTACATAAACAAATACTTAAATACATTTATATAAATCGAACACTACGCAGATTAAATCAAACAACAATATTAATCAACGTTTATTGGCGTAGTGATACCAGCGCCGATGTTATGGCGTGATTAGATGGTGAAATGTTTACAAGTGGAAGGTCGTGGGTTCAGGTCCCACCGAAGGCAGAAATATTTATTTTCTTTCGAACGTTTCACCATCTAATCACGCCATACCATCGGCGTTGGTATCACTACGCCAATAAACGTTGATTGATATTGTTGTTTGATTTAAATACATATTTGAATTACACCATATATCTCATAATTATACTCCGAATTCTACTATACAATACCTAATAAAAAAAATAACACGCTTCAGAATCAAATTGTGTTTTAATGTTTTAGCAGAGCTAATTTGGGCTGTGAAATGATGGAAAAATGGATATTTTCAATTAATACTTTCTCATATTTCTTCGCAATTTTATCTCTATTTCTGTTTTTTCTTCAATCTCTACTATCCTCTTATATCTCTGCTCTCCACTATCCTATTATCTTTCTATTCCCTACTATTTATTATCCTCTTTATCTCCATTTTCGCTATTTCTTTCAACATATTCTTTCATTTAATGAATATTTACAACGAAAACTGACGTCGTTATCCCTTTCGAGGTGCAAATTTGTCAATTACTGTGTCAGGATTAATCATGAGGGCATTGCTGAAATGACGCTCAATGGATATAACGGCTAAGTTACGAAGGCATTTCCCAGCCATGTTTGCTTGTAAGCATGTTTTAATAAGCTTCGTAGTGGAAGAACTCCGTTCAGCCGAGGCTGAAATAAAGAAATATTACATATAACTCTTATGTTGGTTTACACGGGTGTAACTATACTCTGTATGTGTGTACATTAACCCAAGCATTCGCACGGTCTATGTGAATATTTATGTTCATGTCTGTATCTTTCTCGCGTATTTTCTTCATTATAGAAAAAAATAGGTTAAAAAAATTGATTTACGTTAATAAAAGTAGAACAATTTAACAATGCAAGTGTATATCATACAGTTTGGGTAATTATGGTAAGCGAAAAAAACGAGTTGGACAAAATAGCCAATAGAAAAATTGTCATTGGAAACGAAGTATGAGAAAGGTCTTTAATTTCCTAATTGAGGAAATGCATAATTATTAAATGAAATTTCTTAATAGCTATAGAAATTAGTTGGTACATCATTTGATACATCAAAGGAAATCATCCTTATCAAACCCTCTCGATTTGCATATTGCTATCATGAAAATATAACTACACAAATCAGTAAGATTTGATACAGAAATGTACATGGAATTTAGTAGACGTGGCTTCAATAGCAGCCGAGATAAATAATGGGAGGCTGCTTCACCCCTCGATATGCCCCTGATAGGTTGCATGTTAAAGGCACTCATGTATACTCCGTGCAATTTAATAAATGTGGCTTCAATAGCAGCCGAGATAAATAATGGGGGGAGCTGCGGCACATTTCGATACGCCTCTGATATGTTGTCATGTATAAAGACACTCATGTGTACTATCTGTCTATAAAATTTGGTAGATGTGACTTTAGTAGCATCCGAGATAAAGGCCAGGGATTTATACACACCCAACACCCCTCCAGAGTTTTTGATACACCCCTTGATGAAATCTAAACGTTCAGTCCCCCATTATTCCCCGTTCAGTGTGTATACTAACACCTAAACACTCCCACCGTAAAAAAAAAAAAAAAAACCTTTTCGCCAAAAATCAGCCAAAAGTTATCCAAAAAACAAAAACGTAAATAATCGATTATCTCCAATCCACACCCCCTAAACATTTTGTACACCCCCAGTTTATGAATCCTGGATAAACCCCTGATAAAAGCACTTCTCGATACGTCCCTGATGATAATCGTTTTAAGAGGGTTGCAGCTGTGAACATTGCAGTTATTTCAATTGCAATTAAAATTACGAAATTTGTGAACGCCCCTCTTTAAAAATTAACTAGAAATTGCCGGCATAGCTGAATTTATGTTTTGGTGAGATTTGAAAGATTTCTCATAAATATTATTCGTCATAACCATTACCTTGCGGCGTTTTGTGAAAGATTTGAATCCTCTAAATACACCCATGCTGTCTACATTGCTTTTGATTATTTAATTAAATTAATGATGTCATTTTCATTGTAAATTTGACAAAATAAGATCGTAACTGACACTCTTTTCATCAAATAGTGTTACTCTAAAAATTATTTTGTTTCAGGTGGGTTTGGCAACCAACCCATATTTTAAGAACATGGTCGGAGATTTTAGAGATTTTCTGCCAAAAGCTAGTGTTTTTTTAAAGTAAAAAACTAAAAAAGCTTAAAATTTTCCACAAAAGGAGTTAAAATTATCTATAATTTATATTTCAAGGGATGAATAAATGGATACGAACAATAAATCACATAACTCGAGGGTTACTTTGGATATGTCTTTACTTGGGAGAGATGGGGAGCGGGGATTAGTATGATGGGCTAAGTAGGGCTTAATATTATTAGCCCTAGTTGGCAACTTTAATTTCAGGCAATATTTTTTTTAATGGCGGAGGCGGGAAGAACCCCCCGGTTGTCCGCGATAAATAAAGGAATTCTTAAAGTTGTCCGTGAGTGACCAAAGTTTGAGAAACACTGCAGTAGGGAGATAAATTCATATTATGAGACAGTCAAAAGGTCGTTTTTTTTGTGATGTGTGTTTCATGTTGTGACTTTTTGAATGGTCAAATGTAAAAATGAATCGCAAGGTGAAAAAGTTGTTCAGTTCAGAAAGACAAATAGAAATTCTAAATGGTGTGGATTATGCAAAATTGGGTAAACCAGAAATTGCCTCAAAAATTTCGAGATTGCAAAAAGTACTTTATCGACGATTTTAAAAAATCATGAAAAAATCGAAGCTGCTTCACTAGTTTATCAGTTTAATCCTGTTTGATTAATAGTACAAATTTCCATAAATGAAAATGTTGAAATAGAATTGATGGGGTAGATTAGAGGACTTTGAAAACAAAATTTTATGCTTATGGATGTAATTGTACAAGAATGGGAATTTCTTTCTTTCTTAACACTCTAAATATGTGTGATTATAAATGCTCATGTGGATAGTTACAAAGATTCAAGGACTGGTATTGGATAATTTGCAGAAAGGTTTGTAATGAAGAAGCCGGTGTAGATGTTGAGACGATGAACAAATTCATAAAAGACAAATTACCTACGATGTTGAAGAAGTATGTAATGTCTGACATATATTATACGGATAAGACTGCAATTTTCTGGCAAGCACTTCTTATAATCTCATTTCATCCTTAAAAATGTCTAAAATGTTCTCGAGGCAAGTGCAACAAAGAAAAGTAAACTGCTTTAGTGACTTACAATATGAATGAAACAGAAAAATTGCCGTTACTAATAATTAACAAGTCAGCAAATCCAAGATATTTCAAATCTCTAAAAATATTAACAGTGAGATGGGATTTCACGAAAAAGATGTGGATAACTTTTCACAAAACGGGTAATACAGTTAGACTGTAAGTTTCAACAGCAAGGTAGAAAGATATATCTACTTCTAGATAACTATAGGTCACGCTGCCTCATTTCAGGGTTAAAAGCCATAAAAACTGAGATCCTTCCCCGGAACCAGGGCCGTGTTTAGGGGGTCGAGCTGGGTGGCCATCCAGAGCCTCTAAGAAAGTGTAGTGCAAGTACGAGCATTAAAAAATTAGTTTTAATGGCCTTATGCACTTTCTACAGAATGTTTGAATAATTGACATTTAGTTTATGATATCATATTTCCTATAATGTCATACTGCTTCTAAACAGTGATTAAAATAAATGCATGTGTTATTAGTTAAACGCGTTAGCATCAGTAGCATGCGTATCTTATCATATTTATTGTGCTGACCAACATGCACACGGCACAGACTCCCGGTTTCCAACATTTGATAAATAATTTTGTTACAAGAAAAGCTAGAAAAATAATTTTGTAAGTTGTAATAATACAATAAAACGGCTTTATTCATTGAGTTTGCCTTTCATTAATTCGTTATAGTCATAGTGATAATAAATTATAATGATTCGTATTGATCAATTAATTTTCATCTCTTATTTTCAATTTAATTTCATTGTCTTTACTTGTAGTGTTTAGACCAGTGAAAAACTTTATTTTGTAACGGTAAACCCTGGTCAGATTTTGTTTACTTGTATTATGTTAAAACATTTTTGAAGGCCGCTAAAATCTGTTAAGCCCAGGGCTGCTAACACCGTAAGAACGGCCCTACCCAGAACAACATATCCAGGCTAAACGCATGTGGTAGGGATAATGCGCAGCCTAAAGACCTATTATCGAAGACAGAGGCGGCAGAAGTGTGGGGCGAAGGGGAGACTCCCTTCCAAAAAAAAAAAATCTTGTTACGATATAATATCGTTTGTTTTATTTCAGTCGGTTGTTTTTCGTATTCGACATTTACGGTAGTTTGGTAAAGTCTTTCAATAACATAAAAATGTTGCATTTTTATATTATTGAACCTTCTGTTTTTGAGGAACTTACATTTATTTTTACTCTTATTCTTTTATTCTACACTAACCCTTAACCTTAGTTTTCTAATTTTTTTTGTTTAAACAGGTTTCTTGCTTTTATACACTAACACCTAATCCTATTGCTGCTCTGAGTAATATGAGGTTGTTGGTAATCTCTGGAATCTCCTAAATAAAAGTGAAAGCGAAAAAAATTAAAATTGTCATTTATTTGCTGACAATTCGTTAATAAATATTAATAAATATGATCTCCCACCCCCGGAGAAAAGTAACTTCAGCCGCCCTTGATTGGAGAGAACTAATTCGTCAGGCTATTTACTGTTTCGATCAGAAGGTCGAGTTTAGGATCAATTTGTCGGATGCCTTGACGTTGCTTAGGACTATAAATGAAAAGTAACATCAAGAACAATCATCAGCTGTTTCAGCATTGCAGGATTTTAATAATGACATTATAAATGAATTCGACATAACCGACGCACGAATTTGTGGTGTTCTTCTCAATTCCGTTACATTTGAAGAATATATCTCAGTGGACGACAACATCATCATAACGTGCGGTGTTGCAACAGTTGCTGAAATAATTGCCGTTAAAATCTCTTTTCGGCCGTTAATCATAATCACTATATTTCGGACACAGATGGACAGTAACAACTCTGCCACTTCAAATGAAAATCATGTTTGTGTTATCGACGTTTCACTTCGTTACAAATTGTGCCACAAACTGTGTTACAAACTGTGTACTTGTGAATCAGGAAGTTGACCCTGGGGCTTCCATAGAGATTGTGGACAAACTTGATGACCTTTGGATACACTGTGCCAACAGAAAGCAAAAACAGTCTTTAATTACCAAATTTTTAAAGTGTGCTACTGCAATTTAAGGAAGTTTCTTAGTACAGTACATAATTCAGAACAAATATCTGTTTACTAAATAATAATGTTATGTACAAATAGTAAAACACGTACTTTTCGAATTATTTGATATACCTAATATTCACGTTAAAGGTACATATATATACCATTGTTTTTATTACGAAATGTGAATGCTATAATAAGATAATAATAATTATAATAAATATAATAATAAAATACTATAATAAATTAACATATATATAATGGCAAAATGTGCATATAATAACCGGAGATGGAATAAATGGCTCAGTAATATATTCCTCTATCCTTATCGGATAATACGAATTACCGTTAACACGAAACATATTTTCTTTTCCCCTTGGTGGAAGTTCAACTGTAGTGTTGATTTTTTTTTGCCCCGGAATTTTCATTGATGTAACCAGCATCTAGGCATTGGCGTACGCAGGGGGGTGTTGATGGGGGTTGTAACCCCCCATTGCAATGAAATTTTGTATATTTAACATAGGAATATGTGAGTTGTAGCTCTGTTCCCCACCACCACCATTGAGCCTGTAACCTGCCCTTACGAATTTTCTGCATACGCCTATGAATTGAGGTCTAGGAGAGACTACATTTTTTTTTTTTAAAGGAAGGCTAAGCTGCAATTCTCGGTACATAGCATTCATTTAGAATTTTTGTTTTTCTAGGCGAACTACATTTTTTCTAGGAAGCGCGAAGCCCCCTCTAATCTTTGCTAGTTATGACAATGTGAATTGTGAAATTGTCGGCCGTTACAAGAGACACTTCATTCTTCACACTTTAAAGACACCGGTTCCGAAAGGAAGGAAGTTTATTAAGTCATTAACGTTAGACGCTGTATTTTGATGAAAGTTTTTATATGCTTTGGTTGTTTTGCTCATATTTGCTTTTGTGCCACCGTTGCTTCGTATGAAATGTGTTAAAAAGCAACAACAACGCGAAAAAAAAATAATTTGCTTTTCAAGTTCTAATTTGATTTCACCCCGCGCCATTTCGTGATCCTGAAACAGGTATGTGTTGACTTTTCGTTAGGCCTACTCACTAAAATTAAACCTGTGTCAAATGGAATAGTATATATACATATCAGTGACGTATAAATGGATTAGTATAAACAGTGGAACCTCTGAATAGCGTACACCTCAGGACTTGAGAGTATGTTCTCTATTCATGTGCGTTCGAGCAGAGCAAGCATTAGGACTGGGGATTCGAAAAGCGTTCGCTAAATAGAGGTGTCCGCTATTTGAGATAGTCCTTTATGGAGATCTTGCTATTCGGTGATGCAGCGTGACTTTAGAAGTGCCTGATTTTCAGTTCACTCCCCACTCTCTCTCTGGGATATATACTCAATACTCTGGGATCTGGCATGAAAACTCTGTTGTTTTTCGTTTTAAAAAATTATATGCAAGGATTGGGAAAAAAAAAGCAAGCATTTGACAGTACGTTAGCTGTTGTAAAATAGTTGAGGAGTTTGGTATTGGTTGGGAGCGGAATCTGCTAACTTGTGTGCCTAAAACCTGTAAGTTTAACCCCCCAGCCACATGGTTGGCTTGATCTGATTTCTAGTAAGCTCCATTGTGTGTAAACTCATAGATGGTCTGAAATCACTAAACAGTTCTTGTCCCAGATGTTTCGCACAATATGGAAATGTGGTAAAAGTATGTACATTGCAAATTTGGGTGGGTATCACTCCAGATTATGGTAACCTTGGAACTTTACAAAACTTGCCATTGTGGAAAAACCAGCCAGCGCTCAGCAGCTCTGTGGTTGTTTTTAATTAAAAATAATTAAAAAAAAAAACATGAGCATCTGAATATCAGTGCCATGTATAAGTAACTAAAAGGGTATAGCTTCACGATACATCAAGGGGAGGGGCCTCGCCAGCTCTGTTACTGTCTTTAATCAAAAACAATTTTAAAAAAAAAAGCATTGTTTCGGTATTTTGTTTAATTAAGTAATCGAAAGTTACAATACAAATAGGTAGTTCATTTGTAAACGATTATGGCAAAACAACAAATCATGATGGCGTAATCCGGGAAGGAGGTTGCCGCATGCTGGTGACAAAGCAAGCTTAGGATTTCTCTGTACTGTGGCCCAAATTACCCTTACTTGCATCAGAGAAGAGCCAATGGGAGAAACCCTTCCCCACTTAGGGCTTACACCCTTGCTGTTTGTTTAGTTTTTGAATACTCCTGAATCACTGAAAACCTGCAGCAGCTTAATTAAAAATAAGACTAGAAACGAATTACAATAGTATTTCCAATAAAATTTTGCTGCAACGAAAAAGCACAGTCTTGTGAAATGTGAAAATGGCATTAAAAACCCAAAAGGGATGCACAAGTATGATGTCACAAGCAAATTCTACTGTAATTTTTGACAAATTGCTGTATTAGAGAGGAGGAACGTGACAGACTGTACAGTTAAACTTTTTCTTTTAATTATTGCGGGAGAATGCGGCTCTGTTCTGTATTGATGTTTTTTTAGGGGTGTGGGGGCACCCCCCCCACCATTAGGCTATATAACTGATTCAGGAGAAATAGTGGTTCATAATTTCCGCAATTTCTATTGCATACAAAACTATGGTTACTGGCACCCATCGTTAATTCTGGCAACATTCCAGGATACAAGCTAGGCTTTACATACTCTGCTGGGATTCAAGCGCAGGTGTGGTACTTAGAAATCTCGGACTTATTTTTAAGAGTATAGCATGAGTTTTGTCGACGAATGGAGCTTGGTTATCGGGATAATTCTGAAGTTCTACCGGAAATTACCTACTTCCAAAAATTGCAGTTCTCTTTTACAATTCAGTACCCAGTTCTGTTTTCTGGCGAGTGTTTCCTTCCATTATTTTCTTTTACTAGGATTCCGGTTTTCTCTTGTATTTTTTTAATACTGTTTTTTTTTTGTTTTTTTTTCCTAAATTTGTTTTTTCCACGGATGGCAGATGAGCAAATTTAAAGGTAAGTTATTAAAAAAAAAGTCATTTTAATAAGTTCTTCATTGCTTTTTTGATTAAAAAGAATAGCCACAGAACTGGTGAGTTTCCCCTCCCCCCCACCCCACTTGATGGACCATGTACTGGCACCCTGCAACTTTTTGGTTACATAGTCGTAATACTGAGACATTAACGAGTTTATTATTTTTGATTAAAAACGATTACCACTGGGCTGCCGAAGACCTCCAAAAGCACTTTTTCATTGATGCATCACGACCTCAGTGTTTTACGACCTTCGAAAGAGTAAAGTATTAGGCCTGAAAAATGCTAAACTAGATTTCATTATGATGGATATTGCTCACGCCGCCAACCTTGCTTGTTCATGTAACTCAAAAGTGTTTCTCACTTAAAAAGCAAAAGGCTAAATAAATAAAAAATAAGGCCTAAGAATAAATTGTAAAGAAAATTAAATTTGCAATAGAAAAAAATCAAAATTGTATTTGCAGTTGGGGGAAAAAAAAAAAGCAAAGAAAGAATCAGGATTAAGGTAGGAGGAAAAATGTAGGTAAGGAAACACTCACCAAAACATTAAACGGAGGTGGGTACGATATTGTAAAAGAACACCAAAATTCCGTCAAGAAACAAAAAAAGTGATTTCCAAAATAGTGGAATCGTTAAGCATGTGCATCGCCCATGAGGGCATTTTTTGAAAAACTGAAATTTATTTTTGTGAGCCCTAGTCTTTTTTTTCTTTTATATAATCAGTGATTGGGGCTTCCTTTACAACCCCCCCCCCCCTCTTCCGGATTCCGGTGTTAAAACTAGGGGAATTCGCAACCTCGTGAATTAATAAACCTTGCTTAAATATCAAGAAAATTAATTCGTAGTCCATTCAAGGAATTCTTTTTTATAAATAACTCACCTTTAGTTTTCTTCATCTGTCATCCATGAATAAAAAAAGAATCTGAATAGCCTTTAAAAATTTTAGGGATAACTTTCATATGTCATCTTCCTTATGTCAGTACCTCCACATAAATTCTACAAAATACGAATTCAGTTGCCAACATGCTAATGGTTAAACATCTCGGTCTACCCTCCGGTGGTACAGTGTGGTAACGCATTCGCCTATTGTGCTGTTAACCCGGGTTCGACTCCCAACAGTGCAAAGAACGCTTACTCAGAGATCTCATAAAGATCGTACTGCTCACTGTAGTCTGGTGTTTGGTTCCCTGTGCCTTAAGAGGTTTGTATTCCTTGGAAAACTGTAGGTCCAAGAAGTTCAGATTCCTCGTAAAACAGTAGGTCCTGACACGGCATGACAACTGCAGTCTTTGAGCCGTAAAAAACACAAACATCTCAAAGTCAATAAGGCACTTTGCACTCGTTCTCATGGGGGTGGGGGTGGGGGGGGAGTCTACCCCATACGACAAACAAATAACACATGGTTTCCACGGTCCTTGAATTTTTTATACCAAGTTTAGACCCTTGCACAGTACTTGAAAACTTCCAAAAATGTGGTTAGTCCTTAAAAAGTCCTCGAATGTTTCCTAAAACCCCCTTTCAAGTTTTGGTAAAAGAAAAGAAGTGTTTCCCATATTGACAATGTAAGGTCATTGAAAAAAAATATTTGGTCCTTGAAAAGTCCTTGAATTTCATCCGGAACAAAGTGTGGAAACCACGACTGTGCTTGAAATATATGCAAGCTAAAATCGCATGCATTATATTATATTAACTTAAAAAAAAGTGCACAAAACTACATAAATTATTGTATTTAAAAAGTTAATTATAAATATCTTGCTGTTAACATGTAGATGTAGCGAGCATTGTAAAATAAAATATCTTCTATATTTTAACATTGTCGAAATGGAGCCATTCTCCAAGGGTTGTACAAAGGCTGTTTTTTTTTTAAACAAATTAAATGTTTGGAAATGATCATCACCTGCAAGCCCTTATGGGTCTAAATTTGGCTTCCAGTGAGTTAGTTAGCTTCGTTACGTGAAAATGTGTTGCAGTTTAGAAGTCACTGGTCGAGTTTTTGTTGACACAGTCTCCCTTTGGGCGTAAAATGTGTGTGAACATATATTGTGATGATAACGTAATAGTCTTTCTCCGCGAACAAAAGCCCTCCTCTATTATTTGACAGTAGCATAGTTGTGATGTGTTTACTTACCATATAGAAAACCCGGGTTTGAATCTGATTGATACCGAAAACTTGTCTTTTTTTTTTTTTTTTTTTTTTTCCGATCCTTAATCCATGATTTGGTCCCATAAATGCTTCCTCAAAAAATTGTGAGTCGTTGCGGAGCATGACTTTAGCTGTCAGTAAAATATTACCAGCACAAGTCATTAAAAGGCTGACCAAACGAAATTGAAGATAGCTGATGTTCTGGATTAGTTTTATACAATAATTTTCAACACCCACATATAAATAAGCTCAAACTAGAGCTTTTTTTGTTTAGGAGAAAAGGAGACGCCGTCCTCATCCTGGATACGAACCGGCGTCCCTCCGTTGAGCCTGGAGTGTCTTGACTGCTAGACGAACAAGGACAGGAATAGTGCTCTCTTTCTGGATTAGTTTTTCTGCCAAAGTTTTTTTACTTCCAGTGCAATAAATTATCTACTATAACAAAAAAAAATTTTTCACATACTTTTTTAATTGAGAAAAGGAACATTTTGAAAATAAGTAAAATCAAGTAACTTTTAAATGGAACACATCATAATTGTCACAGAAATACAAAAGTCTTTGTTATACTTATTGAAATTAAAAAAGTTAATATTTGTAACGCTATGCAGAAAATGCTAAGACATGACCTGAAGTACACAAATAGGTACACATTATTTGATCTATAAAAAAAATTTAAAAAAATAGTAATGTTCATTAAACTATTTGGGTTTAATTTGAAGAATGAGATATGGGTAACAATATTTTATATGTTAATTTTTAAAATTTGTATTAAAAGATGAAAAGAACTTGCATTTTATACTACAAGAAGGGTCAGCTTGAAGCATGTTTATGTTCACAATTTTTTCTTCGCTTATATCATCTGATCCTGCGCTGCAGTCGATATGTTTAAAAAGAAGCTGTGATGTACCCAATAGGACTGTGTTTTAAATCAGTAATTCTGAAATTATTTTTGATGAAGCAAATGTTACCAATGAACCCATTTGGGTATATTTAGATTGAAGAGGTTATATTGCATCATCGTGAAAACATGGTGATGTCAGTCTGGAGAACACAGCGCCACTTTTAGTGGCCACCTTTCATAAGCAAACACCAGCTTCATCTCCAAAAGGATTGAAAGTCTACTATGGTAAATAATGTAATAACAATATAGAACGTTTACTATGTACGAACATGTGGCCAGACTTTTTTATATACATGTATATACACTATGTAAATAAATTATAAACTCACCTATAAATCACAAATAACTTACGATTGCAATAAGCGTTTGATATAAATTTATGCAAATAATATACCAACGGTTACATATATATACCAATTACATCGCACTGCTCACTGTAGTCCGGGGTTTGGTTCCCTGGGCCTTAAGAGGTTCGGATTCCTCGGAAAATAGTAGGTCCCGGCGCAGCATGACCACTGTAGTCTTTGAGCCGTAAAACCAAAAAGAAATTGAAAGCGAAACAACTTTTGAAAATGGTGAACAATTTTGTTCGTGAAAAAAATAATCATTTACAACCTGTAAAGAAACATAAATTCAATGTGGAAAATTCCAGGAAATCAGAAATTAATAGCAAGTCGGTTCTCCTTGCTTTTCAGTAATATGTATCATTCTGTCAGGCATTGTTTGAAGTAGTTTTCTTACAACAGCTAAGTTTATATTTTCTCAGGAATTCGAAATTGTTATTTGGAGATCATTCACACGATAATATTGCTTGTTGCGCCAATATGCAGCCTTTGCCATAAAACCCCACACATTTTCAACTGGATTCAGGTCTGGAGAACGCGAGGGCCATGGAATGACATCAACCTTTTTCCGTTCAAACCACTCCTTGGTTGACATTAATGCTTGCACACTGGCATTGTCCTGTTGGTATTTCCAATTCGGATCGCCTAAAAGAGGCTCAAATATGATTAAGTGATCGTACATTAATTCCTGGTATTTTTGGAGTTCATAGTGCCTTGAAGGCATACAATGTTTGCTGTTCCGAATGCTGTCCGCACCTTCACTTCGCTGCCTCCTTGCTGTCTACTCAGCCTTACCTTTGGCTGAGTGCATATATCACAGGGTTGAATAAAACCCAGTTTAAAAAAAAAAACAACCTGTGCAGATTTAAATGGGTTTTACTAGATGAAATTGAGGGCAAAAGTGGGTTTTATTAAAACAGTTACTTGGGTTGTTTTCAAATCTTTACACAAATGAATAATAGTAAGGTATTGGAGGTGTTCTATACGCCTCCAGTATCTCTGTTGTTTACATGTAATAGAAAATGACAAAAAAAAAAAGCCCCATATAATTGCGATAAAAAGCCATTTTATATCAATCACATACCTGCCAATTTAATGCAGAAATTAAAAATTTCAAAAATAGGGTTTTTTTTATGTATGTATGTAATTATTCCATGAAATAAGAATTTTTTAATAATACTTATACATATTATTCATATTTTTATGAAATGGAAAACGAAATGAAACGAAGTTATAATAATACAGCAGATTATCAGAGTCAACAACACCAGTTATTTATGAAGAATCATACAAAATCAACTTTCGAGCTTGTGTGGGGATTTTTATTTTTAAAAACCCCTATTCAATGAGACGGTAAAGTTTTTTTTTTTTAAATTGCAGAAAAATGTAAATACACACCAAAAATAGAAAACGAAACTGAAAACCAAAGATTCCATTAAAAAAAAAGATTTGGGAGCTCTATCCCATTACCAATCTCATAGATCAAGTATATGTTACTTAGTTCTTGTTTCATTTCACTGAAGAAAGGAGAAAAGTTAAACTTGAAATTTCAGTGCGTGCATTTATTGGTCTTAAATTCAATTATATGTAATTTAACAATTTTCTTCTTTTGAAATTAGTACATGTAGTTACACTTTTAAAATATAATGTACATTTAAAGTGCACCTAATTGCATTTCCTTAAATGTAACTTTATTATGTTCTGGCTAACCTAATGAGGTTTTCCAACAACAAAAAGTTCCCCAATCTCTGTTCCAACATAAATTGTAAATAACTCGCCAGTTACTTGTGAGATGCCATATTGCAGGAACATATTAGCAACTCCAGTTTTAAATTTTTTAGAGCTTCATAATTCTTCCTTAACTGTTTTTAACAACAATAATACATTTTGATAATATTCAATTAAACCCAAAACAGCCCACCTGGGTTGGGTTCAACCCCCCCCCTACCTGGTAGCAGAAAATGTGAGATGGATGTCGCAGATTTTTGAGCAGCCTGCAGATTATTTTACAAAACTGGCGACGTCCCCCCCTCCCACAAGAAAAGAAAAGAAAAAAGATCTTTGGGTCCGATTTACCAAAAACAGAAAGAAAATAAACACGTTTGTGAGTGACCCATTTCTCTGATCCCTGTTCCGATGTTTTGTTAACTAAAGGCGGCTATACACGTGCCGATTTATCGTACAGATTTTCCTTGGGTGTCCACACAAACTCTTGGTTTTCCCTCTTGAGGCTAAAAGAATCGGTTTTTGATTAAATCGTTCTTCAAATCGATCAACTTGTTTTTGGATCGTCGTGATGACTGCCAAAGCCTATAAACCTGTAGATTTTATCATACACACGGGGCGTTTTTCCTGGCCAAGTTACCTGTTCCTTCAAGTATAAATCTAAATCACTACCTGTGTAGCTGCCTTTATACTCTTTTTCCCATCCCAACTCCTCTAAAGTATATATGTTCGTGTAAAATAATGTTTTTGGTTAAAAAAACTCATTTATTTCTTCCATTTTAAATTGGGAAGTGAAAAGTAAGGGGCTAATTAACAAATTCTGGCAGGAAAGACAATTTCACTTTTTCTTGCAATTGCACTTGGTCTGCTGCGACCTTGAACTAGCGCACATGGCCCAAGTTCTAAAATAGATCTTCAAATTGAGATAAGAGGGGAAAGGAGAAAGTTTGGTTGTGGTTTGGGTGTGCCATTCACCTGTTTTTCAATTTATTCAAGTATTGAGAATACTAGATTGTCTTGATTATGGATTGCATGTTTATTGATTATTGTGACCCAATGTGAAAACCCCTGAATTTCGGGGAGCGTTTCCAGGGTACCTACCCTAAAGAGGGCTGTCTTGCCCCCTTCCCCCCTTAAGATGATGCAAAACTGATTTGAATTTGAGCTGTGCTATACTAATTACTATTGCTAATTCACAACATTTTCCATAACTAAACACATTTTAATGGCATTTAATATGAAATGCATGGCCTACTCCAGGGAAAAATTTAAATCATAGTGGGGAGGGGGGGGAGAGAATTTGAATTTCTCTGTAGGCCACTTCAAATAAAGGCATCCTATCCTTTCACCTTTCAGAGACCCATTTTTGAAAATTTCTGTCATAATACATATTTAAGAAAAAGAAAGCAAAGCATTCTTAGTTACATTTTAATTAAAAGAAATTTAAAGTACATTTATTTATTTTTTGGGAAAAGTGTAATTTTAACAGCATTTCAATGTTTAATTAAGAAAGTAAAACTTAGTTACAATTTTTTTCAATAAAAATTAAGTGCTGTAGTACAGTCTTGTTTTTCAATTGTGGTGGGAGTTTACGGTCTTGATTATTTTGAAATGTTTAATTTTACTGAAAAAATAGTGATTATTTTTCTTTTTAAAAAAAAAAAAAATATATATATATATATATCATCATCATCATATTCAACCATTATCTATCCACTGCTGGATGAAGGTCTCTCCAAATGCTTTCCACACAAGTCTATCCTGGGCCATTCGTTTCCACGTCACCCCAACCTCTTTTCTTATTTCATCCACCCATCTAGTTTGAGGACGTTTTCTAGGTCTTCGGTGGTCTCTTGGAATCCAGTTCAGAATTTCTGTTGTCCATCGTTGATCAGTTCTTCTTGCAATATGCCCAGCCCATCGCCATTTCAGCCCTTTTACTTTAACAATGATGTCCTCTACTCTAGTTTGCTCTCTCACCCAAGTGTTTCTTTTTCGATCTCTCCTAGTTATTCCAAGCATGCACCTCTCCATGCTCCTTTGCGTTGTCTGTAACTTTCGTATTGCTCCAACTGTTAGACTCCATGTCTCTGATCCATAAGAGAGGACTGGCAATACACACTGGTTGAAGACTTTTCTTTTTAGACATAAAGGCAATTTCCCCTTCAGGATAAAACTATTCCTTCCAAACCCATTTCAGCTAAGTTTAATACGTCTGTTGAGTTCTTTCATAATGTTGCCATCCATTGAAATCAGCTGGCCAAGGTAAATATATGAATCAGCAATTTCTAGCTCAGTGTTGTCAACTTGTATTTTTGTTTCCTCTACAAAATTATTGAACATGATCTTAGTTTTTTGTAGGTTCATCTTGAGTCCAACTTCTTCACTTCTAGTTGAGAGCTCTTGTACCATGTCTTGGAGTTCCAATGGGTCCGTTGAAAAAATAACAATGTCATCAGCAAACCGCAGATGATTTAAATATTCACCATTTATTTTTATTCCCTTGTTATTCCAATTTATC
>QLNU02014802.1:75344808-75356565 GCA_006491805.2 Dysdera silvatica | reverse complement strand
GTAACACATTTGCCTTATGTGCCATTAATCTGCATTCGACTTCAAATGATTAAAAAAAAAAGAGAAACTAATTACTGTAGTTCAGAGGTTAGTTCCCTTAGCGTTAAAGAAATATGCCTTACTTGGAAAATTTTAGGTTCTGGCACATCGCGACCTTTGCGGTCTTTGCTCCATTAAAAACGCAGAATTTGTGATGAATGACAGTATGCATTTGCAGTGTTACATTAACTCAACACCAAATGTCATGGTTTGATTTTACAGGGTTACAAACATGGTGTGTTTTATTATAGTTGGTGGTTGGCTTTAATTTGCGATCTTGTCTGCTATGAATTGATGAAATCCTCAACAGCTAAAAATACTTCAGGGGTCAAAGGCGCGATGCCTGTCTTTCAGTGTTACCCTTTTAGTGTATTTCAACAGGACAAGGTTCATTCACATGTGGCTCATAATGTTGACTATCGCTTCTGTTTAAGGCCAACTCGCAAGTTCTTCCCTGGCCAGAAATGTCCCTGATCGAAAGTGTCTAGTACAGGCTAACTGAAAAACGGGGCCCATTAACCAGCCTCTGCCATTCACTACAAATGAACTGTGGATTCACAACATGGTAGGCTATTCTGTAAGGCGATATTGAAAACCGTTCAATGTCATTTCTGACAGAAACTATTCTTCTTGGTAGTGGAACTACTTAGTTTTAAAGTGAGAGAACCTTACTTCGCCTTTCAAATATCGTGGGTTATCATCTCCTGTGTCATGCCTAATCTATGAGATAAATTTCATTTGAATAACGCGATTCTTTCTTAATGTTGCAATTTTCACAAACAGTTGTGTATGATAAAAAAAAAAAAAACTGTGTAAGAACGTAGAACTCTTTTGGGTATATTTGATAGAATACACTGCATGTTCATTTGTATACCAGAAAAGATAATATATTGGAAATTTGGTTGAGTGTAACGCTCAGAAGGTGACTAGGAAATGAACTACGTAAATATAATATTTTACAGCCAATTTTGTTGCTTTTAGTTACGTTTTGTATCAATTTGCCATCATCTCTAGCAAATTAATACCATGAAATAGCCAGGAACTGAAATTGCACTTATGGGTTATATCGGAAATCACAAACTTTGTTATTAAGTTCTGTGGGAAGTTACAAATGTATTTTGAGTTTAGTTTTGAAAATTTTGGAAGGAAAAGAATAGCAGAAGATTCATGTTTAAACATGTCTAGCTGCTGCTGTAATAAAAGGAAAAAAGATCAGAAATTTTGATCCAAAAGTTGCAGTGGCATATGTTATAAATCTGTTGAGTGAAAAAAAGTTTCAAAGTTTTAATTGAGGAATCAAATGTTTGTGTTTTGTTATCTTGTTGGTATACGTCTCTTCGTGAGGTAGATAATCTGTTTACTTAAGTGCTCTTTGCCACAGAAAAATCTTATTGTTTTACAACAAAGAACAAAAAAGCTCTCTACCTGTCCCTCAGTTGACTGTGAACACTTCAAGAAAGGACAACTTTTCTGCTTTTTATGAAAATTAGAATAAACCTGACATCCACTGCAAAATTTATTAAGCTTTAGTAGATTTTTTATTGATATTATAATTGTTATTTTAGGGAATGTTTTCTGTTTTATATAGCTAAATTTGGTTTTGTGTTTTTGAAGTACAGTAAAACCTCTGTAAGACGACCACCGTCGGTTCTGTGAAAAAGTGGTTGCCCAGGGAGGTGGTCTCTGAATGGAGATACATTTAGCATTGGGTCTATGGGGGTGAGGAAATCTATTTCCAGAGAAAGTGGTTATGAAGGGAGGTGGTTGTTAAGAGAGGTTTTACTGTAAATATGTATTATACGGTTACTCGTTTCTTTGTATTTCAACTCATTAGTTGCCAGTGTTGTCCTGCAGTGGTTTAGTGATCGCATATTTGGCTACTATGCATGTAATCCTGGTGTGATGTCTGCATGTAACCAGCTCTTGCCCTAAGAGGAGTGTGTGGTCTTTGCTGTCCTCACATAAATCATACACAATATCGTCAAATTAATATATATATGATTTAGTAATAACCATACATGTTTGGTATTTGCCCTAGTGATATTGCATTTATTTGATTTGCATCAAATTGCTTTAAATTGTAATACTTATACATGGTAGGATCTAAAAGTTCCCATACTGCTTCCGAAAAAAAAAGTCCATAAAATATTAGGATTCGAAATCTGAAGCATGTACACCTTCAAAGTATGAGCCTTATGAAACGAGGCATTTCCAGTGGCTGTGAAGTTCACTGAAGCACTTCTGAAAGCCGTTTGTTGCCATGTCCTTCAACGTCTCCAGCAATGCTGTTTTGACTTCTGTGCTTGAAAAACAGCGACTTTGGAATCATTGAAGTCAACAGATGAACTTGCGAGGGAGAGGCAGGTGGAAATCACAGGGGTGAGGACAGGTGGGTGACAGGACAACACAACAGTTTTGTTCTTAACCAGGGTGTCTACTAAGTCATGGAAGTCAGGGAAGGGTCAATAAATAGGATAAAGGTCACTAAATCGATGTTGTAGGTCAGGGTTACGCCAGACTTTCTCAATTTTACGCGTGCATTGAATTTGAATTTTCGTACGATAGTTTAATGATTAACTAATTTAGTTATATTCAGCCATTTTTGTCAATACTTTATAATTTTTAGTGGTTTCCAGGTACCTTTTGTCATGCTTTGGCAATAGTTAGGAATTGTGAACTATTTTTTATATAGCCATTTTATTAATCATAAAAAAAAGGTCAAGAAACTTCAGTAAGGTCAAGGAATATGCAAAAATAGTCAAGGAACTGGGTTTCTTATTTTTAGTAGACACCCTGTTAACAAGAAACTTAGAAACAATGAGTAACTGGTATGCCAGTGCATTGTCATACAATAACGTCCATGATTGATAGACCCATAATTGAGGTCTCTTTTTGCAGATCAACTCGTGTAACCATTGCACGATGTTGAGGTAGAGGTCCTTTTTTGACAGTCTTTTAGAGATAAATTCAAGATGAGCAATACCTTGAATATCAAAGATCTCTAGTATAACCTTGCCTTTGCTGTGATCACAGTGAAATTCTGCTTCCGAGGAGATGACGGGGACCTCCACGTCGCTAATGCCCATTGAGTCTGTAGGTGAAAAGGATAACGCATTTTTCATCTCCCATTGTGATCCTTTTCCGAAATTGTAGCTATAGTTAACAACAGTAATTAGATCTCCCACCATTTCTATCTGTATGGTACTCTGATCTTCCATAAGTGTTCAAAGAATGAAGTATTGACAAACTCCATGCATCTTCAAATCATCTGTTAATATCCAATGACTCATATTCTAGGATATTCCAGCTGCTTCAGCTATTTGCCCAATAATCTGCTGTTTATTAGCACAGACAATTTTTATTATGAGTGGTTTCATCAGTCTTTAACGTGTAAGGTTCATGCATTTCTGTTGGAGCCTTGGCCAAACGAACGTAAAACGATGTTAACACGCTCCTTAAAAGTTTGTTTGTTTGGATTTTTATGGCGCAAGAGCATCTGGGCTATACTGTGCTATTCCTTAAAAGTATACTTCAGACACTGAATACTTCGCTGTGAATGATTTTTTGCACCTGCATGATGATGTCAGTAGATGAAACTACTTCTCTGATTGGAGGGATGATGGACTAATAATCACCTGTTCTGCGGTGCTCGAATTTTCACGAACAGACATAGTCCAATTACTTTTGGAACCTACCATGTGTCAGTGGAACACGTGGCTTGATATTCATGTTAAGCTGTTATTTACATGTCGTTCGGAGACCTGCAATTTCCCACGGGATCCAAACGCTTTTCACCCAGGGAATTAGACTGTGAATCCGTCGAGCAACAGCTGAGTACCTGCAGTGATAAAATCCAGGTAATTTGCATTGCAGCTAAAGGCATCACTGAACGTTCATATAGCATTTAGTACCCAACTTGGAATTATTGAAATATAGTTTCAGGTAAAAACACAATGGGCACAGTTTCTGAACTATATGTTTTAATATAGCTTTAAAACTTTTTTTGAAGGCTTTTAGCCCTCTTCAAAGAAGATAAGAAGACATAATAACTGAACAAATGGGCTTTGCATAATAATAAGCTGAATTTTCAAATTATTTCACGCTATCTGAAGTCACATAAAATTGACTAAGACCAAATGAATTTATTGTATTAAAATGTTTTAAAAGATGGTAGAGAAAAAAAGAATAAGAAAGGATAACCGGTAAGAAAACAAAACACTTAATGAGGAAGAAGCAAACAACCAATCACGAATAATCTAAAATTGAGGAAATAGTGCAACCCCGAATATGGAGGAAAACTTATCCATGCCCAGTGTAAGTTGGTGATTACCACCAACTTACAAACCTATATTTCTAAGAACTGTGCCCATTATGTTTTTTACCAAGATTTGCGATATATTTAGCACAGTGAGTCACTTTACTTCCTCTTTATAGTTTGTTGATTATTTGCTTATCGAGGTTAATTCAATTGGTGTAATGTGTGCGGCAATTAGGGATACTTGTAAAATGCTGGCAGTTTTTAAATGTGGGGTCATTCCATAAATTGTTACCCAAAGTGGTTGCGGTCATATTTTTACCACTAAATAACCTTTATATGCAGGCTTCAGAAATGCATTTACTTAATCTTCATAGGCTGCCATATTGAAGAAAAAAATCAAAATGTCCGCCTACGACAAGTGAAAATGGGTCCCATAGGCATGTTTGCTTTTTATAATATCTTCCAAATGGTTAAAAATACTAGTTACAAATAAAAACCATTAACATTAGCATGGTCTGGGTTATAAAATTATGGGCACCAACAGCATAAAAATATTGGGGGGGGGATTAATAGTATACTAGCAGAGGGCAGCTTGTTAAATAGGACCATAGCCAGCAGATGGTCCCAAGGGCCCCCCTTTCCGAAATGCTTTTGCTATCAATACTTATTCATTAGTAAACTTGTAAAAAATTTTTGCCTCCCTCGAAAAAATTTCTGGTTAAGGCCTTGTTGACAACTCTACAGGGGTGACAGATACCAACGAAACAGCGATTAATTTAAATGTGCTTCTGCTTGATGACATTCACTTTACCATAAAATTAATATTGTAGTTGCAGTTTCATTTTCACATGCAATGCTCCTTAATAAATTGCGTATTTATTATGCTAATAGTGATGGTGTAGACAGTCCCTTTAATTTATGTCGTTGATAATGAGGTTACTGGGCCAAAAAGGGCCTTGAATTTAAAATTAAAATAAAGAAACTATAGTTTTAGTTGTAACGTTATTAAAAATGTTCCGTTTGAAAGTTGAAATAATAACACGTCAATGAAAACACTGCCATACAGGAAAAAGCGCTACGTAATATAGTCCAACAAAAGGTATAATTACATCAAATAAATGACAAAGTGTATGTTCTTATTTCGAACTAAATACACTACGCCGAAAAATATAACCACACTCCTTAGATTAAAAAAAAAAGAAAAGAAAGAGAAAATATTTTAAACTTTGAACAGCATTACCTATTATAAAATTTTTGTTTGAAATTGGGGGGGTGGGGGGGTGAAACCCTTATACCAACATTGGGGGTGGGCCCCTTCTCCGATTAATGGCACCTATTTTTAAAATGAAATATCAATATTGCGTTTGTTTTTCTATTTAGTACAGGAAAATTTGACATAAGTTTTCAGTACAAAACTGAAATAAAGTTAATGGTTTTTATTTGAAAATATAACTTACGTTTGAAAGATACTATTAAAAGCAAACATTCTTGTTTGACCCACTTGTCATAGGTAGCCATTTTGATTTTTTTCTTCACTATGGTAGCCTATGAAGATTAAATAAATGCATTTCTGAAGTCTACATACTAGGGAAGAGAATAGAAGTCTACATCTAAGGGTTATTCAGTGGTAAAAATATGACCACAACCACTTTGGGTAACAGTTTATGGAATGACCCTGTGTTAAAAAATTTCTTAGAAATTTATTATCTATCGAAACAGTGTTTATTATAGGGTGATAAAAATTCAACACATATTGCTATTCCAATCTTCTCTTGACACGTTTTGCAATTATGTGGCCATTGAATATTGTATGTGGCTGTGTTTCGTATTATAAATTGAATATGTTCATTTAGATGGAAAATATAATTGTTTTGGTTTTACTTTTAAGGGTCCGTGGCAGAGTGATAGTTATGTCCCCTCAACCATCTCCTCAACCAGAACATCGATGCTGTGTGTGTGATGACGAATTCTCTAACGAAAGAGACCTTGCTGCTCATCTCATTCAGCATGCAGAAGAGAGGCAATTCCAAGATGAAATAAATGACAATGGAATTTTATACGAAGAGCCTGTCGCTACCACTCCACAGGCACCTTACAAATCTTTCTATCCCGAATATACTACCATGGACTTTGAAAAAACAGAGGACTCGAATACTGAACCACCTCGCTCGAGGAGTCCTGTCGTCTTTGATATCGATAGTGACTCAGATGATGACAGTGCATCAAAATCAAAGCAAGTAGTGCCTGCACCAGTAACTCAACCCCTACCACTACCGGTACAACAACTGAATTTCAATTCTGGTAGCAGAAAGCGTGGCAGGCATCCAGGTCGCAAAGGACAATAATTATTTCTGTTCAAATGTAATATTTTTGCATGCATGGGTAATTACGAGTGCAGTTAGAAATCTTATTTCTTTGGGGTATTTGAAGATTCTGTGAACAAGCTTTTTCTTCAAGGAGTTTTAACGTCTTAGAAACTTTTTCTCATCAGTATTTGTTGTTCTAACCATTTGATGCGTTTTAGATTGAAAAAAACGTTTAATTTCTTCAAGTTCATCGTTCCAGTCATTGGCATATGCATGGAGGTGTTGTAACCTACCCAACTGCAGTAAAATTTTGTATATATATACATATAAATATATGAAATTGTGGTTTTGTACCCTCTCTTATAAACCTATACTTCCCCTTTTAAACTTCTCGTATACGCTAATGATTCATTAGTTATGTCCCTCCACTTTCGTGTCTGCCGACACCCAAGTGAGCATGGTTAGATGTAAATGTATTGTGAGATGATATCAGTCATCTTATTATGGTGCCACTTGGTCCTGCGGTGTTAACACATTTACATAGTATGCTGTTAACCCGGATTCGACACCCCAATGTTATCCTCTCTGCCTAAAAAATAAATGAATAAAGTGTTTATTAATTGTACTTCAGAGGTTGATTCCCTAGCTCGTAAGAGGTTCAGATTCCCCGGTAAATAGTGCAGCACAACCTTCGCTATCCTCACACCGCAAAAGCACAGACAGACCAGTTTCATTTTTAAGTGCCATAAAAGCCTACAAAGGCAGAGTTCCCATGCAGCCTGCAGAATCTGAGTTTGATTCAGGTAGTACTGGTCCCCCCCCACCACCACCACCACCACTGTAGTTGAGGATTTGGTTCCCTAAACAAATTATTCAGAAAACTGTATATCATAATGCAACGTAACCTTATCTGGACTTACGCCATAAGACAAATCTGCTTTTAAAAGGGAATGGGTTCTTTTTATCCATTCCTTAAATGTGATTCAGTCTTTGTGATCCATTCACTTTTGGAAAAGATTCGTTTCATTACAATAGTTTGTTCTTTTGAGTAGTTTGCCGAACGAGAATGATTCCACCATAAGGGGACAAGTGACCATTCCCATTCATTAAAGGGAATACCTCCTTTTGTGTTATTCCATACATGCTTGTAATGGAACTTACTGCAGTAGTAACTCAATGTCCTCCTTTGCCTCCAATAGAAACTTTCTGTCTATGAAACGATCTTATGCACTTAAATTTTGCTCTTCATATATATATGGTTTATACCAGTGGTATATCCACATAGGGGGCTAAAGAGTAGGGTGGGTTGAAAAAAAACGAAATTACTGTTATCGAAAACCCCTAGTGCGGAAAAGTTGTAAGTGACCACCACTAAGAATTGTGTGAAATATTTTTCGAATCGGTTGATATCTCTGGCCAGAGGGTCAAAATTTTGAAATTTCACTAAAAACATGAAATTTTCGAGTATTCGTAGAAAATACCCAAATTGTTCAGATCGAAAAGCCCAAGTACAAAAAAGATATTAATGACTATGAACAACAAGTGTATGTAGTATTATAATTCTAGTCCAATTCATAAATTTATTCGGCTCTGACCAAAGCCTTGATATTTCGAAATTTTACATAAAAAACTCAAAAAGCAGTGCAATGATTACTTAATATATAACATATTATTGCACTGCATTTTGCGCTTGTTATTATTTATTTAATATATTATTGTTATAATAGTTACTAGTTAATTACTAACTAATTAATTTTAAGGTTTTTCTTCCACCCCTTTGCTTTTCCGAATAGTCTAGCCATCCTACCGCCTACCTGTGCTTTCCCCGCCCCCTCCCATTAGAGTGAATTCGCCCACCTTTGCTATGACTACCCAACCCCTACTTGCATCCCGAAAACCCTTCAAACACAAATTGACTCTCCTGTCTGTAGAGTAATGCTATGCTTACTCCCCTTTCCTCTGCATTTTAGTAAGCCTTGTGTTATGTGTATATGTAAGCTCTCATGCTAATTCTCCCTTACTAACATCTTCGTATTCAATCGCTTAACGGCTAGTTTCCAGGATTGAATAGCTGATACAGTGCTACAAAGGAAAAAATGATGACAAAGCTGAAGTCTTTAACTTCGAAACCATCTGTGCAAAAGAATTTTGTTTGCCCCATTTTTGCATCCCCGAAAAATCTATGTGAAAGTTTACTTCCTACAAATAAAGATGTCATAAAGTGTTGTTTGAACGAGAGACGTGAGATCATTTTGAAGACTGACAGCAAACAAGGAGCTAGCTTCTCAAGTATTGTAGAAGCTGTGGCTAGGAAAATTGAAGTTTTATCGAAAAGTGTCTATTCCGGCAGTTTCTCAGCAGCATGTATGTAGTGTGTTGCACTCATAAAACAAGGAGTACATTGACATAAAAAATTTTAGTAGACGGATCACTTAAAGTCAGACAATGAAAGACAGGGTTGACAAGTTCAGGCAGAAAGCAAGTACAACTCTTTTTGATATTGTTTCTGACAAGTGCTCAGATATCAGTAAATGCACTTGACCTTCAGGGAATGAAGTTCCAGCCAAAGACCGACCATACCTTGCCGATCAGAGATCAACCAAACTATGTTACATAGGTTCCATTGATCTCATTGAAACACAGAATCTCCAAGGGAGAATTATGGGAGTCTGTGGTTTTCGGAAAAGGGATGGTTTCGTGCATTTCATTTCGTGCAAGACTGACAACGGCAGCCCAGATGGAACAGAAACCGAAGTAGTTGCTGACGAAGAAACATATGATTTGTATCGCCCAAATACGAGTAAGTTAATTCCATAACCTTTTCAAATGTGACTACTACTTTGCTCAACTCTACTGTTAACGATATGGTGTGTCTGATAATGCAACTGTTGCAATCACATCAGAGCTCAGAGGAAATGCTGAATCTCGTCAACGTCAATGGCTGAAATTTCTCCCAATTTACCTCCCTCCCCCCCCAGGATATTGAACAGACAGTGAAACTAGTAACTGAGGCATCGGTTCACGTGTGTGGGTACAATAATAGGGATGGCTACATTCGATCAACCCTATCATCCAGAAAATGACATACTTCGATCAAAAATCCAACTTCAACATTGACATCAATGTGTTGTGAGACTCTGCGAACACTGAACGATCATGAAACGATAACATTAAGTTATTCCACATTTTAGCCATGCGATTGTAAAAAGTGAGTATTGCAAATTTTATAAATTTAGCATTTATATGCAAAATTTTTAAATTTTGAGCCATTGGTCAGAGCCGAATAAATTTACGGATTGGAATTGTACTATATATATATATATATATACACACACACACACTTGTTGTTCATGGTTATTCTTTTCTCTTCCTCACTAGGGTTTTTCGATCCGAGTAATCCAGATATTTTCTACGAATACTCGAAAATTTTGTGTTTTTAGTGAAATTTCAAAATATTGACCTTCTAGTCAAAGCCAAAGACATTAACCTATTTTAAAAATATTTCATACAATTCTCAGTGGTGGTCATTTACAACTTCTTCGCACTAGGGGTTTTCGATGACAGCAACTTTATTTTTTTTTTTTGACCCACCCTACTAAAGGGGTCCCAAGTCCCTCCCTTAGGCTAATAAAATGAAAAATTATTACGCCAACAGACGCCAGTGAGTGTCTTGTTTTATTCTATTTTAAAAGGCAGATTGAAAGTAGTGACGTTCCTAACTACATAAGTTTTCACAAAGGATGCCAAGCCTGTCTGTCAATATTAATAATGTATATAGTACCTAATACTTGCCTACACCCTTCAAAATTGCGCCAGGTGCAGATTGTAGATCTACTATGGCATGATCATCATATGTATTGCATGCATGGATCTGCGCATTGTGATGTTTATGTGTTGAAAGTCTCAACTACTAAACTGCTATCTCCAAATTCATCTCACAGCTGATGCATCTCATTCAATTTCTGCTGCAGTGCAACATATAGACTAATTTCTTTTACATAGCCCTATAATTAAACCTTGAGTAAAGTCATCCATTTGACGAGACTGTCAGTGATGTCTTCCAGGATCATTTTCACCCAATAAGCTTTATTTGTATACAAATAACGGTACAAACGATCACTTTTTATTGCCTTGAGAAACTGTCAAAAGTTTAATTATTGATTTTCCCCTTTTATCCCGTTTACTAATCACATGATAAACTCAAAACTACAATCATTGGCAGAACCTGTCTACTTGCCAGTACTTTGTAATTTGCATAGCTTTCTTTTTCTGTCTTCAAAGAAATCATGGTATTGGATTTTCTCTGTAGAGTATTGTGTGTATGCATATATATATATGTCCTACTACTGAGAATACTGACTTTCGGGAGAGCATTTCTTCGAAGCCGTCACTCGGTAAGGGGTGACATGAGTATCTTCTTAGAGTATAGGACTTTAGCAATGATGATCGAAGTTCAGAACCTTCATTAACCTGCAGGTCCAGCTTGCCAGCATATTTTGCCAATATAGTGAGCTTAAAGCTGATTCCTCTGTATTTCTTTCACTATTAACAGACAGAACTTCACCCTTCAATGGATTGAAAATGGTTGTTGATGATATATATATACGTATGTATACTGCTCAATGTCGAAATTGCAACACCAAAAAGGAAAGGTCATAAGGTTATGTAAATTGGTACAGCTGTAGGTGTAGCTAAGATACGCAGATAATACAATTTTCATGCGCCTAGCTCTAATACGCAACTTACGGGAGGGGCCGAAATGGTGTAAAAGCCTGTTCCATTGCGATTTTTTTCTCCCACAAGAGAATTTAGAAATCAGATTAAATCTTGTGGTTTTATTGTGCAATGCCTTGTGCTCAACACCATGCCAGTTATTATCATTTTTTGCAAATGGGGGACAGAGTCCTTGAACACAAAGACTTTGGTTCATCTCCCCAGCAGATCGCTATTCCTTTAGACCAAGATGTCAACACTTCTCGATGTTGTGTATCCCAGTGGTTTGCAAGAACGATGATGACAGCAAGAGATGGCCATGGGCGAACATCTGCCTGGTTGGATCGTGGGATTAAAAGAATGGCATGTAGGGATTCTTGCTCTACTACAAGTGAAAGAACGCTTACTCAGAGATCTCATAAAAAGATCGCACTGCTCACT
>QLNU02014802.1:75310072-75333611 GCA_006491805.2 Dysdera silvatica | reverse complement strand
ATATTTGTTTTATTATTTACATTTTTTTAAATCATCTTTATTAATGTAATAATAAAAAAAAATCAAAATTTTATAAGATGTACTTAAGTGACGACAAGTATATATATCCTTGTTTGTTTATTAGTTTTACGTTCCAAATGTATATAATAGACTCATGAGCTTAGCCAACTTTACTTCTGTGGGTGGCGAGGGGGGGGAATCATCGTCAGCCCGAAATGTACCACTAAAATATACTACTACTACTTCCATTTCTAGGGGGGGGCAACTACCCCCAGCTGGTTATGGCCATAAATGCATAGGCTACATGAGATAGGACCGCTGGCTTTAAGTGACCTCCGAATCACAATACGTTTACAAAGAAAAACAGCCATGGCTTCTGAGGGATTCACAGCCCAGTGCTACTGATTGCTTTCCATGAGAACGTCTTACCACCCAAGCTACTGGGACTGCCTCTTCATTTTACATTTATAAAATAAAGATATAATGTTAAATAACAATAATTATTTTTAAATCATTTTTTACAGTTACAACAATTTTATTTTCAAGACTTATTCCTCTTCTACTTGATTATGAAAAAATATTGAATGTTTATCTTCAATATTTTATTTTAACATTGAATATCATGAAAATGATACTGATAGTAAAAATGATTGAAACACAGAATTTTGTAACAATGATTGCACTTTAAAAAACTAAATTCTTGACAATTTTCTCCACATGTTTCTTCGGAAAACGTAATTGAAATATCATGAACGTTTTTTAAATTTCCAGGATTGTAATTGGAAAAATTGCGTTTATACCAAGCATATTGAATCATTGGATTAAACTCCTTTGATTGCAGTTGATTGTACTAAAGAAATTAATTTAATTATTTCGTTTCTGTTTGTTAAATTAACTGGTAATTGATCAATTCCTATTCTGTTTGTAATTTTTTAAAAGAATTTTAAACTGCCTGAAAAAGTGCACATCCAGTGGTTGAATAAGATGTGTAGTTTTGGGTGGAATTTGTAGTCTCGTGCAATTTTCGGAAAGATCAGTGTAAGTATTTGGATCATTGAATCAAGAACCAAGAAGAACACATGAAAGTGAATTTACAGTTAGTACAAGATTTAAGAATTTACTACCCATTCATTCATTTTAACTTTATCCATTTTTCCTGATTTTGAACAGGTTACATGTAAGTTTGATGAATAGAACATGTTATTTTGATTTCTGGGCCAAATGTCCCTGATTCTTCTCTGAAACATAAAAATAATTTGCCCTTTAATTGGCCATTCATAGAAATAATCGATATGAATGAGTTGTCGCATATTTTGATTGAATTAACGCAAAAGTTTGCCTTCTCTCCCTTATGAGATAAGTTCCTGTCATTGGCCATAAAATAATTTATGCCACTTTGATCGCTAGTTAAAATTTGCTCGAGTGCAATATTGGTCGTAATATCGCGAGTTTTGAGAATGACTTCGATAGCAGTGTTTTCGATCACTTCATTATCGCATGCTGCAAGTACAGATACATATTTTGTTATTTTGCGTGAAACAATTTTGAATTGCTTTTTAAAGCGACTAATAAAGCTATCGGAAGTGGTAAATGTAAGGAAAGCTATATCTTGTGCTTTCATGTTAGCCTATCTTTTCAAATCTACGTTGTGTATAGGTAAATGTTTGTCCCTTGACTTCTTAAATTTATCTAAAATTGTGGTTTTAACAATTTTAAGTTTTCTGTTATCTGTTCGTTCTTTAGAAATATATCTGTTATATATGATGAGTCTTTCACGCATGGATATCTCATTTTAGTTTGCAAGAGTCATAAAAATTCATGATTCTTTTCACGTTTTCTAAAGAACAGTATGTTTGGTCAATGTCACTTATGTTATCGTCAAAATTACTTTCATATAAGGGGTGGGCGACCATTACTAGTGTCCCTGGTACAGAATTTCAATATTGGACTGGTAGAATGGAGTTCTAACGGGTTTTAGTGGGTGCATTATTTAATTTGCCCCATGCGCTGGCAACCCATTCTACGCTGCTTGGATATCTAAATACTGGGATGGATTCATTTTTCAAAATAACTGGTTTTTAATATGCTTACTGTATGTTTAAGAGAGCATGTGGATTCTCATCAAATCGGTTAAAATTTTACGCACCTTGTAAACTGGACGTTTCAGCAGCTCACCACTACTTCTTACCTATGTTACTTGCTATCTCCATTTCACATGGTTTTGGCTGATAGCCACATGGGCATGAAAACTTCACGTTATACCAAGCCACATGTGTAATATTATTTTACATTTTCAAACAGAGCCTATTGAAAATCAGTCTATATTCCTTTAAAACACCGATTTTGTGTTGTGCTTAAACCTATTATTGTTCTGAAGTCAAATTAAGTGATTCTCCATCTAGGTGGTCAGTTACACAATGTTGTGGACATGGATCCATACAAACTATTTTTACCAATATTAGGTGATTCGTTGATTTTTTTTTTTTCTCATGTTAATGCATTGCTTTGGGGGGGGGGTGAACAATTTATCATTTGGCATGTCTAGTCATATCAAGAAAAAGTATACTCTAAAATTTCAATAATAAATAAAATTCTGAAAAAAAACCCCAAAAAAAAACCCTTTACGATAATCGATTTTATTGATCTTCGGGTTGTTAAATTATAAAGTCCAAGACTGCTCTAAATTTCATTTAAGACATTACACAAATACACACACACATATGTTGTGGTGAAAGACCGAAATCTGGCGAATGTCAACATTCACATAGTCGCTTGGTGTATGTCCGAAATATTTGCTAAATATCATTATTTCTGACTTACACCGGTCAATGTCTACGTTCACCATGCACTGGTGGTGAATGTTGAATAAAATTATTTTCTTTTACTTTTAAAATCATTTTTAAATCATACTGTATTATTGTGATATATATGTCAAAATAGGAGAAAGCTGAAGTAACAGCACATATAAATAAACTGTTGAACCTTAAAACGAACAGTACATTCTAATTCTAAATGAGAAAAGAAAATAATACCAATAATAAACTTATTTAATTATATGATTAACGGTACTCAATCTTATTTATTGCAATGACTTAAACTGTTATGACACTTTAAATTGCACAAGAATCCCTTGCTTTTACAACTGCATTCAGTATTAAAACACTTCTTTTTGCAATTATAGCGTGTGTAGCCTTGCCCTCCGCTTCTCGAACTAGTTGCAGCTGCTTCTCTTAGCGACATTTCTTGAGGAGAAACCTGATCTATGGAAAGTAACTTCTCTTTATAAATTACGAACTGATTATGGGTATAAAGCTGCTTGAGGGTACCATTTTTTTTGCTAATTTATAAAAGTCGGAGTCTTCTATTCCAACAACAATCACCAACATGTGTCGGGCATCTGTACGACCACGGTCGACATCATGGACTTGCATTCGTACAGTATCACCAACTTGAGCAGGAGGTAATTTTCTTTTTGAGGTTCATAACATTTTCATTGCTTGTAGTAGAAGATTCTCTTTCGTGGCTGCTCTTTTCATAGAAATAAACTTGTGTTGTTCAGTCTGGGCTGGATATGAAGATGTGGTAGGTTGAAGCTCCTCTTCAATATTTTCCTTTGGAATATGGTTTTCGATATGGTCACTGCTCAAATTTTCTTCTTAAATTTTCTTAAGGTTTCAATATTTGCAATTTGCTCTCCAGGCAAAGATGACGGTGCTATGCCTCTTTTTGGTTTAACACCAAACAGAGCTTCATAAGGACTTTAGCGTATTCCTTCGTGGTATGCTGTGTTCTTGGCAAATTGAACAAAGGGCAAACCATCTGACCATTTATTTGTATCGTTATCGATGCTGTTAACATGTGTATCCTTATTGGCCCTTTCAACTGAAGCTTTTTGTGAACTATCCTAACATCTTTCCACATAGCGCATAGTTCGGATATGACTTGATTACTGAATTCCCTACCATTATCTGAATGCAATATAACTGGGGGTACCAAATCTAAAAAATATTTGAAGAAGGTGAGATGCTACTTCTTCAGCTGTCTTAGTTTTCAAAGATCGTAACTGGACAAATTTCGTTAAATGGTCTTGATACAGCATTATGAACTTATATTTGCCGTCCCTGTGTGACTGCAGGTTTGTAAGATCAACTTGACGTCTTGAGTTTAACTCTGAACTGACCATTGGTTTCACAGTACCTTTTTTTAGATGCACTATTTCATTTGACATTGTTTAAATAAATTTAAATTCAACATCACAACTTCATATATAAGATTTTTGTACTTAACTTGCAATTCTTTAAGCATACGTACGTGTTCTTCCTCTATGGCCTATTCTGATGTGAGTTTTGGGGCAATTAACGCACGCAACGTTAAAAAATATGTAAATTAGGGTATCAGATAAGATAGAAATTAAGCAGACGTTGCATACACCAGCATCTTTGTCACCTCTCTGTCTGTCTTCTCGTTTTGACATTCTTCACCAGAGCTTATCTGGGTTTATCGACGAGCAAGGGTTGAAACTTGCGAATTTTTGTGGTTGCCCCCAAGTTAAGTTTATTGCCCTAAGTTATTTATTGTACAAAATGAGAAATTTCGGTAACGGTCATTACAATGATATAATAAATATTTATTCATAAAATTGCATATTCGCTTGCATATTAAGGAGTGAAAATAGGAATAGCGGATTTACCCATGATGCAATTCTTTTAATCATCATCTGTTGTACAGCTATGGTCTGTACAATTATCACTCTATGAGACAAGCGAATCTTCTGACAAAAGAAGTAATTGTTTTCGACTTTTATATAGTTTCTGGTATGGTTTTCTCTGTTTCGCACTTCACTCCACGTTAATGACTTCATTTGGTTCAAAATCTTCGCTACGTGCAGATGATAGTGTTATTTGTATTAAGTCTGTTGTAACGAAAACATGCAGTTTGCTTTGCCAATTACCTTTTACCCTTTTCATGACAGAAAAACCTTGTTCACAATCCACACTCTGAGTTGGAAGACTGAGAAGCAAGTCTATTAATGATGAAAAATTCCTTACAGTGTTCAGTTCATTCATAAAATTCCACTCATACTTGCAGACATTCTTGCGTTTTATGTACAAAAAATGTTTAAAATCAATCCATTTGCATATGATGCTTTCCACACAACAGATGTTTTCTGACATAACATCATCAAATATTGTAATGCATTTAGTAATTTCTCTGTCCCCACATGTTTTTTCAAACTTTCCGAGCCAAATTTTGAAATTGAAAAAGTTCATAGAATTTATGATTGAAACATCTTCAAATCTATTTTTCAGTGATTGAAGAAGAGATATTATTGTTACTGATGAAACAGCAAAATCTTTGTAAGCTTGGAGTTTTATTTTTGCATTATGAAATAGTTTTGAAGACAGAATATTACTAAATTTGATTCCTGGGCTTGATTCTAGTTTTTCCGTGTACATAAGGAATTGTGTAATGTATAATATACTTCAAGGAGGGGCAAATTTTGTAGTTGAAAATTTAATGATAACTGACTGAGAGTAGGCAAAATGTCCATCAGAAAATGCAAGTATAAAATAAAGTTCTCTGATGTAATTACTGTGAAAAGCTGTTTTGACTTGCCCTTCGCTTCAACGCTGTGTCCACTTACAGAAACCTATTCAAGGTGTTTAGTAAGAGCTAGATATAACTGATGAACTGCAGTTGCAGCTTCAAGGGAGTAAGTAATCCACCTCGTTTCATCAGCATGCCTGGGTTTCACAAATCTTGTTTTTAACGCACTGTGTGTTGTTTTGAGACCGGCCATACTTAGAGCACTTCTTGAATAGAAACAATACCGTCTCCGAAGCATTTGTTGAAACGTTTTATGATATGAATAAGTATTAAAAGCTTCTTTGTCAAATTGGTAGCGGTAGCACAAAACATGTGTTGAAAATTAATTATATATTGCATTTTGGCAATATTTTCGATTTGTTATATTATAAATATCGAGGTTGAAAAAGGGGAAAATTTTAGTTGTCAGTGGGGCAACTGATTTTTTTGTTTAACTTGCCCTTCTAAAAATTCAATTGCCGTGGCAAGCAGGCAACCTCCACTAGTTTCAACCCTTGTACACCAGGTCTAGTCTGAATGTCTGAGAATATAACCAAATATTCGGTCTTTCACAAACGAAATCGGAGAATGTCAACATTCTCCAATTTTGGTCTTTCACAGTAACATATACACTATATGCCCAAAAGTATCCGGACACTTTGGATTTTTTAATTTTTTTCCAATTTCTAAAAAACTACTTGGCCAGTTGTTCTCTAACTTTGGAGATATATAGAACATACTTGAGTGCGCACTTTCCAATAAAGTTTCGGTGACTTGTGCATTTAGGGGACTACCCACATATTGACAGAATGAAAAAATATATTTGATCACCCTGTATCATAAAAAGCTGGAAATTATTTGTAACTTTCAGAAAATATTTAACCAGCTATGCTTAATGCCTGTGTGCATTTTTGTAAAACAAACGTCTGTATTCATGAAGATAGAAACATTTTTTTTTGCTTATTGACCATTGTTGCTCTCAATAAACTTACAGAACATTTGTCAACGTATAAGAAAATATTATACTTAAATTAGAAATTAAAATATTGAATATGGCGAGATATGAGCATTTGAAGAAAATAATTTTTACTTCTCATGCGAAAAAAAGATACGAAAAACTTCCTTTCATAATTTTGTAATCAATAGTATAGGGCAACTTAAAAAAAAATACCAGTGGGATATCTTGAAAATTCAGAAAGTTATTCATTTATATAGTGAGCCAGTATTTCTTAATTTTCTGAAAATGAAATATTCCAGATTTATGCAAATAAGGATCAAAAGTATCCGGACACCCCTCTACGTGGTGGATTCTGTTAGTGACGTCAAATTTCTAGCTCTCAGACAAGTATAAAAGAAGTCTGACGAGTTAACAATTATAATTTCAAAGCTAGAAAAGTAAAATGGGAGGAAAGGGCGAGCTAAATGATTTTGAACGTGGTGAAGTCATTGGTTGTCACCGCTGTGGAAAATCTGTTCGTGAGATTTCTGTGATGTTACGAGTGCCCCGTTCCACCGTTAATGATGTTATCGTAAAGTGGGAACATACGGGGACTACAACGGTGCATCCACGACCTGGTCGACCACTCCGTCTAGTAGACAGGGAACGCAGAGTGCTGAAGAGAGTTGTGAAAGCGAACCGCATGAAATCGACGGAAAAAGTTCGTGCGGATTTTCAAAAAGCCTCTGGATGCAACGTCAGCACAAAAACAGTTCGTCAGGAACTGCAAAGTCTTGGTTTTCATGGCCGAATTTGTGGAAAACCCCCTTATCTAGCTACATTCAGAGAATTAGAGAAATACGGCTCACTTATCGTCGATAACTTCATGGATTTTCAAAATACCCTTTTTTTTTAAGTTTCCCTATACTACTGACTACAAAATTATGAAAGACAGTTATTCATATTTTTCGCGCATACACAGTAAATAATTATTTTCTTCAAATGCTCATATCTCATTGCATATTCAATATTTTAATTTCTAATTTAAGTATAATATTTTTCTTGTACGTTGACAAATGTTTTGTACGTTTTGGGAAATTTGACTGAAAATGGTGGATATTATAAGCAAAAAAATTGTAACGAAATTTGAATTTTCTTAAAGAAACATTTCCATCTTCATGAATATACATGTTTGTTTTACAAAAATAAACACACGCATTAAGCATAGCTGGTTAAATATTTTATTAAAGTTACAAATAATTTCCAGCTTTTTATGATATAGAGGGATCAAATACATTTGTTCACTTTGTCAATATGTGGATGGTTTCCTAAATACACAAGTCACCTAAACTTTATTGGACAGTATGCATTCAAACATATTCTATATATCTTCAAAGTCAAAGAATAATTGGCAGAGTAGTTTTTTAGAAATTCGAAAAAAATTAAAATATCCAAAGTATCAGTGATAATATTTTGTACCTATTGATTTTGGTTTTGTTAGCAAGTAGATTCTAATTATATTGAAGACCTGAATCCATGGATGGATTAGTGATCTGTCAAATGGCATTGAGCTTTATGGTAATAATGGCATATGGCTATAATGGTATGGTATTTGGCTACCATCGAAATAGTCCATGGTTTTATTCCTGGCACTTGCCATTTTCAAGTCCCGCTGTTGTATAGTGGTAACACGCTTGACCATCATACGAATAATCTGGGGTCGAGATCTCGCAAGTACTTGATGTGCTTGTCTTTTTTTACTTACAGATTGTGTTACAGGATTTGATTCCCTGGTTGTGAAAAGGGTTTAAATTTCTCGGAACACAGTGTAGGTTCTAGCATCTCATGATCTTAGCTGTTCTTGCGCTATAAAATAAAAAAAAAATGACTTCATTTTTAAATTCTGTTCTGGTATATTAACCAAGTTTGGTTCCCAATAATCTCTATTTTGTATAAGTGCGCTGTGGTTTGAAGGTAGTGTTGTTTCAGTCCTGTCTGATGATTTGCCATGCAGTCTTCACGTTTAACCATGAACAAACAACTCCCGTATTGTCCTCCTTTTTAAGCATCAACTGAAAATTCTTCACAGTTGGGACTCCTTAAGCCGTGGTGCAGATTCATAAACTTTTAATGTATATAAAGATAGCTCATTATATAATGTCCTGGATTTATTAGTAAGTTACACTACAAATAATAGTCAAAAATATTAATTTTTAGCAAAATTTTGCTTTTATTATAAAGCTGTTTTGTATTTTTATGCCCACTTAGCAAAAAATCCTAAGATTTGTTTCTTTTAAGGTTGTGCACCCCAGACAACACTGAGTCCATGGCTGCACAGCCGTCCAGTAGCCCTGAAGAATGCTGCATATGTGCAGATGAATTTACGAACATTTATGATCTTGCCGCACATCTTATTCGCCATGCTGAAGAAAGTTCATATAAAGAAAGTTTGGATAATGGTGTTCTTCATCAAAAATCTGTGCAAAGTGTCCCAAATCCCTCCAAAAACGTTTACCCAGAATACATAAAGATGACTTTCTGTAATACGGATAATTTAGACAAAAGGAGTGTTTCTAGGTCTCCGATGGAATCTGAGATCGTTGTTCTGGACAGTGATTCAGATGATGATTCACCAATAGTCGTTCTTCCTACATCAAGGTCTGTTTCTAAGAGGGCTGGTCGAGGCTCAAAACGTGGTGGACGTGGCAGACAATCTATAAATAGCAGTAGCGTTATGAGCATTTCAAATCACAACAGCAGCACTGAACCAGTTATTTTGGAAAAACCATCTCCTAAAACCCAAATGCTTTATACTTGTCGATTCTGTAGCAAAACGTTCAACAAACTGAAACTTTATCATGAACACTTACAGACTCACGAAAAGCCACGTCCCTTCTCTTGTAACATTTGTAAAAAAACATTTGCCTATAGGGGAATCCTTCGGCAACATTTACGAATGCATATTGGAGACAAATTGCACCAGTGTCCCAAGTGTCTAAAACGTTTTACGATAAAAGATGTTTTGCGCAAGCATTGCGAGCAAGCGCACAATTTAGTGATTGCATAGTGTGATTCATCGTGTACATTCATTTTAATGGGAAGGACTGAGATAAGTCAAAATCTATTCATTACGCCAGTATATCAACTGAAGTTCAGTTGTTGCCATAATTTTTAACTTTTCCGCTACAGTGCCATTTTACTTGTCAAGACTCTTTCTGGAACCTGAATTTTAAATTTCATTTCATCTTAGGACTTGCAGTGGATTTTCACTGACAATATCGTCATTACCACAGAGTCCTCAGCTTGAAAAGTGCATTATTGGTCGTGTCCGTAATGAGTGACATTACACTATTATCTGTAACTGCAATTACGGAATTTTAACCGACACATACCCGGTCTTTCTCCAATATGTTATAAGTTGTTACATGTTTGTGTGAAAGTTTTAAATTTGTTTTATATATTTAGCACAAAGTATGGGTTCTCCTTAACACTGCCATTTAAAAAAAAATATATATATAGAAACCTGCTGAGCCTTACTAAGAAATGTTGCATTCCAGTAAGCATGTAGGTGGCGCTCTTCGATCTATAAAATAAATTGTTATATTGATCTAATACGTTGACCACCGTAATATAAAATATTTCAATGAGTCTCGTACCAGGTGTTTTTTTGTTTTTTTTTAGCTGAAAATTTTTTATAACTTTTTATGTTATGCAAGGCTTCATAACATGTTTTGTGTTATAAAAAAACTGATAGTTTTATGTTATGAAAAGCTTTTTTTTTTATATAACATAAAATTGTTTCTGAAATGTGAATTATGTATGCACTGCATAACCTGAGAATAATTTTTTATTTTTCTATAATTCTATAGAACTCAAATCTAAATTCTGTAAAATTATTATATAACATGAAATTAAGATGCTGTGTAACTCATGTACAATACTGTGCCATTAGCTAAAAATTATTTAATTAACATGTAACGGGTATCTAATTAACAGCTAATTAATTTCATTGCATTACATACAGAATAAAGACTACCTGTGGTCACCCATAGTTTGATTTCTTGGACCAGTATTTTTCAAAATGTGTTGTTCTACAGAACCCTGAGGCACCGCAACGACCCTTCAGTGATTCCGTAAGCGCACTAAAATATCCCTGAAATTTTTAAAACAAATTGGTAATCACGCAATTTTTCCCCATGGCAACACTTTTGAGCCAAACAACTGTAGCTAATGCATAGAAACAGTAGAAAGGCATTACCTACCTTTTTATGTTTATATCTAAACAGTGATAAATAATGGCCCTTTAAATTCTCCTCAAATGATATTTATAAGGGTTTTTTCTCTTATAGAGGCATATGGTAAGAAAAGGTTTCTGCTAGATAAAAGGTTTGAATCACTGCTCCAGCCGTAAGAGATTCTGGTTTCTCAGAAAACCGTAGACCCACTTCCATATGGTGTAATAATGGTAATGTATTCACCTGTTGTGCCATTAGTCTGAGTTGGATTTCCAGTGGTAGCATAGAATGCATCTTGTTTTCCTGCCCACTATCATCTGGGGCTTGGTTTTCTTGGTAGTAGAGGTTCGGGTTTCTCGGAAAAACTATAGGCCTCCTATTACAGCATGAACCTTACTGTCCTCTGATAATAAAAGCACAAATATGCAGGGTGTTCATGAAGTGTTTTAACAAAATAAGAGGAGTGGTAGTACCCATCAAGACGAACAATATTTGTCATAAAATCCTGGGTTTTAAACCACACCAGTTCTAAAACCGTCCATCATGCACAAGTAGTGACAACCAATGAATGAGGAGCTTCAAATACCGGTCAGCTAATTAAGTGTTTAAATGATTAGGATATCGCATTTTACACTTCTCATGCACTGGTTTTCACTATTTGTGCACACTGGATGACTTTAGAACTCGCGTGTTTTGCGACTCTAAGTTCTGTGCCGGATATTGTTCAACCTGATGGGATACTTCCACCCCTGTTAAAAGCCCTGTGGTAGGACGGTGTGGTAACGCGTTCGCCTAGTGCGCCGTTAATCTGGGTTCGACCCCCAACAGTACAAAGAACGTTTACTCAAAAATTTCACTGCTCACTATAGTCCAGGGTTTGGTTCCCTAGGCCATAAGAGGTTCGGATTCCTCGGAAAACAGTAGGTCCCGGCGCAGCATGACCATTGTAGTCTTTGAGCCGTAAAACCACAAACAAGCAAACAAATGTTTTTTTTCAAAACAGTCCACGAATACCCTGTATAAATGTATATTGCTAATTATGTGGCTGCACTTTCCTATTGGTCCTTATCTGTGGTCTAGCAGCCATGTATACAACCTGCCCGAAGGTTGTATACGTGGACCCAGGCTAGGTCTGGAGTTCCGAGTCCTAGTAAACTTGACTGTCTGTGAACATATTGCAGCTCAGAGGTCACATCAATCTGTCGGTCCTATTTCTGGTAACCCAGAGCACAATCTTAGAATGTAAAATTTTCAGAACAAACTTTCGTGTTATCAGTGTACTACATTTTATTTTGGCATTAAGTATGGATGAGTTACACAGCTTAAGCCATTAACCTATGTTCAGAGCAAGTGTGATTCACGCAACATGATGTTCAAAACTCATGTGAATCCTATTTTATTCATAAGGTGATCGACGTATTAAGGATCTGTGGCTTTTGTTTGTTAAGAGGTATCGTTAAGAGTTGAATGCATTTATGGTCAGGATGTGGTCCGTATATTTTGATGCACTATTGGGATTTACGTTAACCTAAAGTAAAAGCAGGTCTGTACCATGGTACTACTGGGGAGGGAATGTTCGAACCCCTTTCTAATTTAGTTTAGGGTCAAGGCTCATTAAAACCTGGCGATTGGTCTAAGTGTAGACGAGACCTGGATTTAATTGCAGACCTGGGTCTGTAACTAAACCCAGATAAACTTGGCTGTCTGTAAGAAAGTCATATGTTAATTTGCTAATTTTGTTTTAAATGAGATCATTGAGTAGTCTTGGGAAGTAAGCCAAATACATCCCTGCAGTAGTAATGTGTTCGACTAGCACCCTGTTATGCCAGGTTTGACTCCCAGTGGTGTCAAAAAAATAAAACACCTTCTGACAGACTGTTCACTCCTGTAGTCCAGCGGTTGGTTCCCTAGAGCCGCGGTCACCAACTGATGGTCCGTGAACCACTCACTGGTGGTCCGCAGCAAAATCTGGACATTATTTGCATTTTTAATATTTTATTAATAATAAAACAAAAATAATATTCTAAGAAATTCTCATATTCTGAATGACAATTTCCACCTTTATATTGCACTAAATTCACGAAATGTGGTCTGCGGGATTTAAAATTATGAATTTAGTGGTCCGAAAGGTTGGCAACCGCTGCCTTAGACCAAAAGATGGTCAAATTCCTTGGAAATATGTTGTTCCTAACACAGCATGACCCTGGCTGTCCTTACTCTGTAAAACTAAGAAAAAAGGCCAAATGCTTTAAATGTTGCATTATAGTTTCAGCCCAAATCCCTCTCATAAAGTAAAATACAACCATTAGATCTCAGTCAGTATATTTTAATATGCCGTTGTTTTTTATGCAAAATTTGAATTCTTTTTTTATGATATGCTGTTGATTGTTCTCAGTTTTAAATGTTTTATTTGAATACAATATTACTACTCTCTGTTCACGAAAGGAAGTCTGATGGTACAATTAGAAATAACAGGAGATGACGTCACGAACTGGCTAGCCGCTTACAGTAGAGTAGGACTCCAATCTCAGAACTTGGAGTCCTACATTGTTGTCAGCAACTAGCTAGTTTGTGACGTCACCTCCCGATATTTCTAACTGTACCATCGGACTTCTTTTCGTGAACAGACAGTATATATCATACATTTATTAAATACAGTAAAACCTCCTCGATGCATAATACCGAATAGTAGGCACTTCTATTGAACTTTTACAAGTCCCAATTCCAATGGTTATTATCCCCTAAATCTACCAAATAGGGGACAGATACTCATACTCCTGAGATGTCCACTATTTAATTTAGAGGTTATACGATATATTGTATATCGGTAAAGGATTTCTAGAATTCTATATATGAAGGATGAATATGTATATATTTGTAACAAAATTTCTTTTGCGTTGAACCCAAGTTCCTATCTTTTATTATTATTACCGCATATCATTTATTTTACTAGAAACTAAATTCCACAAAAGAAAAGCAAATACACAAACCTGTTGATTTTAAATTTATTTTATTTTTTCTTATATTAATCTGTTTTCATTATGGTTATTGCATGCATTAAATAAGGATGTGGATGTGCATTTTAAGATGATTAATGGGGAAGTGCAAATAACATTGTGGCAGAAGTGCAATGCACACACCATGTGTGTGTATATAAATCTACGTGGCACACCAGATGTGCATCAAAGGAGTTCAAATTGTCAAGAAATAGTAATCAAATTCGATTATGAAGTGAATAATTTTACTCATTTAAAATAACATTTGAACATGATACAAGAATAAGTATACATTAATTTATTTGATGCAGTTATTGTAAGAAAAGCATTGTTAACAGTTGCCTCGATAGCTACATGCTATCTTCGCCAGAACGTAACTTCTGTTGTATTATTACCCTTCACAGGGATAACACAATTGCCAAATAATGGTCAACACAGAAAAGCCTCCGGGGCGAGATTTTTGTGAGTTTTTCGTGGGGGAATTTATTATACAATAATTTTTGCCACCCACGTATATTTAGCTCAAGCTAGAGCTTTTTCGTATTTGGAGAAAAAGAGGCGCCGTCCTCATCTTGGACTCGAACCAGGGTCCCCGCATTGAGCCCACGGGGACCCTGCTTTTTTTTCTCCGAATATAAAAATGCTCTAGTTTGAGCTACTTGAACGTGGGTGGTAAAAATTATTGTATAATAACTTCTGTTTTTGTAAGTAATGTGGATCATGGTTGCTGATACACCAATTAGAAGTTTGGTTTTGATTGGCAAGGGATTCTGCGTGTTGTCTCCTCCTATACAACCTAAAAGATTTTTCTGAATAGGCAAGAGTGCATGATCCAATAGGTACTTATTAACCATAATGTCAGCATTGTTCCTGAAGGACCTAGGTTTGCTTAACGATCATCACCCATTCTCCTGTATCCGAGGCTTTCATTCTCTTAGTCTCATTCTTCTTAGTTCCTCCTCCACTACATTATGCCGCCACCTTTTTCCAAAGGATGTGCCACTTTTCTTCTTCGTGCTCGATTGATTCATGTAATCTTCTTAGCCATCCTATATTCTTCTATCCTTTCCACATGTCTGAACCCACTTTCGCCGTTAGCAAGGGGGACAGGAAGGACCTGCCACCCCCATGTTGGTATTAGGTTCCATGACCCCTCCATTTTTTTTTTTTTTCCAAACAAAATACCTTCTACTGGAATATTGTCCCCCCCCCCCCATTATTTTTATGCCATTGGCACCTATGTCCGAGCCATCAAATCTTTTCCTTATTTCTGTCACAAGTTCATGGTCTCTATGATTTAAATTTGGTGGAGGCCCGGCTCCGGTACTTCTTCATTTTTGGCGCTTATTTAAATATTAGCCGGAGCGCCTACAGGGTCATGAATGTCTTGAAAAAGTAATGAATTTGTGATTAAGGTCAAGCATTTTGTTGTCCATAAAAATGGACATAAACAATTGATATGATTTATCGATTCTTTTGCAGCCATTTGATTTTTTAATCGATTTAACATAATATTGGGGCTTCTGCACATTTTTTGTTAGAAATTGAACCCTGATGGTCTAGATATAGATGATATATTTCCCTGTTCTTTCTAATTCTCCATGTGCCATTTTCAGTAACTGCCCCAAATATTTTCTGCTACGATATAATTAACTTAGACTCTGTTAATTATAAAGCATTGAGCAACACAATCTTGATTACTTGAAAATCCTTGTGTATCCTATGGCTGAAGGTAACATCGACACACAGAAGCCTCATCAACCCAAATAAATTTCCAACCGGCACATTGACAGTCATAATCTGCATTACTCCCGCAAGCACAGAAATTATCATATTCTGATACAAATTGTATGTGGCCATTAAAATGATTGCTAACGTTTTTCTCAATGTAACTTCACCAAATAAATTTTGCATAATTATTTTGTGCTGTTGGATTTGCGCAGTTTGTCACCAATGAATCGAAGTATATTAAACTATTTTTATAGATATCCAAATGGATTAAATGCAAAGTACAAATGCCGTGTACAAAACGTTTTTTAACTTTGCTGATAACCTGGTTATCCAAAATTCATTCAATTTTCATGAATACAAGTTTTCTCGGTATGCTTTCACAGTGATAATTAATATTATACACTATTAGTCAATACTTTAGGGTATTGTTATTATGTGCACACATATTTAAATCTCCGTTTCAACCAATCTTTAACAACTTTTTTTTTTTAATTGAATTTTTCTCTCTCTCTCTCTCTCTCTCTCTCTCCATAAGCGTACACAGAAAGCTCGTAAGGGGGGGGTTACAACACCCCTGCGTACACCAATGTCTCTCTCCCTCCCTCCCGATAATGAAATATTACTGATGGCTATTTTTAGAGTTCGAAATTGCCTAAGTGAACTGCCCAGTAAAACTTTTTTTTTTCTTGGATAGAAGGAAAATGTGTCTACCACACACTGAGAATGATTTTACCTTCATTGTTTTAATTTCATTTGTGTGACAGAGAATGGTGAGAAATAATTTTCATGCTTAATTTTGTGCGTTGACGGAAAAACAGGGTATTATTTTGTATAGTCATGTCGGGCCGAGTGTTTTTTTGAGGATGAAGGAATTACTTTGCAATGGCACTCCCTAACTAAAGGTATGCAAAAATCACACTGACCAAATCATCTAACGTTTCTACTCATCTAATATAGATGGACTGTGCCCTATGATGATGATGATGTAGCAGTTACACATTCACCTATTGTGCCCTTAACCCAGGTGTGATTCCAATGGTACTATAGAACATATGTCGTTTTTTTAACCATTGTAGTCCAGGGTTTGAAATTAGTGGGTGCACCGTGCGTCTGAAATTTTATCCGTGCACGTAATTTTTTGTGTGCATGCAATGCATGTAACTATTCAAAACTATGTTAACTTTATTACTATTACTTAGAGCTTATATTGTTCATTTAGATCACTTTCTCAATCAAAGTCTAAAAAATACAATTCAAAGTCTGCAAATGCCATTAAAAATATGAAATCATTAGAATTTAGGTTTTTTTGTTTGTTTTTTCCCCTAAACTTACTCTCCAGTTTAAGTAAAATTCTCCAAAGCAATTGTACAAACTTGACCTGTGCAAGATCAAAAATGCAAGCCATTCTACATGCATTTTAAAAATGAAAACTCTCGAAAAATTTGCAGATTTAGATAACATTGAGGACTTGAGTATTTCAGATGAAAACACAATGCACAAGGGTATGAATTTGTCAGAAATTAAATTACAGATAAGAAAAATTCGTTTCTTTCAATATGATGTAAGCTTCTCCATTATAAAGGCTGAAGTAATAAAAGAAGCAACACATATAGTTGAATTATTTGGAAATTTCATTAGAACAAAATTTGAAAACTTTATTGATGACCCAGTTTTATCAGATTTCAAAGTGTTTGAGCCAAGCAATTGGCCAGTTGAAGGCAAAACTGAGCTGGTGGAGTACGGACAAGAAGAAATCAAGCTCCTCTGGTTCCATTTTAGTAACATACTTAAGGAAAAGGGTTTATCGAAAACTGAAGCTTTGCTTCAATGAGAAATTCTAAAACTTCATGTTAAAGACACTTTAGAACACAAGATAAAGTGTCAAAAATACAGCGATGTGTGAAAAAACTTTACGACTAGCGATGAAAGGAATTACTGGGATATTCCTAGTTTAATAGAAATTAGGCTTATAATACGTATAAATGCAACGAGTGTGAACAAAGTTTTCCTTAATGGGAAGGATAAAATCAGACTGGAGATATAAAATCAGGATTAATGCAGTTATCACTTAGTAAAGAAACCCTGGTGACTTTTAATCCAGAAAACGCTATGCTGTTCATCGGTGATAGAAAGCTGACCAACGAATACGTAGGCATAGTATAAGACCATATGGACCCAGATCTAGCCCCGTATATGATACAGTTGAATATAGGTCAAATAGTGATTCAGATGATGACTGTTTTTCTTTAGAAAGTAGTAGTGATTAAAACAGTGGTCGAATTGGAAGGAAATAACCGATGGGGGGGAGGATGTGATGCAATCGTTACATAGCAAAATTTTGTACAAATAATAAACTAAAAGACATGGTGGAATGGATACTTATGCTTATTTTTCATATTTTTCAATTATTCTGGGGAATAATTTTCTTAATATATCCGCATCTGCTTTGTATTATTTTATTTATTACAAAGGAATGTTCACTTACTTTGAAAAGTTGCATTTGCTTGGCTTACATGCTTAAATACGATTGCTATACTTACATTTTACCCGTTTTTAATGTTGAGGTTTACTTTCTATTATGTTAGTTACTTGTGTACCCACTGGCGTATGCAGTGGGTGTTAATGGGTGTTGTAACCCCTATTGCAATAAAATTTTGTGTATTTAACATAGGAATATGCGAGTTATAGCTTTCTACCCCCCCCCCATTGGACCTATAACCCTCCCTTATAAACTTGCTGCGTATGCCTATGTGTGCACTGATTTAAAAAGTTAATTTCGACCCCTGTTGTAGTCTAGGGTTTGGTTCTCTAAACAGCAAGGGACAGGTTCCAATGCAGCATGACCTTAGTTGTTCTCGCACTGTAAAATACACAGGTGAACTGAATTATTATATTCATTCAGACATTGTGGTTTTTGCATACCTCAACCTTTGTAAATACAGCTGACATTTATATTTTTAAAAGAGTTTATTGTCGTAAAAAAAAAGAAGGAACTTTTTTTTTAGTTCTACGTTGTCCACCAATGTATGTATCAATGCGAATTGTTAGTGATTGTTGTGTACAGTTTATTTAACAGTTTAAAAAATGGCTCTATAAAATACGAGGATAATTACTATAATTGGTATGAGGAAATGTGTATGTTATTCCATTACGACAGTAGGGGTGTTTATTTGCTAATGTATTCAGGGATTTTTTTTGTTAAAAAAGCGATAACTTGAAAATGCCGAGTGACTTCTTGTATGCACTTATCAGTGGTGCATTTTAAAAGGGCTTAAGGGTGTGTTGAATATACCCTGTAAGCATTGGCATTAAAACAATATATGCAAGAGTTTGTTTACGTTTAGGGAATATTAAAAGAAAAGTATGTATAATCTTTAGACCCTATCTTTGTTTCTCGTGTATTATGTTCTCACGTGTGATCTTAGCGTGCAGTAACTATGTGGGTTACATAGTCAGCTAACATTTTTTTTTAGATGTGAATGTACAAACTCGTTGATTCATGCTAGAGGTGGGCAAGTCATTCATTTTATGAAACTCATTTATTCTTTAAAAAGAATGTATTCTTAGATCTCTTTCTCTGGAATTAGTCACTGAATGAGAATAATAATGTGACCGTTCTCATCGATTTCAGGAGTTGATCGATTTGGCGAATGAATAAAGGATTTACGAGATTCGTTCGATCACTTTGTATATGTATTCACAAAATAGAAATGAGAATGGTCAGTCTTCTAAGGAAATGAGTCAGCATTCATTTTAAAGAATGTATTCCTTTGAGTCATTCACTCATTCCTAGCACACCTCTAGTTTGAATGAGTAAGCACCAAGCGGTCTCGTTATCATTGTACTTTCTTTTGGTCATTCTTTTTATTATCGGGATGCTGTGTTTTATCGGTTATTTGTCACTGGGGTAACACACTTCTTATTGTATATGAATAACCCTATTGTGCCTACGAGCAGTCTCTATTTTATGTCATTCTACTTTTACATCTTCAGAGATTTGCCATCCTGCTTCGCTTCCCAGTTAGTTGATTCACCCCTAGACCACTTCCGGTGTGGCTTTATGGAGGCTTGGATCATATGTGCATAAAGTTTCAAACTGCCTGTCAGTAATACTAAAATTGTCGGATGAGTTTTATAAACCACGGGTATATGCAGCTCTGTCCTAATGCATTTCGGGCCCTTTTACCACTAAATTGTAAATTTCCAAAGTTTTGCAGTAAAAAAAAAATACCGTTAGAGTACTGACATCGCCTTCTTCGCTGCCCTCCACCAAAATGACATGTTTTTCTCCCCTACCTCATCAGTTGCCTTCTGATGGTCATTTTGTCTTGCAGTCAAAATGTGCATCAGTTGCCAGCTGATGGTCATTTCGTCTGGCAGTCAAAATGCCAGAATACCATCCTTTCTGCATCCGTGGCTTTCGTGTTCATGTGTTTTAATCAACTGAAAGTTTTCTTTTCAGTATTTGTTTATTACATGGTAATCTATTCATTTTAATAGGAAAATTTATGCACACATCGTTTGTGTATTCAGTAAAATTAACTTATTCTCTCCTCTGATCGATAAGATTTATAAATTTGGCCCCATGGAGATGCAGTGGTAATGCATTTGACTGGTGTGCCATTGATTCAGGTTGAGTCCCAATGGCATGAAAAATAAAACAAAAAAAAGCAAGACACTCAACGATTAACTGTTCATTGTAACCTGAGAGTTAGTACTCTAAGCTTTAAGAAGCTGAAAATCTTCTCTTGACCTATGCCCTACAATGGTAGAATATTTATTTATTTTACAACTAACCCAGAGTTGATGATTCCCATGTTGGTATCACGGAACATGTGCCGTATTCCAGGGTTTAGTGCCCCTATCCATCAGAGGCTCATGTTCCTCAGAGAATGGTAAGTCCATGTGCCACATAACTTTTGCTGTCCTTATTCCATTAAAAATGTTTTAAATATTTATGAAGGATTCGTTGTATACTTCGTTTTTAGAAAATTTACCACTGGTCCCGTTAGAATTCACGGGAGCTGACATCACAAACGGGTTGGTTCATTGCTGTAGAGGCAAGGACATCATTTCATAATTGTTTTTTCGCTCAGACAACCGTGTGCAAAAGAAGTTATGAAATGATGCCCTTCCCTCTACTGCAATGAACCAACCCGTTTCTGACGTCAGCTCCCATCAATTCTAACAGAACCAGTGGTCAATTTTCGGCGAATGGACTGTACATCAGGTTTTGCTGGTTAGATCATATTTACTGGAAACTGGAACTGACATAAAAATGGAGACTGCCTGTTATTATATGTCATATCGCATATCTGAAAGGTTTGGAGATCTATGCTATTTATTTCAAGTGTAAAGAATCTTTTCTACTAAATTATATGGTGCATTTCAATGTCTTTGTGCAATTTTTAGTGTTGCATTTCTAGAGCCTGTGTTTTCATTCATATTTTTATTACATGCTTTAAGAGTTATTTTATTTGTAAAGCATTGCTAATTTTCAAGTCAGTAAAGTTTTTGAAAGAAACTAGCATTGTTGTTATTATATAGCCATTTATTGCAATTAAGAAATTTTACACCCACGTTATTTAGCTTATTCCAGAGCTTTTTTGGTATAGGAGAAAAAGAGGCATCATCCCTGTCCTGGAAGTCGAACTAGGGTCCCTCCATTGAGCCTGGAGTGCCTTGACTACTAGACCAACAAGGACAGGAACTTCTTTCTTTGTATATAACAGGGGTGGGCACTCATGAGGTCAATGAGAGCCGCATTTCAATTTATCGTATATTATAAAGAGCCATGCCATAGTTACATAGTATTAAATACACAAATTTAATTAATATGGTTACATATTGTACCAAAGTCTTAAGTGCTATGTAAATTATACATGTAAGAAAATATAATTAAGAGAAAGAAAATACAAAATAATTATTTAAAATTTTTATAATAACTCCTAGATGGACCTATCGATGCAACCGAAGGTCTACTTTTGAAGCGATTACGTACAACTTCTATTCTTCATTAACCGATTCACTTTCTTAGTCAATTTAACAAGGTTCATAAAAACAATTTTTGGGGAAAAAAAAGAATTCAAATTTTTGATGGGAGCCACACTTAACTCAATGATGATCCTCATTCGGCTTTCAGAGTCGCATTTGGCCACCTCTGTGGTATATAAGAATGTAAAATATTACCCTTCTCAGGGATAACACAATTGCCAAATAATGGTCAACACACAAAGCCACCGGGGCGAGTTTTTCATTGTCCCCATCCTGAAGTCAAACCAGGGTCCCTTCGTTGAGCCCGCCCTGTCCTCATTAGTCTAGGGATCAAGGCACTCCAGGCTCAACTGTGATACCCTGGTTCGACCCCAGGACGGGGACGTTGTCTCTTTTTCTCCTATACCAAAAAGAAAAGAAAAGCTCTAGTATAAGCTAAAAAACATGGGTGTCAAATTTATTAATCATAATACAATCCTCCACGAAAAACTCACAAAAAACTCGCCCCGATGGCTTTGTGTGTTGACCATTATTTGGCAATTGTGTTATCTCTGAGAAGGGTAATAATACCTTATAGCCATTTATATTAAGGCCATATTGTGTTTGACATGGAGATAATGCGTTTGTCTGCCGTATGAAAAATCTCGGATTGAATCTTGCTGCTGCTGCAGAACACTTCATTTTGCCCTACTAATCTGTAATCCATCCATTCGATTCCTTAGTTAACAACAGAGCTCAACTCAATTAACAACAGAGGTTCAAATTCCTTGGGAGAATGTAGGTTCTGCAGCAATATGACCTGATCTATCCGTGTGCCATAGAACTCAAGAAAATAATTCATTCTAAGCATCGATAATACAAATGTAAAGTTATGAAAGGGCATTGTCTTCAAGGATAAATAACATGGTCTTTCAGTTCTTCAAGATCGTTAATCTTTTATTTATATATTTTTTCCCCCACATTCATTCATGACATTGGTTGGGGAAAAAAAAAAGTAAATAAAAAGATCTTGACTAGATGATGATGAAGCTAAAAGAGGCTGTACATGGATATGTTGGCGATCAAATCGGCGAAAAATGTATTTTTGTGTGTGTCGCAGAATTAGTAATGCCTTCGGTCATAGCTCAAAATTAGCGGTCATTAGTTGTGTTTTGCACGTATAAATTTCGTTTTTGACGATTAAGATTTTAGACCCAGTCGCCATTTTTGGCGTCTAAAATGTCCAATTTTTATTATTTATATGACGTAAATTTCGATTGCTCAATCCTTTATTTTCCCCTCTACCAATCTTACCGACGAAAGTCCCAAGATCAGAATTATCGTTTCTCTCATTAGTGGGGAAACCCACGGTCTGCAATCTAGTGGGCTCTGGCTAAAGGTTAAAATTCACGGTCGCCACCTGCCCCAGGGCGATTAAATACCGGGGAATGGCGATTAAAAATACGACTTCAGTCACCATCATACTCGTCACTTTATTGTTTCCCAATGCAATCCTGTCTGTTTTGACTACTAGGGAAGGTTACATTCTGCAGCTGCGAACTACTTAATTATTCTTCATGAAAATGATCAAACAAACTCTCCCGAGTCTACAATATTTAAAGGTTTTGTGGCCACGCGAAGGTGACTACTAATTTAAATGAAATGGCCTCTAATAAAGGACTTTGCTGGCTAATGGCGACTAATCCAATACCTGAGTTTTGAGCTTTAGCTCTGGCCCACTATGATCCCTCGATTCCCTTCCCTAGCGTTCCACTATCATCTTAACGTAATTTAATTTAACGTAACGGTAATGTCAGACAACCCCCTCCGGGTTTCCGTGATTTTTTGTTTTGTCGTAGTCGCATTTGAAGACGGGTCGACGGAATTCTTATTTCTTCTAGCAGAAAAATCCTAATGAGCGCCTCCCCTCCCCCCGTAATTTTCGTTATATATATTTGTGGGGAACTTGACGGCGTGTGGGCAAATTTCCAGAACATAAAATGTTAAAAGGCGGCGAATTCTCTTCTATTTCTTTTTTTTTTTTTTTCTTATAATACAACAAAACTTTTATTCCCAATTTT
>QLNU02014802.1:75288295-75306736 GCA_006491805.2 Dysdera silvatica | reverse complement strand
TATTTTATAAAATGCAATCAATTTTATTTTAAACTGATTGACGTGAACATATTTTTTGTGTATCACTATCGGAGGTGTCGGAATTGTCTACTGGTACACAATTTTGGATGATAATTATCATAAAAACATAAAAAAATTCTACAACGTGAGCATTTTATAAATGAATTGTTCGAACAACTGATTTTCTTTGTCTAATATCATCTGGAAAACAAATACCATCTACATTTTCAAAAACGCTTCTTTCGTTTGTTAACTTTGCAACAAACCAAGAGTACTGTAATGTATTCTTAAAATTCGGCGCCGAAAGTTGATTATAAATAAGTGAATGGATCTTCAAAGCATCTATCTGCTCGCGTGTTTAAATGACTATTTTCTTGTAAGATTTCAACACAATTTTGTAACCTTTTAATGAAATTTTTTACTTGACGGAAGAAGTACACATCACGAGGTTGACAGTATGGGGTACAATGAGGTGGAATTACTTCAACAGTAGAAGAAGAGGTGCCGTCGTCATTTGTAAAAACATTATTAAAGTGTGCTGGATCTACTTAACTACTGTTAAACAACCATCTGGTTAACTATCTGTCTATATATATATCTGTCAACTATCTGTCTCAACTATCTGTTTAACAGGCTGGATGGCTACATCAAAACCACTACTACTTTTTAATAATCAACAATTAAAATTCGAGTAGAAATTATCACTGGCAATAAGCGTACAATTAACATAACTACATAAATATGAATTTTATTAAAGTAAGTTTATGAACAAAATCCGATTGTAAGCGAAGTATTTTTACTAATAAAAATACATAAATATATAAAAAGGATACATTAAAAAAAAGTAATCGATTTCCGCGGGCATTAAACGCAAAAACACGAAGCGATAGGCCTGTAACTTACCAACTAAGCTACCGATTGGCTTGCAAAGGATGTATTTTAAGCTCATATATATAGGAATCAAAATCTTCAAAAATTCATATCTCTGGAAATTAGCCGCATTGGCACGAATGCCGAGACACGTATTTCCTTATTTCGGCTATACTTTCATCAAAATCGGCGGGGCACTCACTGTGGGTTCCCCTTGTGAGTATAAGTATACATACATACACTACAGTATGTATACCTCCTCGATTCAAAGCAGATTTACGTTAATTCACAAAATACGTCCAAATGTATATTTTATATATTTGTATTTCAGTTGTAAGCAAAATAAAAGCGGGGTCGTGAAATCCACCCTCGACTCTTCGCCGCCCAGGAAAATTCCCTGCCCTTTTTAGCGGGTTTCAATAGATATTGAACCCGCTTTCGGTCTGTCTGTCTGTCTGTATGCAATAAAAAGGGTAAGGTAAAGGTCTTCCGTAAATGCAATAATGATGGTTATTGTTAACGTTGAAAACCTAAAGAGTTACTTGAGAATTAGAGAGTTGCGAATTAATGTTAATTGAAACCCGCTAAATTTAAATATCGACCTTAGGCGATTTTCTTTCACGTTCTTTTTTTGTTTTTTGTTTTTGTTTTTCGTTAATAATAAAATATATTGGCAGCTCTTCAAGTCACCGCAGACATTGAGCTCTGCTGTATTGTTATGAATTTCTGTTTGGTTAACTCCAGTTAGAACGATTCTAAGTCCTGGCTTCCGTTGCGGAAAATACGTCAGTTTCATCTTGTCCTTTTCTCGGGATGTCAGCCGCCTTTGTGACATGACCCTTTTCCACGTCTTAACGAGAGGGGAATTTGTAGTTCCTTTCGGTTCGATTTTGCAAGTAAATAGCTTATTTTCTATTATCTCAGCTTTCTATTTACTCCCTTGGATTCGTAGCTCGAGAGATTCGTAACTTCGTTGTAACTTTGAACTGTTGATAAATAAGAAGATTGCAGAGATTCAATTCGAACATAGAATTTATTAAAAAAAAACGCTTACCAATTAACTGCTCATTGCGGTTCGGGGGTTGAGTCCCTAGTCGTTTGGATTTCTCGGGGGAAATATAGGTCCCCGCTCCGCACAACCTCTGTTGTCCTTGCGCCGTAAAACACAAACTAATATAGAGAACCTAATTTTTCATTTGGATCTCAGAGACCATTGAAGGCGAATGAAACATCCTCATTTAAGATGAATTAACTAAGAAAACGGGTTGGAGCAAAATGAAACCGAATTGACCAGAACAGGCATGCAAAAAGATACCTTTATCCAACAGTGATGATGACAGAATATAATGATGATGATATTCTTCTCTACGATTGTATCGGAATGTCTATTTTGATTATCAAAATAGCTTCCATAAAAGGATTTAAAATACAAATCTAAAAAGGATCTAAAATACAGATCAGAAAAGGATCTAAAATATAGATCTAAAAAAGATCTAAAATACAGATATAAATATGATCTAACAAATATAAAAAGGAGTAAAATACAGATCTAATAAGGCTTTAAAAAGTAAAGATCTGAAAAGGATCCAAAATACAAATCCAATAAGGATCTAAAATACAGATATAATAAGTATCTAAGTTACAGATCTAATCAGGATCTAAAATGCAGATCTAATCAGGATCTAAAATACAGATCTGATAAGGATCTAAAATGCAGATCTAATCAGGATCTAAAATGCAGATTTAATAAGGATCTATAATACAGATATAATAAGGATCTAAAATACAGATCTAATAAGGATCTAAAATACAGATTTAATGGTGATCTAAAATACAGATCTAATAAGGATCTAAAAAAGCATCTACGATATGGGATTGAAAAGAAACTAACGTGTCGTGCTGAAAGCCTATTGGCGGAAGGATATTAACACCAAACGATCGTAGGTTCTCACATTCCATGGCGCATAAAAATCCCCAACTTCTAAAGATAAATACGACGGAATGCTCTCTTACCGAAATTTTATAGGAGAAAAAAAAAGTCCCTTTCGCTTTATATATTTTTGCTGACTCCGCTGTTTTGATTTTAATTGAAGATTAACTTTTTGAAAATACCCTTTTTTTATTGGGATTTTTTCCTCGGTTTAGGTGCAACTGCGGGAAACCGCAACACATTTGTTCCCTAATAGCATCGTAAGCAGCTTAAAACTGGTGAAATAGGAGGGCGAGAGGGAAATGGGGGGAGAGGAGGAAAGGAACGGTTCAGCCGTCATTAACTTCAATTGTTTTGCGCCGACAATTGCAGTTCGAGTAAAAATGTAGGAAAAAGAAGAGAATTTTTCGGAGAAACGTTTTTTCTCAAAAAAATAAAAAAAAGGGGGGAAAACTCACCCGGAAATGAAAAATAAAGTTAAACAATTAACGAGTAAAACGGTCCAGTTTAATTTTTCTGATTATTCAAACAAAAGATTTTAAGTTCCTGGAACGGTGGGAATTCAATTTAAGAGAAGGGGGGGGTGAGGGCGGAAAAAAGAAAACCGTCGGTTTTCCTCCTATAAGGGCAGTTTCACAATCCGCGGTTTGATTGGGTGTTTGATTTCGTTTGGTAATTTGTTTGTAAATTTGTTTATCATTTAAATTTCTTATTTCTTCAGGACCTGGCATGCGACCGTAGGTTCATATACCGTTTAGCAAAAGTTGTTTTGATGTTCAGCGAGAAATTAGCAATATGGCGCCGATGCACGATTTTTGCCAAATCTTGTAAAGCGGGTAAATGTAAATCCGCGAAATAGGTAAATGTAAATCTTCAAAATTGGTAAATGTAAATCCGCAAAATATATAAATGTAAATCGACAAAATAGAAAAATGTAAATCAGCAAAACAGATAAATGTAAATCCACAAAATAGATAAATGTAAATCCGCAAAATGGGTAAATGTAAATCTGCAAAATAAGTAAATGTAAATCCGTAAAATAGTCATATGTCTATAAAATAGATAACCATGTATCTATAAAACAGAAAACCATATATCTATAAAATAGATAACCATATATCTATAAAATAAATCGTCCATGATTATCTCTATTAGACTTTGCAGTCTCTATGTGAATTTTGTATATAATTCGTGTTGGATATTTATGCTTGTTCTTTCTTCAGTTCTTGTAAAATATTCTTTAAAAAAAATCTGAAGTTAAAAAATCAAATAGACTTATATCGCATTATCGGGAAATGCCTACGTAAGATTATTTTTTTTCCCACAATCCTTTTGTCAACACCAAAACGTTAATATATCTTCTCGTTGAGTTTTCAGTTTTTGTAATGACCCCCTATCCGTCTCCTTAATGGACTTAGAGGCCAAGTAGTCGTGATTTTATTCCTGTCTCTTGCACAGAATATTTATATATAACCATCAGTTCGTCTGATGCTGCTGTTTGTGCCTAAGCACAAGTCATCAGAAGCAAATCACTGCAGACATTGCAAACTGAACGAGCCACCTGGTGGCACAGCTGGTGAGATCTTTTGCCAAATGGGTTCTCCTTTATTCCTGGCATGGCCCGCAAACGGATGATGAATATGTTACGTGTAGCCAACGTAGCCATTTCTTGCTATTTGCCATTGAAAACTCCAAGTCTAAACGATCTTGTAACTAGATCAGAACATAAAAGTCAAAAGTTATGAAGGATTTTTACTTTTTACAAATTGATCGTCGCGAATTCAGTGTTTAAAATCACGTGTTTTCCGACGGCTATAACCACTGCCTTTGAAATCCGAGTATTGGGTTCGGAGCCCTGTTAGCTTATTTGTTTATCGGTTTCATAGGTCATAATAAACTACTGATCCCATTCCAGATCGACTCTTGTGTAATCGTAGGAAGGGCAGTTACAGATTGAAGGGGCGTTTTCCCACGTGCGCATATTCTGCGTCGCTACAATGTAAAACGTCGAGATCCAACTCAGATAATAGAAAGGCAATTGAAGCGTATTGCGCCAATTATTAGCAATTTTTTTTTTTATTATTATTTATTTTTGCAATATAATAATAAAATAATAAATATATATATAATATTGAAATATAAAGTTTTATAATTGGTGCTCCCATTTGTTTCTTTTTGTTGCCCTTTTTGTATATCACTACCAGGGTCTTGTTGTTCCTCATTCCAAGATTGAAGTGAATAAAATAATTGAATTTTTATTTGTTGTATCCGTTGGTGAAATATCTTTATATCGTTTCAAAATTCCAATTCCCTTACTGATTTGGTTACTCACTTTATTTATATGAGCGCTCCAATTTAGTTTATTAGTCAGTGTTATACCCAGAAAATTTATTTTTTACACAATTTCTATTCCTTCTTCTTCAATCTCAATCCTTACGTTTTTTGCGTCTATATCGATTTTTTTAAATTATTATTCATAAAAATCGTTTTGATTTTGTGAACGTTCACCTTCATCCGATTTAAGTTAAACCATTTCTTATATTTTATAGCTTCTTCCTTACACTTTTTTATTACTACTTTTATATATCTTTATCCGCTTTCTCAACACCGGTGTCATTTGTAAATAATGCTTTGTTGTTGTTTTTTTCCTTCGCGGCATTAAATACATCGTTGATGTAAATAGTATGCAATAACGGGCCAATATTTGATCCCTGTAGGATTCATTTAACTAATTTTTTGGATTTTTCGTTATCAATATATATATATATATGTCTCTCCTTTGTAAGATAGTTTCTTATACTATTATTTATTCTACAGCTTAATCCGTGAAATTTTGGTTTTTCTAGTAATATCTCTCCATTTATTATGTCAAACGCTTTACTGAGATCGAAAAAAATCCATTTCCCTTGTTTTCTAGTGTTTCTTAAATTATTCCCATAGTTCTCAGTAGAGACCCCTCTTTTTGGATTTGCCCTTCCTGAATCCGTATTGATATTTGTGCAAAATATTAAATTCTTTTAGAAAGTGCATTATCCTTTTGTATAATATTTTCTCAATTACTTTCGAAAATACTAATATAATAGATATGCGTCTATAATTTTCAATCATTTTCTTATTTCCCCTTTTGTAGATTGGTACTACTTTCTCCACTTTATTTCTGTTTGGATTATTACGATATTTAAAATTCAAAAATTATTGATAAAGGTTTAACTAATAAGTCAGCATATTTCTTTACCATATTTGGATGCATTTCATCACTACCTGCTCCTTTATTCATATTTAACTTTTTTCATTCACACAAACTCAACGAATTCTATATATTTTCTACATACATCGTTTTGCCATTGTATGGCTTCGTGTATTCACTGTATTCCTCATTAATACCCTTACTTCTATTAATTTTATTTTCAGCGAAATATTTATTAATTATTTTAGATAATTTCTTTTCATTCGTAATTAATTCACCTTGAATTTTTAATTGCTCAATTCCCCCCCTTTACTCCCTTTTTCTTTCTTCCCAAAAAAGTTATTTAAGCTTGGCCATTTTTTTCTTTATATGGTTCATCATTAAATTTCTTCTAAAGAACTCTTTTTCACTTTTTTGTACCATTTTCATAATTTTATTTCTTATAATTTTAAATTCTTCAAGATATGTAATTTTCTTTGTTCTAATAAAGCTATTGTATAGTCCATTTCTTAATCTTATAGTTTTAATTATTTCCGTATTCATCCTTTTTTATTTTTTTATGCAACTTATATTTTACATTTTTCCAAGTTAAATCTTTTTCATATAATTCTTTGGTCTTATTAATGAATATTGTATATAACTTAATTTTACCCCCAAATGTAAAATGAGCAGTTGAATTCTAATTTATTCAAAACAGTTGCAAAGGGTCAACTAATTGACGACTCATCCATTGGGTGCACAAACCACTCTTTATCGCACCCCAGGCAAGGACGGACACAGGGGGGCGGTCACAGGATTCATGACACCCCAAAATATTCTTTTTCACCAACTTGCATGATAAATGCAAGGTTTTATTCCAATACCATGGCAAATTCTGTCCGTGACCCCCTCCCCCCGAAAATGAAAGTCTGCGCCCGCCATTGACCCCAGGTTGGGGGGAACCCTTGGGTTTTTCCATGTCTGTTGAACTTCGTGAACTTCTCACCTCTCTTCGATGCGATCGTCGCTGCAAAGTGAAGTGCTGCAAATTTGAAGAAAATGGCTTTCTACATTTGAATGTGGCGCCATCTGTGGGTACTATTTCTAACCAGTGACTGCTTATTCTGAGCCAACTGTGTCCAACCTTTTGGCTTCACTTGGCCCCACGGGAAGAAAAAGAATCCCTTTGGGCCACACACATAGAATGCCCTAAAGATAGCTGATGGGCAAAATAACGTAGAATGTATAATTAATATATTTAAGATATTTAAACTTCATTAATTCAGAGATTTTTTATTATAAAAGCCAGTTCATCAACATGAAATTAGTGAAATGTTTGCCATTGTTTTTTAGACATTAATGCTTCGATGTGTGGTTCCATTGAAGTAGTTGCAATTCTCAATGAGTTCTTAAGATGATATCAGATATTTTAGTTCTAGTTTTATTCTTCGTATGTTTCATCCCAGTGGTGTAGTCCTAAAAAAGTAGCCTAGCGTTCTTCTAAACCATGGGTGGATCCACGGGGGGGGGTCAGGGACCACCCCAACTAGTCAATAGCCCATTAATCTGATAAGGGCAGAAATTATCATTATGTATGGGTTGTTGAGCTGGTATTGCTAGAACCCCCACCCCCAATGCCCCTCTGGATCCAACACTGCCCACAGCAGTTTCGAGGCATATAAGCGTAAAACCATAATAATGTAATCGTAGACGTAGAGTTATATGGGCCTGTGGGGCCTGAGACCCTCCAAATAATTTGAAATAAATTGCAATTTTACATATACTGTAATGCAGGGCTGTCCTGAAGAAAATTATTGAGAGTATGCGGTGCTGTCTTAATTAAAGAGTATTGTAATTGCGGGGTTACTGGAATTGGTGACGTCACCTCGCCGCCCTGGTTGGTAATTGACTGGTAGTCTATCATCTATCCAAGCCCAAGGTAGTTGTCACTTTTATCAGTTTTTCATTTCTCTTCTAGTTGTGCGCAGGATATTCTTTTAAGGTTTGCGGGGTGGGGTGATCAGGGGGTTTTCTTCATTTCCTCATTTGTTTCCATTTAAGTTCGAAATGACTTTCGAAAAAAAAAAAAAGTAAACGCCCGAATTTTGTTGAAAGTTGCCCAAAAACCAGCAAATACAAAAACTTCCTTGAGACCTTGAGAGTACGCGGCGCACACAGCGCGTACCCCCTTTGTGGACAGCCCTGCTGTGACGTATAAATATGCATATGTCCTTTGGCCGCCCAATAATTTTCAAAACTTTACGTTCTGAATATGATACAATATGTGCTCAAGTCAAACTAATCTGAAATGCACCTCTGAAGTGAGCTAATAAAGTTAAAAAAAAAATAATTGAAGATAGCCATAAGTCCGTCTTTTCGCCCCTGTCGCCTTTATTGTGTCAAACAACGCATTGTGCCTTTTTCTACTTTCGGAACGCAGTTTATGACACGTGTTCCAAGCTGTAATTTCGTTTAAATTCCCACGATTCTTAGTTGATTTATTCAAAATTTTAGGGTCATTGCTCTAAAACACAATTTTCTTAATAGAATTGTCGAATCCACATATTTTTTATTTACAATTTGAACAGAATTTTGTTTATAAAATGTATGATTTCCCAAAATTTTGCCCTAACGCTGCTAGGCCTCGACTACACCCCTGTTTTATCCTAGAAAATAACTGCTCACAAATATAGGTGCTTCTAAATAGCAATGATATGAATGAGGCATGATTGTCGAGCGAAGGATATTTTTCTCTGGGAAGATATATCTTATAGATATACAGTAAAGAAACATGATCAAATTTTTCTTTAATTTGTCATGTATGAATATCAGATGGTAGCTCTACACATCCCATTTGAAAATTGGCAAAATATTAGGTTCTTGTCGACTGAAAATGGAATTGGAAATATTCCAAAAAATCGATGATTTTTAGGGAAATCGATAAGCCTTTTCTCAAATTCCTGTATCTGGATTTTCGCTTTGGTTTTACGGCTCAAAGACTACAGTGGTCATGCTGCGCCGGGACCTACTGTTTTCCGAGGAATCCGAACCTCTTAAGGCCTAGGGAACCAAACCCCGGACTACAGTGAGCAGTGCGATCTTTATGAGATCTCTGAGTAAGCGTTCTTTTTGCACTGCTGGGAGTCGAACCCGGATTAGCCGCGCAATAGGAGAACGCGTTACCACACTGCGCCACCGCAGGGCCCAAATTCCTGTATCAAATCGAAACACAAGGCTAAATATTTTTCGTTGTCCACAAGACCGTATTTTGCCAACGTGTCAAAATGCATAAAATTGTTTGCCTTAATTTGAAATTGACATAGTTTCCGTTTCATTTCGAACGCTGTTATAGTTTGAAACCGTGTATTGATCACTTGGTTTTCACCTCGAAAACACGTTTTACTCATTTAAATGAGCGGTCAAGTTTACTAAAAATGCCAAATCTGTAAGCCAGTTTTCATCATTAAGTTTTAGCAAAAATTGTATTTGTATAAAGTCATTTAACAATTTTAGGAATCCCTAGAATTGTTCCATTGTCGTCTACAAAGTGGTGGTGGGGGGGATGGTTAAGAAAAATTATTACTTTCTTCTCAAGACTGTCAAAAATTTTAGTGAATGTACAAGATACTAAAATGCTACAAAAATAATTGATACTGCTTGGCAATTAGTAATGAGCTAAAAAGTACCTTACTTTAAAATGCGCTTGTAAAACTTTTGAAAGCAAATGCACGACAGAACCTTGCAAATCAAATTTTTGAACTGCTAAGGGGGGCTTGAGCCCCCCCTCTTCCCCCATATGGGCGCCCATGCCATGCCATGTATAATTAAGTAAATGAAATTAGAATTAAATGAAATAAAATCGTAATGGCGGAAACCCTGTTCTCAACAACGCCATTTTTTTTAAATAAAAAGCTGAGGAGAAGAACAACTTTGATTTAACCTCTAGGCACGCACCTTAATACTTATCCTCTGTGTGTGTGTGTGTGTGTGTGTGTGTGTGTGTGTGTGTGTGTGTGTGTGTGTGTGTGTACACACACACATACACTTGAGCGCTAGAATGCTGAAAGGTTATTGGACGTCATTGGATCGTTGTTTAAACAATATTTCCGCGCGAAAATCGGATCTTCTGGATAAATCTTCGAGGACGAGAGGACGTTTATGTCCTGCTCCGACTGTATTAATTTTTCTAAAACTCCCGTCGAACTATTATTAATATCATTATTTTAAAGAGATAATCCTTATTGTTGAATAAATAAAACTTAGAAATAAAAAAAAAGGGGGAAAGAGAGTATTTGTCTATTATGGGGTGAATGATCAATGCGATTATTGGTGAATTATTATTATTATTAATAATTATTATTGAAGTATTTATCAGTGAGTAGTTATCGCTTGGATGTACATACCAGGACGTAAAGAGTCCAATCGAATTGTAAATACTACTTATTCTATTTTTGTAGAATTTATGAAAAATAATAATTATATAGATGAATGATGGTAAAAAATTTATGTTTGGAAGCCCGATATAATATCTCAAGTGATATTAAAAAGTTATAAATGATAAAAGAAGTTCGCAAGAACATTTATAAAGAATATTAATATATGTTATTAAAACATGAGAAATAATAAGAACGTGAGAAACTGATAAATAAATAATCAGAAGTGTTGATAAATAAATAGCCAGAAGTGCTATTGAATAATAGTTCGAAGTGTATAAAGAGAGTGGAACTTTTCCTAATGTAGATATTATTTCGAAAATATTTTTAACAATGCCAATATCAAATGCAACAGGTGAAAGATCTTTTTCAGTTTTAAAATACGTTAAAAACTATTTTAAGGAGTACGATAGAGGAAGACAGATTGAACAATATGAAGAAGGTCCAATGTTGAAGGTCCATATTATACCTAGAACAAAAAATTTTGGATGAAATAGATACTACAAAAACAATTGATGAATCTGCTAAAGAGAAACCAAGACACAAATTTATATACAAAACATTTTTTAAGCACTGAGGTAATTTATTACTATTAAATTTTTTGAATAAATGTATGGTTTTTCTTGAAACGTTGAGTTTATTATTAGCTACATATTGCCGGTTTAAGGAACTCACTAAAAATCGACTTCTGAAATCCTTCCAAAAAATTCTCAGTCCTTTACACAGTTTTTTTGTTTTGGGGCTTGGGTCTCAGGGCCTCGAAATTTTTACCGCCAGGGGCCCTCAATAGACTTAATCCACCTCTGATCATTACATTAATTTTGATACATATTTTGCGGTGGTTTTCCTCTGTGCTAATAAAATGGAATAGTTGGCTTCAAGTGTAACTGATTGCATTTTTATTTTGTTTCTTTCCAGCTTATTGAAGCATTCATAAACATGTCGACCCCAGCGAAGACTACGTCAGCAACATGTGAACTTAAAGCATAACCTGAGTACAACATGAGATCATGGAACAGTTTGATATTTGCCTCCAAGGACAGCTAGAAAGCCTTCTCAATTTGTTGAGCTATTAAAATATTTCTGGATTGTGTTCAGCACGCTTTTCTGCATAGTCGTTGTTATTTCTGTGCCGTATATTTGACCTATTATAAGAGTTACAATGTGGCATGAGGCAAGAAAGCAAGAAAAAAAGATTCGTGGCATGATGGTAGACTTTAAACGACGTGCAGAACGTCGTAGAGACTATTACGAAAGGATCAAACAAGATCCAGCACAGTTTCTGCAAGTCCATGGACGTCCTGCAAAGATTCATCTTGATCCAGCCATAGCTGTTGCCGCTGATAGTCCGGCGACAATGATGCCTTGGCAAGGCAATCCCAACAATCTCATTGACAGATTTGATGTTCGAGCTCATCTGGATATCATTCCTGAATACAAGCCAACCATCGATTTACCCAAACTCAGTGGAGAGGAGCTGATAGATGATAGGAAAGCTTGTTACGAGCGGTATCGCACATTAGTGCAAAATGACTTTCTGGGGTTGAATGAAGATAAATTTTTGCATCAGATTTTCCTTGAAGAACGTTTCGGTCCCGTGATGAAACCTGCAGGCGAAGAGGACAAGAAGAAGCTAATGGACAAGAAGGCAGCAATCGGTTACGTGTATGAGGACAGCACCTCGTACGACCCTCCACCGCTACCAACTCCAGCCCAAAGTTCGAAAGCTCTTGAAGAGTTCGACGATGATGAGGATAAGGACGACTTGAGTGATATCGATCTTGACGTGACCGTGGACGTTAGTGAACTGAGCTTAGTCCAGTGTGCTGAAATGAATGAACATTCTCACAAGTATGGGATGACAGAAGACGACTTTATAGCGTATTTAATGGAGGACAAGGATGAAGCCGATCAGTTGCGACTGGCACGAGAAATCGAAGAAGAAAAAGCCATGTTCTCTGGTCGAAATTCTCGGCGGGAAAGACGAGCTCTACGGGAAAAGAAACTAGCTGGAAGAAAGATCACAAGTCCACCAAGCTATGCAGCCCGTGAAAGTCCTACTTATACTCCCGTCCGTCATTCAACTTCGAAATCGCGGTCGAGGTCCAAGTCACCACCAAATGCGGGCAAGATAATGTTTATTACGAGCTTTGGGGATGAAGCCTCCGATGGCGAAGCAGGAGGCCACAAAACTGGCAATTCATCTCCAAGAAAGGACTCTAAAGGGGTTAGTGCCAAAAAGCAGAATAACTGTTCCAAGTCCGCCAAAGACACGTCTCAGGAAATTGTGATTGGACCACTATTACGTGAAGACATGGAATCGAAGAAAACAGCCGAGACCAATTATCGCAAAAATACAGAAAAAAGATCGGTGTCGAGTTCAGGTTCGTCGTCCAGCCGATCACGAAAAATGGTAACCAATTCAAGAAACGACGCAACACGTCACAACTCACCACCAAAATCCAAAAGACGAAGACATTCCTCGTCTTCAAGTAGTTCCTCGTACGACAGAAGGAGGAGGCAATGTAGTAAACGAAGGTATTCACGCTCTCGCTCGTCGTCCCGAGAAAGTCGATCTCGGTCTTTATCATCTAGGTCCAGATCTAGATCCCAATCTTATAGACGTCCACGGGGCAGGCGATCCACAGAGTCCCGTTCTCGTTCAAAATCACGTTCCCCCAAAAAATCAGCGTCACCACAACTGCCGCCTCCACCGGTAAAATCTTACTATCGACATAGCCTATCACGCTCCACGAGTGACGTTTCAGATGACAGTGATAGCCAAGATAAGAAGGAAGACTCTGGTTCGGGGAGAAATTCGAGTTTAGCCAACAAATCATCCCAACTGTTGACCCAAAAAGCTGGACCTTCTACTCAGTCAAAATTTACTCCTCAGGAACGACTGAAACGCAGGATGCAGATCGCTTTGAATCGCCAATACAAGGCTGATAAGAGAGCCCAAATGCAAAAGTCCGAGAAACAACTCCAAGAAAAGATGGACAGGGAAGAAGAGCTTAGGGAAATGGCCATCAAACTTAGGCAACGAGAAAGAGAAAGGAGACACAAGCTACGCGGCTATGGTTATGATTCCGACAGTGACGGTAGCTTTACCAAGTGGGAACGCGACGATAACGACAATCATCATCAAACATCGAAAAGTTCCAGGGATCGTGGGAGAAGTCGTCATCACTCCAGCAGTGACGACGAACGACCTTCCAAAGAGCCAGAGGCTAAAAGACATCGGAGGAGTCCTACCAATGATCGTCGGAAAAATTCCCCTGTTGCCCAATCATCTTCATCACATCGCAGATCAGAAACTGGCTCGCGTAGAAGCAGAAGTCCAGGAAGACGGAAGACTTCACCTCATAGGTCGCGAAGTGATAACCGTCATCGTTCCCGTGAATCGCGAAGGTCACGAACTAGAAGTCCTCGTAGACGATCGACCCACGAATCGTCATCTTCTAGCTATAGGAAAGACAGAAGGTCTCGTTCCCCTGCACGATCCCACAGTAGGACTAATTCCAACAAAAATTCGCGATCTTTGGTGGATTATTAATGAATATTTTAGTTAATGAGAAAGTATTCTAATTTCATATCCTTCGATCTTGCTTTTATACTTTTATGAAGAAGTTTCATTACTTCGGATCACCATTGTTTGGGATCTTGAGAATCATACTTGTGTATCAGTAAGTAAAATTGGTGTAGCGCTGCGCACAGTACATTATTGATATCAAAGTTATAGAACATAGTTATATATAGAAAGCGGTTAACATTAAAATTTACCTATGCACAGACCTTCGTCGCTTGGACAAAATAAGCCAGAAGTGCACTGAAATTTGTGCACATACTATTTAAGGAATGAAGCACAAACATTCCGAAAAAAAAATTCGAAAATTTGCCGATGGGGGGCAGGGGGATTATTGCACTCCAGAACAGGAAATATGGAAAAAATAAAAAAAACACGAAAATTGACTAATTAAGACAAATCTAAAATTAAACTTTCACTTTGAAATTTACTTGTTGCAAGAATTGAAAGAAACTTGTGTAGATTGCCACGGAAATGGTTTCACAACTCATTCACATTGTCACTGATGTTGAAGTTGAGCACCGTACGTCATCGCCGTTGTTTTGAGCCGAAAATTGCATTCGACCGAGAATTCATTGTGCTCGATTGCAGAACGCATCATCTTTGAAGAAATATTCGGCACATGCTGTCTTAAAACAGTCAGTCAGGACACTTCCTCTGTAAACATTAGCTTTGAGGGGACTCTACAGCCAAACATAGCAAGGTATAATGTCAAATAATTGTAGTAACCGTTGTCTTAGGTAAATTACGAATAATCACTTTTCTATTGGCGAAATATCGGAATCCGGTTGCTGCACCGATCATGCGATATGAGGAGAAGTCCCATAGTGCATAAAAATGATCTCATCCAAGCATTCTCTTTCCCACAGTTGCGAAATTATAAAGATACATAATCTGTAAAGGTACCTTTGTACTATAACACAAGTTACCGTGCCTGGTGGCTGTAAATTTCCAAAAAAGCATTGCCCGAACTAGGACATACCTTGTTATTTATTATGGCAGAGAATGAAATTTGATGTGAAATCACATCATACATCTTAGTTTTTGACGAATGCAGAGCAGTTTGCCGAATAATTCTTATCAAAAACAAACGGAGATTAATTTGCCGAATAATTCTTATCAAAAAGAAAGTGCAGAGTAGTTCGCTGAATAATTCCTATCGAAAACAAATATTGAGTAATTTGCCGAATAATTCTTATCAAAAGCAAATGCAGGGTAATTTGCTGAATAATTTTTATCGAAAACAAATGCAGAGTAATTTGCCGAATAATTCTTATCAAAAACAAATGCAGAGTAATTTGCCGAGTAATTCTTATGAAAAACAAATGCTGCAGAGTAATTTTCCGAATGATTCTTATCTAAAACAAGTGCAGAGTAATTTACCGAATAATTCTTATTAAAAACAAATGCAGAGTAATTTGCCGAAAATGGGCTTCATCTTCCCAAAGGATGAGCAATTCGTTTAAATTTCTTTCAGTTTTTGCAACGACTGAACTTAAAAAGGAAAACATTTCATTTTAGATTTATTTATTTTTGGTGTGGGTCCTGCGGTGGTGCGTGTAGTGGTGGGTAACGCGTTCACATAGCGCTTGGTTATCCCGAGTTCGGCTCTTGACCGTAAATTAAAAAAAAAAAAAAGCTTACCAGATAACTGCTCGCCATAATCCGAGGACTGGTTCCCTAGGCCTTAAAAGGTTCAGATTCCTTACAAAACTCTAGGTCCCCGCACAGTAGCACCCTTACCGTTCTTGCTCGTAAAAACTCAAACAATTGAATCATTTTTCGTGCCTTTTCTACGTATTTCCTGTTTTAGAATGCCATATTTTCTCCTATCTGCAAATTTTGAATTTTTTTTTTTTCGCAGAATCCTTTTCCTCCATCCCTCGAAATTAATTGCGTGCAAATAAAGTGTGATTTCGCTCATTAGTTCGTCTTCGTAGAACAAGAAAACTTTATAATTATAACCACCCTGTATAATCCGTTCGCGGAAAATTGACCACTGGTCCCGTTAGGATTCACAGGAACTGACGTCACAAACGGGTTGGTTCATAACAGTAGAGGGAAGGGCGTCATTTCGTAACTAGTTTTTCGCGGACGTTTGTCTGCGCGAAAAAACAGTTATGAAATGACGCCCTTCCTTCTACTGCAATGAGTCAATCCGTTCGTGGCGTCAGCTCCTGTGAATTTTAACCGAACCAGTGGTCAACTTTTCGCGAACGGACTATATATACACAAACGCGCATTTCATTACTTCCCGTCCAACATCAAAAACTTCCCTCTGTAATGTTGATACTAATAGCTAATGTGTTTTACATAGTACTACATTCCTTTTATACTTACTAGCTTCACCTCATTGATTCTCAACACCCCATTTATCAATTGCTTTCCTAGAAGGGCTTCTGTATATTATGCAAATTATGTATTATTTGAATTATTTTTTCCCCTAACTTTTGTACACAAACCCAATAACTGTAATTTACAGTGGCGGCTCGTGTCTATATCATATGGTGGGGCTATAAAAGAAGTACACTACAAAAATATGAATAATAAAATATACTAAATAAATATTACATGATAAAAATAAATAGTAATGAAAAATAAAAACTATATATTTTTCCAATAAATTCGAAAATATTGGTATTTTCTTTAGGGTAATATATGCATGGTTAAATTTTGATTTCTGCGAAACAATTCAACAAACTGAATACAGTTGTACCTTGGTTAACGACGTCATAGACGTATGCAGAAATTTCATAAGGGGAGGGTTATAGACTCAAGGTGTGGGAGGGTTACAGAGCTACAACTCACATATTCCTATGTTAAATATATAAAATTTCATTGCAATGTGGGGGTCATCATCAAATCCCCCCCCCTCCCTGCGTACTTCAGTGGAATAGGACTACCATCCTTATCCAAGTCATTATTCCTCGTGAAATTTAATTGACAATTGATTAATTTGTTGCTTCTCATCTCTACAACCACATACTAAAAATGCAGATATAACTCATTTAAAGAGCCCTAAAATATAATTTATTTATTATACTTGCTACGAAAAAAAAATATCATTAATGAAATGAATTGTTCATGAAAACATATTTTAATCATCAACTTTCACCAGAAGAACAATTCTTCTCACCTCGGAGTTTTTACAAATAAGCCTGTAAAAAACATGTCTAAGGTTGGTTGTTTCTGCCACTTTTTTAAAACGTTTTTGAAAAACTGCATAAACTTTTCATTAAACAGATCTGCAGTTCTAATAAACTCAGGTTTGTTTGGATTCGATTTCATAGCAACATTTTGAACTTCCTCCTACTTTTCCAAAACGTCTTTGATTTCAGCAGTCGTAATTTGTTCCTTTTCTCCATCCTCATCTTCAAATGAAATTTCCTTTTCTTCGCATTGGTACTTGAAAAGTTGTTTTTGCTCGTCAATAATCTGTTCTCGGTCATGCATCTCCAATAATTCCTCAAAATCGTCTTGTACTTCCAAGTTAAAACCATGAGCATTTGCCACAATATCCTTTACCAAGTTGTGTCCTTCCGCCGAAGTTCCTTTATTACCAAAGGAAGGAGGGCACAGTTTCCTTCATGATGCTTTGAGACATCTCATTGTTACTTCTTGCCAATCCTTTATAATTAGCCTAATTGCTATGACTGTGTTGAATTCTTCTTTCCAAAATTTCCGTAGAATCATGTTGGTAGCCTCCCACCTTTTAAAGCACCTGGTGAAAAGCGAGGGTGAATCCAGAAATCTTCAAGGGGGATTTGTTTCCTATTTTTAGCCAAGTGTCGGGTATTTTTCATTATACGAGTATAACCCCCGTTGAAAGTGTGGGGGGAGTTCGATCACTCCATATCCGCCCCTGGTAAAAAGTGCCCTTGTGAAGAAATGTTTAAAATTTGCAAATTCTCTATTCGACGATGTTTTCCCTCGCGTGATTGAGTGCGATCGGTAAATTACGGTTTTTAGATCGGATAGAGCAGGGTTGGCCCGCAATCTTGTCCGCCGACAACTGTTTGGAATAAAGAAGAATCCAAAACAATCCCCCCAGAAAAACCCCAGGGATAGCATGGCGACCCCTTTCCATACCGCAAGTAAACAAACGAATAATCGGAAAAAACTTAGTACGAAAAGAGGTGTTTTTTTGGGGTTTTTTTGCTGTCGCTCATCATTATCCAAGGTACCCCTGTATAGTAAGGAGAGCTCATTACTTTAATTTTGTGGAAATCTGACACGTTTCTCACTCCAATATCCAACAATAGATGGCGACACGGTGCTAATTTATCCCGCCTGCATGTTGTAGAACAGTGGTTCCCAAGCTTTTTCAAGCCGCGTCCCACTTTTATAGTAGCCAAGTAATCTACGTCCCCCATTTTTAGTAACCAAAAGCTCCTCGACCCCCCACTTTGTCCGCCGCCACATTTGCATAATAAAAGTATTTTTATAATTTTTTTTT
>QLNU02014802.1:75252371-75266403 GCA_006491805.2 Dysdera silvatica | reverse complement strand
GAGCTGAAGAATCACTGGAGAGAGAAGAGGCCGGTTTAGGTTTAGTGAGTTTCTTAAAAATGTGATCAATAATTGTTGGATTGTAACCACGGCATGAGGAAATTTTCCGAATGTAGCTGATTTCTTTAGTCAATGCGTCACTTGTAGACGAGAATTTGATGGCACGAGACACCAACCAATAAAACGAGCTCATTTGTGGACGAGCTTTGTGGATGAGCCGATAGAGCGTGAGGAAGAAGACTAACTGAATTGGGTTTTCGGTAGACACTGGTTTGGAAGCTAGTGGGTGTTCTATGAACTAAAACGTCGAGGAAAGGCAGTGTACAGTCCTTTTCTTCTTCGAAAGTAAATTGGATGTTATGGTTAATGGTGTTTAGGAGCTTGATGATCTGTGAAGGATTCATATTGTTAGGAATTAGAGTGAAAGTATCATCCACATATCTTATCCAGAATTTGAATGGGATGAGCGACAGAATTTTTTTCTTCTATATAGTGCATGAATATATCACATAGGATTGGCGAAAGTGGATTTCCCATTGCAAGACCACTGGTTTGTTTGTATAAGTTATTTTCAAACAAGAAACAAGTTTGGTTGATGCATAGTTTGGTAAGGAGAATCAGTTCGTTAATTTCATGATCTGTATAATGGAACTCCTTCAATCTTCGAGTAAGTGAATCAAGTGAGCCTTGGATGGGTACGTTTGTAAATAGACTCTTCACATCAAATGAGACCATTTTGAAGGAATTAGGATCGAGTAGCTTCAATTTTTCAATGAAATTGGAAGAGTTTTTGACTGTAAAAATATTATTAGTTAGTAGAGGTGAAAATTTCCGGACAAGATATTTGGACAGTGGATGGGTGGCTGTACCAATATTTGAAACAATTGGTCGGAATGGCATTCCCGGTTTATGGACCTTTGGCAGGGCATAAAGTCGGGCAACATTAGCAATTGACGGTACAATTAACTTTTTAATTTTCTCATCTATGAAGAAACAGTCCCGAACCGTTTTCTTGACATTGGAAAGGTGAGCAGTGGAAGGGTTTTTCTTTACCATTGTATATGGGCCATCCTGGATAAGTTGGTTCACCCCATCCGAATATTGCTTCTTATCTATTACAACGACTTGACCACCTTTATCCTACTTGATACCTCCCGTCATCTTACTTGACCTACCTTCATAGATGAGAAAATTAAAAAGTCAATTGTACCGTCAATTGCTAATGTTGCCCGACTTTATGCCCTGCCAAAGGTCCATAAACCGGGAATGCCATTCCGACCAATTGTTTCAAATATTGGTACAGCCACCCATCCACTGTCCAAATATCTTGTCCGGAAGTTTTCACATCTACTAACTAATAATATTTTTACAGTCAAAAACTCTTCCAATTTCATTGAAAAATTGAAGCTACTCGATCCTAATTCCTTCAAAATGGTCTCATTTGATGTGAAGAATCTATTTACAAACGTACCCATCCAAAGCTCACTTGATTCACTTACTCGGAGATTGAAGGAGTTCCATTATACAGATCATGAAATTAACGAACTGATTCTCCTTACCAAACTATGTATCAACCAAACTTGTTTCTTGTTTGAAAATAACTTATACAAACAAACCAGTGGTCTTGCAATGGGAAATCCACTTTCGCCAATCCTATGTGATATATTCATGCACTATATAGAAGATAAAATACTGTCGCTCATCCCATTCAAATTCTGGATAAGATATGTGGATGATACTTTCACTCTAATTTCTAGCAATATGAATCCTTCACAGATCATCAACCTCCTAAACACCATTGATCTTAACATCCAATTTACTTTCGAAGAAGAAAAGGACTGTACACTGCCTTTCCTCGACGTTTTAGTTCATAGAACACCTACTGGTTTCCAAATCAGTGTCTACCGAAAACTTAATTCCGTTAGCCTTCTTCCTCACGCTCTATCGGCTCATCCACAAAGCCAGAAAATGAGCTCGTTTTATTGGTTGGTGTTTCATGTCATCAAATTCTCTTCTACAAGTGACGCATTGACTAAGAAAATCAGCTACATTCGACAAATTGCCTCATACCGTGGCTACAATCCAACAATTATTGATCATATTTTTAAAGAACTCACTAAACCTAAACCGGCCTCTTCTCTCTCCAGTGATTCTTCAGCTCCTACGAACATTGTCTGAATTCCTTATGTTCCGAAAATTTCTACTAGGATCGCTGCTGTCCTGCACAAATTCAACTTTCGCGTTACCTTCACTCCGATCAACAAAATAGGCTTTTCTCATCTTAAGGATAACATCCCGGATTCTGACAGCTGCGGCATATATTCCATTCCGTGCCAGTGTGGCCAAATTTATATCGGTCAAACACGGAGAGCACTGCGCCTCAGACTAAATGAACACGAAGCTTATGTCAGAAAGCAAGAATTCCATAAATCGGCTCTGGCAAAACATTCATGGGAATTCGGACATCAGTTTCTATTCTCCAATGCACGTATTAATAAAAAAGTCAACTCAACACTTGATCTCAGTTTCTTTGAGGCATTTCACATCCTAGCAAACATCAATGTTGCAGTTAATGATCAACTCCTTAGTAACTCTATATCATCCACTTGGAAAAACCTTTTGGGTCTCACGGCTGAAGACGTCTCCACAAATACGCTTTACTCCTCCGCCCAATCAAGTTTCCAACCGACGTGATGGCAACACCGACCAACAGCACGGACATAAACAGAAGCCGCCATTCGCTCTGACGACGGTAGCTGGTTAACGCTATCGAAATAGCTATCAGCAGTATTATCGTATTGATAATGTTATCTAACTGCACCACTAAAATTGTGTTGCTTTTATTCCTATTGATTAGTGCAGTGTGTCGCTATTAAACTATTTAACTTGCTGAATTTTTTATGCAAAATATAGTTCTATATAAAACACACAGTAAATCCTCCCTAGGGCGACCACCGTCGATTCCATGAAAAAAGCGGTCGCTCAGAGAGGCGATCTCTGAATGGAGGTAAATTTAGCATTGGGTCTATGGGGTGGAGGGAGAAAATCCGTTTCCAGAAAAAGTGGTCATAAAGGGAGGTGGTCGCTAAGAGAGTTTTACTTTATTACACTCAATTTGAAACTGATAGAATGATTATTTTTTTTAAAGTAACTACATTATCATTCTTGAAAAGTGTTCTACGTCATGCATTTTTTCATTAAGAACTTCAAAATAATTTTGGTGGTGGGTTTTTGATACTGGTACTAACCTTTTGAAGACTAGTATATATATCTTTATTATACATTATATAAAATATATGGATTTATATCAACCTATAGAGAATTTTTTTTTTCATTTTCGAACTTCAAAAATATTAAAATCGATTAAAATATGTAATGACATCAAAATTTTACAGTTCCATTCAACGATTTGTTTAAACCTATTACGTTAACATGGTAGAAAATATTTTGAAAATTAGATAATTAGATGAGAAGTTTGTGGCAAGGAAGAATAGCCAAATACGTTTTCAGAAAACATAAAAAGACCATTGAAATTTATCATAATTATAATTCACCTACTAAAGTTATGTATGTTCTGAAAGCTCTAAAAGTGTGCGAATTTCAACTCTTTTTACCAAATAGTAAAGAATGTGGATCTATTTTTTTTTTAAATTAAAAAACCGAAATTTTTATTTGTAGTTCCCCTTTAACAGAAACCACCTTAACCAGCGTTCACTTTTGTAGCGATAATTTTTTTCTTCTATTTAACATGACTGATAAAAAAATAGGAAAAAGTGATTCGGTATAACTAATGCTGTTAGAGAAGTAAGGTGATAAAGCCGCAAATCAGAGATAATCCAAATTATGTAAAACTACATTTCAAAACTCTCAAAACCCTTTCTATTCAAAACTTTTCATTTTAAAACTTCGTAAGATGCTTTAAACAAATAATTTTATAGTAAAAGTTAGAAAACTATTTGTCTTTAAAAATGGGCGCCTCCAAAATCATATGCGAGTAGAGGGGGTGCAGCCAGGAAAAATTCCAGTTGATTAATGTTGTTGGACTATGTTGTGAATTCAGTCCTTCCCGCCCCCCCTTCTTATCATAATCCATGGGAGTAAAAGTGCGCCACCTTGCACCCCCCCTCGGGGCACCCATATCTTTAAAGTAACCACATTCCTATTTCGTTCAAGGTACACCCATTATAAAAATGTGGTGCTTCCAATTAGTGGCGTAGGAAAGGAAGGGGTCCAGGAAGCACAAGCCCCCCCATTGGATAACCGAGTATATTGTTCTTTTCTACTCCGGTTTATTTATTTATTTATTTATTTTTTTAAAGCTATTTGACGTCCTATACTTTTTTAACTGCTACAAATAGCTGGAAAAACTACAAATAGCCACAAAAACTGAGACAAATAGCTGACATCGGACCTTTGAATTGTGCATTCGGAAATTTCGCTCCTCTGCCATGGACTCCATCCCAAGTGATTTTGACGGGGGAGGTTCCACAGTATCAACACAATAATAATAATAATAATAATAATAATAATAATAATAATAATAACAACAATATAATAATAACAATATAATAATAACAGTATAACAATAATAATAAGTCAATAGCTCTATGCAGAAAGCGTTATATTTATTAACAAATAGAGTTTTATTTCATGGATTATTTTCATTTTTTTCATTGTAGGATATGAAATAAAAGGCTCAGAAAATATACCACTAGAGGGACCATCCCTCATTGTATTTTATCATGGAGCTCTTCCGATAGACTTCATTTATATGATGTCTGACACATACCTTCGTAAACATCGGTTAATCAATCTTATTGCTGATCGTTCAGTTTTCAAGCTACCAGGTTTTTATAATTTATTTTAACTAATTTATGCAACTTATTTTATTTTTCCAAGTTCTTCTGGTCCATATTACTTCCTGTTCTATAATTCTCCGTCTCTACATTATTCTTAATATTAACCCCAGAATTATCCTTCATGTTTTTACTATTCCGCATGATGGTCTATATTATTAATTTTATTAGTTTGTCTTTATCGTTTATTACCATATTTGTGTTAGCTTATACTTTTTAAATTCTTCATGTTTCAATCTCTATACAAATCTTCATATCACTCTCTATAATTATCCTTTGCGTACGTATAATACCTTTTAACTTATGATCTCACTTTTAATGTAATTGTTTTGCAAATTCATCTCGAAATAATAAAATAAATCCTATGAAATAAACATACGTTTTTGAATAACGTACTGTCAAATTGTATGGTAATGACAAGTGTGGTCTACAGTATCAGTATTTATGTCTACAGTATCAGTATTTATGTCTACAGTATCAGTATTTATGGATTTTAGCGTAAGTAATCTTAATAATACGTATGAGTATCCAGCGTCAGGTTTAGAGTGGTGTGCGATCGGCTCACATGGGGCTCCGAGGTAAGGAGGCGCGTTAAATGGTTTAATCACTCCAGACGTACGGAAGAGTTCAAATTTTGCCATTATTAAATAAATGCGTGTTTTTCGTTGAACTGAGGAATAACCTAATTAGAGGTACGGTCAAGGTGGGACCCATAGGAAGAAAAACATAGGAACGTAGGTTAAGATGGCTTGGGCATATGGAGCAGAGCAATGAGGAATATGTGGGAAAGGTATTGGATAGGCTGGTGGTAATGGGTAAGAGGAAGAGGGGAAGACCACGGCTGAGATGGAAGGATAGAGTGACGGAAGATCTGGAAGAGTATGGATGGAGTAGAGAAGAGGCATTGGATAGAAGATTGTGGAGAGGTTTGTTTGTTTGTTTGGATTTTTTATGGCGCAAGAGCATCTGGGCTATACTGCGCCAAACATGGTAAAAATTGTGGAAAGGAAGATTGTGGAGAGAAAGATTGAAAGAGCACAACGTCGACCCCATATAAACATGGGAAAATGGCAAAGTGAAAGAAGCAGCAGCATGTTTTTGGTTGTAAGATTTTTTAAATTGTCTTTCTGTACCTTTTTTTTTCGATAAAAGGAAGATTCAGTAGATCCATTCAGAAGATCTCTAAAGAACGATTGCATCAATGGGAATTATTGGAAAGTATGTAATATTTAGGGCGGCGCTAAATTTTAAATACAAATAAATTTTGACATTCCATATGATGCACACTAGAATCCATATTTTAGATAAGGGGGAATAAAAAAAGCACGCATCAGGTTGGATCCGAACCAGGGACTTTTAGGTAACCATCCCACTGCCTTGACCGGTAGACCACTAAGTACTATACATTTAGTTCGTTCCCGGAAAATTGACCGCTGGTCCCGTTAGAAATAACGAGAGCTGACGTCCCGAACGCGTTGGTTGATTACAGCAGAGGGAAGGGTGTCATTTTTTAACTGGTTTTTCGCGCAGACAAGTGTGCGCGAAAAACCAGTTATGAAATGACGCCCTTCCCTCTACTGTAATGAACCAACCCGTTTGTGACGTCAGCTCCCGTGAATTCTAACGGTACCATTGGTCAATTTTCGGTGAACGGACTACACGTGGCTACTCTCGCGTATGTGCATGTTGAGAAAAGGGCAGCTCTTTAAGATGCAAAGGAGGGTATCGGGGCATATAATTAAAATATGATTATGTTTTTGAATTCATAGTTGAATGTAACATTGCACGTATACTTGTTTGAATGATAATTATACTTGAATTGTCACTCCAGAACTTCCTTTGTTTCACGAGGAATTTTCATTTTATCCCTAAATTTTGGCCTTGCACAGAAGTCGCCACATAACTCAAGTTTGTTCTCGTATGTGTCTTCATGTTTTCGCGAATCGAGGAATTATTTTACAGGCGTGCCAAACCGCTCACTAAACCAATCAATGAACGGTTTTTCCCACCTACCATAACCGAGAAGATTCGTTCAGTGATCTGGTCACTGAACTATTTGGCGCCCCCCCCCCTAGATTATTGAGAATTTATTGTATATCACATTCAGAGGTTGATCCAGGGAGGAATTTTTTTTGTGAGGGGGAGAGGGAATGTAAAATTTAGTAGGACTCCCTTATAACGAGTCCGCATTTAGCAAGTTTTCGGATATAACAAATGAAATTCGGATTCTGTTTGGTGTCATGATTAAGAGCAATACAATTTAACCGTTTTTAGCGAACACGTAGTATTTGGACACCGAATTTGTTTGTTTGTTTGTTGGGTTTTTATGACGCAAGAGCATCTAGGGTATACTGCGCCGGACACCGAAATTAACGAGCAATTTAAAAAATAAAATAGGAAATCAAACTTTTTGTAAAAATTCCGTCGTTATATGAAGGTGGTCGTTATAAAAGGCGCTCGTTATAACCGATTTTCACCGCATTTTTATGGATTTGGGGTGCAATTTTCCTAATTCCCCCCTGGATCTGCCACTGATCACATTCAGACTAGTGCCGTTCTTTCATTGGCCATAACGACTAATATTTTTGAATACGATAGAATCATGTAATTATATGAAAAATATTATTCCATCTTCTACTCTATTTTCATTATATAGTTCCTTTAGACAGACTTTTCCACTAACTACACGCATAGGCGTAGGCAGAAAGTTCATAAGGGGGTTATAGGCTTAATGGGAGGGGTTACAGAGCTACAACTCATATATTCCTATGTTAAATATACAAAATTTCATTGCAATGGGGGGTTACAACCCCAAAACCACCCCTGACTACACCTATGACTGCACGTGGCTTTTTGAACAGAATGTTATTTTTTAGCGAAGTAACTTTAATAAAAAATGTACTTTTATGCAGAGATCTAATCGACGTTTAATAATTTATTCTAGCCATGCAAGCATTCATTGACTGTTTTCAGCTGCATGAGGGAAATATTGATTATTGCGTGGAGAAATTACAGCAGGGCAACTTGCTTGCAATTTCTCCAGGAGGCACCAGAGAAATGCTGATGGGAGACAACAATTATTCTTTAATGTGGGGCAAAAGAACTGGCTTCGCAAAAGTCGCAATCAAAGCTCAAATTGTGAGTATTGTGTTAAAAATTAACACAGAATTGATGGTAGTTAATTATTTTCTTGTTTTGGTGATTGAAGTGTTGATGCATTGTAATGTACTCCAGAAAAGAAGAAATTTTCTTTACTTTGAATAAAGACCCACCTAAATCTATTTGTTACAATCTCTTACCATCGCATGCCTTTTTTAACACTTTTTTTTTATAAAGAATGATTCCCATTTCTCATAAAGAATCCTACAAGGAATTATTAAAAATCATTGGCTTTTATTTATGAATATTTTTAATGCTGCTTATACGAGTATATAAAGGCTTTGAAGGTGCAACGTTGGTAAGCGTTTTTCGGGACTTTAAATTATATTGGGAGCCTATAGAAGAAATAGTTTATCTGTGATTTCTGTAAAGGAAGTCATTGGTGATTTCAATAATATTTTTAAGCAAGAGACTAGAAGCTATGCTACGTTTAATGCATATATATATATTAATGCTTGGAAAGTATCAGAAACGTGTTCAAATTCAATTAAAAAAATATATAGGAGTATGTAGGTGAAATACGTTTTCCATGATTTCTGCAAAGAATATCGTAGGTAACCTCAATTCGGTTTATTGGTAAGAAGCTAGAAACTACGTTACATCTAATGCACATGGACTAACGCCCGTGAAGCGCCGAGAAGGTATTCAAATTCGAATTAAAGCATATATAGGAGTATATAGGTGAAATATATTTTCCACGATTTCTGCAAGGAATATCATAGGTAACCTCAATTCGATTTATTGGTAAGAAGCTAGAAGCTACGTTACATCTAATGCACATGGACTAACGCCCGGGAAGCGCCGAGAAGGTGTTCAAATTCGAATTAAAGCATATATAGGAGTATATAGGTGAAATATAATTTCCACAATTTCTGCAAGGAATATCATAGGTATCCTCAATTCGATTTATTGTTAAGAAGCTAGAAGCTACGTTACATCTAATGCACATGGACTAACGCTCGAGAAGCGTCGAGAAGGTGTTCAAATTCAAATTAAAAAATGTTAGTCCATAGGAGAAACGTGTGTTTCACAATTTACACAATAGCTGCCGTAGGTAATCCCAATCATATTTTTAAACAGGAACGCTAAAGTGGTGCTGCATCTCTTTAGCACTCCTAGTTTGATGCCCAGAAAGTATCAGGAGCGTATTCGAATTCAACTTCAAAAAATGTTTTTACTTTACAACTCCTTCAGCTATATAATATTCTTTACAGAAATTATAGGAAACTTGTTTCTACAACGGACTTCCATTGCAAGCGATAACCACTCCTTATAGCAATCCCTGCCCGGGGGTGGGGGATGGAAATTATTAGCACTTATTAAGAGCATTTTTGACGCCGATTACTAACATGCAAAAATTGTAAAATTGTGACATAAGGAGGTGAATTTTTTGTAGACCAAATTATAGAAGAAACGTATTTTCGGCGATTTTAAGTCCCCCCCAAAAAAAGTAACCTTCCGACGTCTCATCTATCAAAGTAATAAAAGTATCATTCTATCAAAGTAAGGAAAAATCAACAATTATATTTTTATTTTTTAAGAATAGAAAAATGTTGCTAGAAATATATAGGCTATATAATTTTATTCTACCACGATAACTCTAAATACTCGTAAAATTTAGATAATTAATATAAAACGTGTATTAAACAGAGAGAGAGAGAGAGAGAGAGAGAGAGAAAATTACATAAAGGAAAATACTTGCAAACCGGTTGGAACAGAATACGTAGTGTATAACACCGTGACCGAAAACTCTCTTCGTCCTCATTATATAAAATACCATAAAACCTGCTGGTTATTACAGAAGTTTAGTCCGTTACGAGCTTGGCAAATGCGTTACTAATTTGGCGACGGTTAGCGCGGCGAACAGACAGGCAGTCTTGGCGAATTATTCTATTTCGTTTTATCAAGTTTTCTGTTTTGAAAAAATACAATAGTGGTACTGAAAGGGTCGCTACTGGCACGATTTAAGTTGGTCGCTACTGGCACGACACCGTTCAAACTGTCTCGTTTTACAACAAGAACGTTTCGAGCGTTCTGCGCGCCTGACCCAAATGCGGAGTTCTCTTACTACCATACTGGGAATACAGCGCTACTACTTGAGGTTCACCTTTCCAAACTTTTTTATACAATATAACAATACTACAATAAATTGCTGTATCTGTTACAGAACAACACATATAGGTTCAAAGTCAAAATTCATATAAATATTAACCTTGAAGAGGTTTTTACTGAGGTTAATCAGTAAAAATCGTCACATATATTTTTTGCAACAATTTTTCGTCCCAATCGTGGGTAAAATTTTCGCTAATTGGTGAGATTTGGCGATTAAAAGGAAATTTGACTTCTCTATATTGGCATCAACTTTTATGTATTGATAACGTTATTTCATTCTCAGTTCAATTGTTGTTTACATTTTTTTGTTTATAATGTGGCTTTTAATTATTTCTATCGAATCTTTGTATTACAGCCAATCATTCCAGTTTTTACTAGAAATATTCGAGAAGCTTTCTTCACGGCGAGATTGGAGAGATGTAAATATACTTTCATATTCAGTTGTATTTCAGTTTTTTAAATAGAAAAGGTTTGTTTCCATAAACCTCATAATGTAAGATTTAAAACTGGACTAAAATTTTGGTTCACGGAAAGTGGATTCGTTTGTTCCTATACATACATTGCTGGCCATAAAAATTGTAATACAAGAAATATCGAAACACGATGTATTGAATTCATGTTGCAAGTATGAAACGTTACTGCCATTCACGATTTGCACTTGTGCTGCGAATCTACATCATTTATACGTTCTCCCATGGTCTGCCATCTTGGAAAAATTCGGACCAATGTAATGTATGTTTCTTGGCATTGCTCACATTAGATTTTAGTTCTCCTGGTTGGTTCTCCCCAAAGGTGGACCAAGCGTTTCCAAATTCCGTATGTGACCATATATGTCCAAGAACACAATGAATCACATGGTTTTCTTTTTTTAAACCCTTGTTTCGAACAAGATTGCTCTAAATGAACCCGCACCAAACTTCTTCAACCACTCTATTTTTCTTCAATTGCATTCTCATCTATTTAATATGTAACATCAGCAAAACTTCTTTCGAGTACAGTACCTCTTAAGAAACAGTATTCCCAAGTCAGTGAGCACCGGCAGCAGTGTCTTAAGTCTGAGATCATCTTGTTTTACGATTTAGGTGGTATGCTCATTCAGTTTCTGTAGTATACAAAATACCTTACAGTACTCATCAATTGAAATATAAAAGGGTCAATACTTAAATAAACGAAACTAGCTTTCTAGGCGCTGCGTGGATTGATTTTATTTGAAAGCTAGGATCCTAAATAATCTTTTTGCTACTAATCATCTCTTCCAACCTGGTGGCACACACGCAGAAATCTATCGAACAGGTTGTAATTTAGCATCTTTTATATCTTTTTTTTTCTTTGTTGCCCCAAATCCATTCTTTCAACTGGCTTAAATGTCCAGGATACAGGGTTTGTCCCAAAAGTTCCCGAAATGATTTTTTTTAAAATCATTTATTCAATATCAGTTTACAATCTTTTCAGAACTTTTCAAAGTATTCTCCCCCTGCTTCGATGCACCGTTGCCAACGCTTCACCCAATCATTGAAGGCGCCCTGGAAGTCGTCAACGGGAATCTCCTTCAGTGAGGTCGTCGCGGCTGCTTTTACCGCCTCCAGCGTCCCATGCCGAGTTCCTTTCAGGGTTCTTTTGATCCTTGGGAACAAAAAGAAATCCGCTGGTGCCAGATCGGGGCTGTACGGCGGCTGGGGCAGCGTTGCCACACCCATTTTGGCCAGCAACTCGGAGACAATGAGCGCGGTGTGGGTTGACGCGTTGTCATGGTGCAAGATCCAATTGTCGCGAATTTCGTTTCGGACGCGTCGAACCCTGTTGCGCAACCGTTTGAGCACTTCACAGTAAAACTCCTTGTTGACTGTTTGTCCTTGTGGCACGAATTCACTGTGAACTACACCTTTTCTGTCAAAAAACACAATGAGCATTGCCTTGATTCGCGATTTGCTCATCCTTGCTTTTTTCGGGCGAGGAGACTCCTTGGTGTGCCACTCGCTGCTCTGGCGCTTTGATTCGGGATCGTACTGAAAAATCCACGTCTCGTCCCCTGTGATCACTCTGTCCAAAAATTCTGGGTCCGTTTCGTAGCGTTCATGCAATTCCTGGCACTTCAACAAACGCTGCTCCTTCATCTCACTCGTCAGGACTTTTGGCACCATTTTCGAGCAGACTTTCCTCATTTGAAGATCCTCCGTTAAAATGCGATGAACGATTGTTTTGGGTATTCCACACTCCTCTGCAATCACCCGAACACTTAATCGTCGGTCATTGTCCAAAACTTGACGCACTTTTTGCACCGAGTCGTCCGTTTGTGATGTCGACGGGCGTCCAGAGCGGTCGTCGTCGTTGACGGACTCCCGACCTTCCCGGAACCGCTTGTGCCACATGAAAGTTTGGCTTTTTTTCATCGCCCCGTCACCGTAGGCTTTCCGAAGCATTTCGAGTGTCTCCGCCCCGTTTTTACCCAGTTTCACACAAAATTTGATTGCATAACGCTGCTCCAAAAACTGGTCCATTTTTTGATCGACGAGGGTGCAGTAGATACCTCTGCGCGGAGCGTGACCCTGCCTCAACAACTGCCCGCAGGCGACTGATACCGGTCTCGTTTCCAAGCTCAGATCCCCCACCAACTTCTCCGCCCCGTCAGCCAGCGTTGCCAACTACAAAAAATCATTCCGGGAACTTCTGGGACAAACCCTGTATTAAAAGACGGTACTTTTTATCTATGAGGCCACCGCTGCCATGATTGGTATCTTCTCGTTTTGTAATTTTTAACATTAATTCAAGCTGACGTATTTTCAGTCCTCGTACATAATCTGTACAATATTTATTCCGATAATATACATTTTAATAACAAAAAATGCTGTAAATAAATGTCTAATTCCAAAATTTCACATTGTAGTTCTATTTCGTCCTTTATATGAAAAACTTCGGGTACCAATTTTTAACATCTATGGAGGATTCCCTGTTAAACTAACGTACGTATGCTGTATCTTTAAAAACTAATGAATAATATTATAAAGTAATTTTTTTAAAAAACAGAATTGCTTTTTATAATCTATTATTTATGATAAGTCACGTAATGTTATTATTATGATGCATAAAAGTATATCATTAGTAAAATTTGCGTCACTCGAATTTGGTCCAACGTATTAAAAAAAAAAAAAAAAGATCCAGCAACGTTTCGAGGACTACGGTCCCCTTTATCAAGCGAAGTATCGAGAAAGTAAGATTGCTTTTTATTTATATATCCAGTTCTTGCTTTTTTCCTAGAGCAATCTCGCACCCAGGTTTTTATGTCTTAATCTGGTCTCCCCCTACTAGGATAAGAGTTCGGGGAAAACCTGGGTACGAGACTGCTCTTGGAGAAACTCAGAACTGGCGGTTTGATAAAGGGAACAGCAGTTCTCGAAACGCTGCGGAATCCTTTCTTATATATTGGACCAGTGTCAAAAGGTTTGCAAGTTACGTTAAGCAATTGCCAGCCGCTACATTTTTTTTTTTGCTAAAAGTAATCTTATACGCAAAAGTCTATCATATCCTAATGTGTTTTTGTTTCTTCATATAATTTTAAAGGACATTTATTGGAAAACCTATACCGTATGATCCAGCCCTTTCTGCGGAGGAATTAGTAGAAAAGGTATTACAACGTTTGTCTGTGGTCGGGACAGAAATGTTCAGAGGTACAACAGGGTATTACAAATGTGAATTATGAATTAAAATTCTATTGCAGGTTGCACAAAGCATGGGTGATTTGATCAGAACGCATCAACAAATACCTGGTAGCATTGTCCTTGGTCTTAAAGAAAGAATTGAACATCTTTTGAAGAGAAGTTCATGAAGAGGACCTTTATTTACACAAAGCGATATCAAAATAATTTATGAATCACAAAATCGCATTCATTTTGTTAGATTTTCTCTGC
>QLNU02014802.1:75241183-75252271 GCA_006491805.2 Dysdera silvatica | reverse complement strand
ACGGCCATGGTATTCCGGGCTAAACGGAGGGACCCTGGTTCGAATCCATCAGGATGAAGACGGCGTCTCTTTTTTTTTTTCCTAAAATAAAAAGCTATAGTTTGAGCTAATAAACGTGGGTGTCGGAATTTTCACGTATAATTATTCTCAAAGAAGAAACATACACAAAAAAAACAAACTCGCCTCGGAGGCCTTCCTGTATTGACTACTACGTGGCAATTGTGTTATCCCTATAAAAGTTAATAATATCTTATATAACCCATTTAAATGAACTTGTGTGTATTCTGCGCAACAACCAAAAATAGAGAAAATCGAATGGTGCAGATTCAAGCATACGTAATGTTAATATTTGTCAAACATGAGTGAGGTCACATGTGTTTACCTAAATTCGTCCGTGCATCCCATTTTGATTGATTGATTGATTGGCTTTTTTATGACGCAAGAGCATCCCATTTTCATCCATGCTGTTTTAAATTATATGGGCCAAATCGAGAGTACAGGCAGCACGCTTTGGGTAAGTCATACCCAGAAGGAAAAGACGATGGCGCGGAAAGAAACACAAAATACGCGTTATTTATATGTAATTATTTATATATACAAGGTGGTTAGTAAAGTCCTTATACACGCAGATAACTGTCGAACGGAGAGAGTTATATGTATGAACGTGATATATAGGTATAGTAAAGTGACTATGGGCTACAAGATGAGACTGCGTGCAGCGCCCCTTGCTGAAAAATTCAGAACTCAGAGTTGCTATCTCGAAAACTATTCAAGATAGACGAAAACGGTCAATTATAAAGTTGTTAACCACCAGCTAGTTAGTACGAAACGACTTTTTTTCACCACCTTAATAGGGCAAAAATCGTAATTTAAGAGGTTTTAAAGGTATCCGTCCAGCAACGCCATTGTTGGTCAAAATTCCAAAATTATTACGCAAAATACGATATAATACAATTTTATTATTGCAGCGTACACATTTGCATATCATGCGCTTAGTACGAGATTGTGTATGCAATGAAAGTATCGCCCCTACCTGAAGCTTCCCCTCTATTCATATCTGTACGAAGGGAAAGCTGTCACGCAGGGGCATCCTGTAGCACTTAAACTTCCTAAATCACGATTTTTGCCCTATTAAGGTGGTGGAAAAAAATCGTTTCGTACTAACTAGCTGGTGCTTAACAACTTTATGATTGACTTTTTTACCGTATCTTGAATAGTTTTCGAGATATCAGCTCTAAGTTCTGAATTTTTCCGTTAGGGGCGCTGCACATAGTCTCATCTTGTAGCGCACAGTCACTTTACTACACTTATACATTACGTTCATACATATAGCTCTCTCAGTTCGACGGTTTTCTGCGTGTATAAGGACTTAACTAACCATCCTGTATATAGCATGGGATTTATATCCGTAGAAATGTCACTAATCACATGGTCAAAGCAGATTTTCATAAATCGTACTTCGCCTACATCACGTTCATATCTCTTGCACTTTCAGTGTGTAGCTTACGTTAGAACCGGGGAACACTCAGTGTCTTAAAGGAGGAATCAACGGGGCCTGGACACAGGGACCCCCAACTCAAACAGGGGAACGAAATTGGCAAACTTTATTTATTATATATTCCTATTATTTAAAAAAAAATCGAGATTTAAAAGTTAATATAGAAAGGGTCTCAAAATACGATTGAGTCCAAGGCCCTCGAATGTGTTAAGATGCCCCTGAGGGCGCCGTTAAGGAAAGCATAATTAAAACGCGAGACCTACTAAGTTGTTTGTTTTTAAAAGATGCCAGGTGACTCATACGTGCTGGGCGTAAATGAAGGCCTGTGATAATGGAGTTCAACTTAATATAATACCTCGTTGAAGTTAGCACATGTTAAGACAACCTTTGTATGAGGTTTTATACAGCATTCGTAAACGTGAGAACGAAAGAAAGACGTCTGACCGAAAAGATTAATAATTAGCCAATGTTAGAAGGTGTTGTCTCACCAAATCAAACCTTATTCAGATGAATGCAATTTTTTACATGAGGTGATGACGATTTACAATTTATTAGTTAGCTTAATCCGTCTAGGCAGCGAAGAGCAAAGACTGTGGGGTCTTACAAAGCTCTCACCGCCTAGAATTGGAAAAAAGAAGACCTAGAATCTAGAAGTAATTAGATTTAATAAGATAAAAGAACTGGTTGATTAATATAGGTATGAAATAGGAAAGGTATAAGTTAAGAAAAAAGTGGTGATATCATAATTCTCTCTCCAATAGATGTCTGCGGATGAGTTTTTTATATTGAGCAAAGGAATAAATAGATTTAAGTGAGTTAGGAAGAAGATCCCACACCCTAGGGCCAAAGCAACAGATGAGCGAGAGTCCAAGTTTCGTCCGTGAATACTCTGGTTTTAAGATTTCTTGTATAGTGGGTAGGATCATGGAAAGTGTAATGAACTGAGATCAGGATGTGTCATTTAGTATGATGTCAAATATGAAGATGGAAGTTTTGTACGTAAATAATTTACAATTAATAATATCTGATGATCATAAGCCATTTCAGTAGTTTCGGAAGAATGAGTTTGATAATTTAAGAGGCGGAGGTATCTTTTTTGAAGTCTGCTAAATATGATGAGATTAGATGTGGAAGCGTGTCCTTAAATTAGAAGGGAATAGTCAAGAAAAGAAAAAAAAATCGTAGAGTAGTAAAGTTGAAGAAGAATCGATAGCGGTAAGTAGTAGTAGCAGGGCCACCGAGAGCCAATGTGGTCCCCCAGGCTCACTTTGACCTGCCCCTTGACCCCTCTCATGGGCCGGGTACCCCACAGCATAGGTCCTTGCTAGCGCGGGCCCCTAAACTTCATCCGGGTCCCCGGGATGCAGCCCCTGTTGTGCCTGGGGACTCTCGTGGAGCCCCTCGTCGACTTTGAGCAGTAGCTGATGATTCCAATCATTTTAATATTTCTACTAATTTTGTCACAGATATTGTTAATGTGAATATCTCATTTAAGATTAGATTGAAGAGTTACATCGGGGAAGTTTATACTTTGTGATAATGAAATCATTGTATGATTTATACTGAGATTAAAAAGATTTGTGTCTATTTTATCGTTTTGTATTCAACCCTTGATTACATATATTTTTTACTACAATAATTAGTACCCAGGGGTACATGGAGAAGGAAACGGTACAAATTACATCTTATGAACTTTAGAAAGTAACAAATGATATTAAATTTTATTATTATTTTGTAATTAACCATTAAAAACATATTACCCCAATACGTTTTCTTTTGAAGAATGTTAAAATATTTGAGAAATTTAATTTTTTATCTGGATAAGATACACGTGTACTCCGGAAAGTATTCTAGAATAAATTAATAGGTGACTCAGAGGTAATGTGTTTTTCTACGATGCCTATAGGCGTAACTTGTGGGTTAAATATACCGTAAACTGGAAAGGGGAAAAAATTGTATGGAAAAAGTACGATTTACCTCTTTTCCAAAAAAAATGTGGGCAAGTGCCTCCTTTGGCCCTGCCAGATTACGCCAGCGGGTTTCATTTAATATTAATTTGCAACTCTCTAATCCGTAACTCTCTAATCCACAACTCTCTAATTCGCAACTCTCTAATCCACAACTCTCTAATACTCTCTAATTCGCAACTCTCTAATTCTCAAGTAACTCGGTACTAGGTTTTCAACGTTAACAATAGCCATCATTATATTATTTTTGGGAGACCTTTATAGTCCGTTCACGTCAAGTTGACCGATGGTCCCCTTAGAATTCACGGGAGCTGACGTCACAAACTGGCTAGTTCATTACAGCAGAGAGGAGGAGGTGATTTAAGAACTGGTTTTTAGCGAGCGTTTGTCTGCGCCAAAACTCCGTTCTGAAATGACGTCCTTCCCTCTGTTGTAATGAACCAGCCCGTCTGTGACGCCAGCTGCCGTGAATTTTGACGAGATCATCGGTCAACTTTCCGCGAACAGACTATACCTATAGTCCGTTCGTGGGAAACTGTCTACCAGTCCCGTTAGGATTCAAGGGAGCTGACATCACAGACGGGTTGTTTCGTTGTAGTAGAGGTAAAAGCGTTTTTCATAACTGGTTTTTCGCTCGCGAAAAACCAGTTATGAAACAGTCCAGTTATAGACAGACAGACAGATGGAAAAAACAAAAGCAATAGCGGGTTCAATATCTATTGAAACCCGCTAAAAATATTATATGACCCCAGAAGTCATAGGTGTATAGCTACCTGGGCCCATGGGGTCCAAGACCCTCCGGCAATAATTTGAAAGAAATTGAAATTTTGCATGTATTGTAATGTATAACTTTACACATGTGCTTGTTCCTCCACCACCCAAATAATTTTGAAAACTCTACCTTGATTCCTGAAATATTTGATTTAGAGCTACAGTATATATATTGCTATATCATTATTATTGTATTTAGAGCTATATATTACTATATTAAAGTTATATGTTGCTACATTATAGCTATATGCTACTACATTATAGCTATATCAGGCCTGTAGCCAGGATGAAGGGGAAACTGGGGCAAGGCAAAGGGCATATTGGGCACAGGGCACCCGGGGATTGCTCTATATACAGGGTGTCTCAGCACCAGGGTTACAAACTTCAAGGGGTCATAGTACTCATCAAGGTGAACGATAATTGTCATAGAATCTAAAGTCGCAAACCACCCACAGCGCCAGTTCTAAAACCGTCCAGCATGCACAAATATTTACAACCAGTGAATGAGAAGCGCAATATGCTTTATCCTAATCAGCTATGCACTTGATCAGCTGACCTGAGTAGTATCTGGCGCTCTTCACGCACTATTTGTAAATATTTGTGCATGCTGGACGGTTTTAGAACTGGTGCTGTGGGTGGTTTGCGACCTTAGGTTCTATGACAAATATCGTTCACCTTGATGAGTACTATGACCCCTTGAAGTTTGTAACCCTGGTGCTGAGACACCCTGTATATAAATAGCACAATGGGGCAACTGTGGCCACGCCCCTGCTGGCCCCGGCTTGGCTACAAGCCTGAGCTATATATTGCTATATTATAGCTATATATTTCCTCTTTTTGCTTCCCTTTAGATAACGAAGGTGCTTAAATGGATGAGTACTTACAGTACATAGGTAATGTCGTTGGAGCGGCCGCACTTACGGGCGCTGCAGCTATGGCAACGTCATTGTACATGTCAACTTTGCCAACTCCTATGACACCGGCTATTGACCTCCAAAGCCAATCAAAGCAATTACCGGTGAACATTTTTTAATAGATGAATCCATTATATATTTTGAAATTTTTATATTTTTTTCTCCTTTCTAATAAACTAATAAAATTGTCTCGTTACTTTGACATCTCAAGACGGCAGGCCTTTGGGACTTGGGGACCATGTCATATTTCTTCGAGAGGTGAGAAATATCGGATATGTGGAGTGATTCTCTGAGTCAGTCTGCCTATTATTGAATGATGCGCGGATACATTCCGTGGATCGTTGAGTAAATGATTTTGTTTAGATCCATCATCATCTTCCTCTTAATCACCTAGCACGTACAACAATTGGGGACACGATTCTGCTTAGTTGAAACGGAGATTATGCAAGAAAGAGTATCGACATTCTACCCACCTCTTGTGGTTTTTATATGTACCGTATAGCAAGAGTTTACTGGTAAGAGGAGACAGTCTTGGACAAGATGGAGTGATGAAACCACCAACAAGTTGAAGAAGAGAAAGTTAAAGCAGACATATGGAGGAATCTTGGAAAACCTTTTATACAACAATTAAAAACAATTGAATCTGATATTGCGGATGAAAAGTAAAAGATTTTGAAAACTTTGTGTAATACAGAAAATATTTGGGATGATACCTTTGTCATTTTCGCACTTATGGCATCTTTAATTGTCGTAGGTGTGAGTGAAGAAGATTAGTATTCTGCAATTTGAGAGATACATCGACATTGCAAGGTTGTTTTTTTTTCTGAAACTAGATGAAGTCTTATTGATAATCAGCTATTTGGATTGAGGACTGATTGATAATTATATTGATGATAACTGATTCAGTGCATCCTGAGGAGTTAACTTTGGTGATTCTTACGAGTAGCGGATATGTGGAGGCAGAGGAGCGCTAATTAATTGTAATTTAATGACACGTGGTAATTTTTAAATTTCCAACCAAAAGATCGTTGATGATTAATGACAGGGTGATATTTTTGAATTTATGACTGGGTGACATTCTTGGACTGATGACTAAATTATGATCCTAGATTGACGATTAAATGAGTTTACTGGATTGATGATTGGGCAGCATTCCTTGAATGACAATTGGGCTAAAATCCTGGGCTGGTGACTGCTTGATGACTCCGAGTTGACGGTTGATGATTAAATGATTTTTTTGGATAGATGACTGGAAAAAATTCCTGAATTGATAATTGATTGATGTTCCATGATTAATGATTATATGATGTTCCAAGATTAATAATTGAATAATATTCCTGGACAGATGATTGATTAAAATTCCTGGATGGCTGATGGGATGACATTTCTAAATTGGTGATTGGATGATTTTGCTGGATTGGTGACGGATTAGCTTCATGATCTGTTTTAACCACTTATGATATTAGTAGTGCAGGAAGTTCATGATTATTGGTCATGATGGCGTATATGACTTATACGCAGCCATCTTTCTCGCTTTCTGCGCGTGTGAAAGAATGAAAAAGCCAGAGACATGAGTTCAAGTCTTCTTAAACCACAACAATAGTTATTTCAACACTGGCGTTAGGTTTAAAATACAACGTTTCGAGTGCTGACTATTCTCTTTGTTTTGCATTCTGCCTTCACTTGACAAAGGGAGCAGTTGGCTCTCAAAACGTCGTGTTTTAAACCGTACACCAGTGTTGAAATACCTGTTGTTATACGATCTCCTGGTAAAACTTCGTACTGCTTTGTTCTTAAACCACATTGGAAATTTTAAGTTACATTTCAATGTTATCAAGTTCTCTTGATGCAAATTTATTCACATCCTGTTTCGAAGTTAAATGCAACTTAGAGTATTTTGTACGAACCACTTCATTAAGAATATTCTGACAAAGGAAGGAGATACAGAATTAAGGTCTGCAACATCCTATATAATAGGAATGTGTGCAGGAAACTATATTCCATGCTTATTTCAATCCGATTTAATTGAAGTTTGACTATTGTTGTTTGTACATAAGCACTTACCAGGAAAGAACATATATTTCAGGGTGGAGATCATAGAAGATGTTCCAGGTTTTACCCTGATGGTAAATTGTTGGAATACATTTATGACGATGCTAGGACCCTTCATGACATCTTGTACCGCGGTGTCAGGAAATCAAGTATGTTCAAACTATATTGAATGTCCACACTTAATTTGAATTCATTACACAGTTATTTTATAATTAATTTAAATTGCAGATAATGGACAATGCTTGGGGTGGCGACGGGGAAAGGATTTACCTTATACATTCATCACCTATAAAGAAGTAAGTTTACTTCATCTAAAAATGAGATTTCATTTGAGTAAAGAAAGATAGAAAGAGTTCTTAATATTTCGACATGCTCATTGTCGTCTGGAATATTAATTATGTATATAAAAACCTAAATACCTTTTATTCTACAGACGATTCAAAGGGTAAAAAGTTTTGCATCAGGTCTCATTCGGATAGGAGTAACACCAGGACAGAATACTCTCATCGGAATATACGCTCAAAACAGTCCAGAGGTATAGAAAATGAAAACACCTGGTGATTCATACTCGACAAATGTAATCAAAAAGCAACACCACTGGCGCAGTTCATATGTATTTAGCTTAAAGCTTTTTCGGCAACACGATAGCCGTCTTCATCAGAACGAGGGACTTTCTCTGGAGAAGACAACAAATGCTAACTATGTACGCAACAGCGTACGCAAAAAAAAAGAGGGGGAGCGGGGTTTTTGGGCTACAATTTTGTATATATATATATATTTTATATGTGAGAGATTGTAGTTTTGGCTCTAATAACAAATTAAGGGGAGTTATGACCCCAGCAGTTCAACTGCGTACGCCACTGTGTGCCAGTGGTGCTATTTTTTGATTATTTCTTAAATCTAAAGGCGTTATTACTAACTTCTCATTTGAAGCATATATAACTTTTTATATTTTCAATTTAAATACAGCGTTAGCTCTAAATAAGGGACACTCACTGGACCGAACACTTCGTCCTTTAAATAGAGCTATCCCTTCTTCGGAGGTAGATATATTGATAGAAATATATATTAGGGACCAGAGAAAACGTCCCTTAAATAGTTGTCTTTTATTCGGAGGTGTCCCTTACGTGAGGTAACACTGTAGAGAGTTTTCACGAAGCTTAAACCTACAAAAATCTCTTTAAAAATTATTTTAATAACATCTTTCTACCATATTTTTATGCCAAATTTATCGCCAAATTTCGCATATTTTAAAATAAAATTTTTAACCTTAACTCAATTTTAATTTAACAAAATATTGAACTTTAAAACAATATATAAAGTTTTGTAAAAATGCATTGTGCTGTTTGTAATCACAAAATTTGTTTAATATACTGGGTTTTTTAAAGACAGATGTTTTAAAAAATATCTTTAATGTAAATAATAAATATTTTATGTATTTCAGTGGGTGATTACAGAGCATGCATGCTATTACCATTCGACCATTCTTGTACCACTTTACGATACATTGGGTCCCAATGCTTGTACCTATATAATTAACCAGGGTAAATCTTCCTTATTACTAAAAATAAATTATGCTTTTATTAATTAAATAAAATTTGTTATTGTTAATTAAAGAAAATTTGTTATGGTTAATTAAAGAAAATTTGTTATTGTTAATTAGAGAAAATTCGTTATGGTTAATTAAAGAAAATTTGTTATTGTTAATTAAAGAAAATTACTCTAGTAAATCAAGATAAATCACTCTTATTAGTCAAGGTAGATTATTCTTATTAATTAAAAAAACATTTTTATTAATCAAGCGAAATTATTCGTAGCAATAAAAATTAACTGATACGAACAGCTATTATCAGTTGAACTAACATTTTCACAACCAATTAATTAATATAAATAATTTATATTAATTGAAGTTAGAAATATGTTTATTAAATTTATTAATTACTACTTTAATTAATTATTGGTTTATTAAGGATAGGTTTAATTTTATTAAGCAGAGTATCCTTGTTTTCATATTAGCCTAAATTTATGTAATTGATCTTCGAATAAGCATTGTGATATATAACTCTACAATTTCTTGATTTCAAAATAAAACTCTTTTTGTTTAACAAAAATTTATTTAAATCGTTCATTAAATTATTAAAAAACTTCTGTATATATGTTTTATGTCTTTGTCGAGATATTTAAAGTTCGAAAAGAACAGTGAAAGTCTGTGCTTTCACAATTAATTTAGATAATCATTGTATAACTTTTCTCTTCAGTTTGGAAATTTAACAGAAATTTAATCTGTATACTCCATGCCGGATAGAAGAGAAATTTAAAATTCCAATAACTGTATGCGTTATAAGTAGCGTTCTCAGATAATTTTGCCATATGGATATTTTGAGTTCTCTAACGTTTCGACTTCTTTCTGCGGAAACCTTTTTCAGAAAATGGTGAAAAGCCGAACAGAAAAATAAGACTTCAAACATACTGTCGATAGCATGCTAACGAATCTGCAAATTTGACAATTTTTACCCGAAGACGTTATTGAGGTTGTTTGCTGGTTAAACATAATCCGACTAAAACGAGGTGGTGTACTGTTAATTTATAAATGGTGGTTAATCTCTTACGTATGCTTTAATCTAGCTGTGTTAGAGTATACTGTAAAAGAATGTTTAAATGGTTTTTCATTGGGAGCCAGAATTTTACAGATCCGTTGGTTTAGAGTGGTGCTGAGGATGTGTTGAAGTGGCAATTAAAAATTTTTACTCAATAATTTTCGACACCCACGTAGAAACAAGCTCAAACTAGAGCTGTTCTTGGTCTAGAAGAAAAAAAAAGAGAGACGCCGCCCTCCTCTTGGATTCGAACCAGGGTCCCTCCATTTAGCCCAGATTGTTCTGACCACTAGACGAACGAGTGTCTTTTTCTCCGTATATGAGGATGTAAGATATTATTATTACCCTTTACAGGGATAACACAATTGCCAAATAATGATCAACATGCAAAGTCACTGGGGCAAGTTTTTGTGAGTTTTCGTGGAGGAATTTATTTTTACTTAATAATTTTCAATACCCATGCATTAATTAGCTCAAACTAGAGCTTATTTGTTTAGGAGAAAAAGAGACGCCTTCCCCATCCTGGATTCGAACCAGGGTCCCTCCGTTTAGCCCAGAGTGTCTTGGATTGCTAGACGAATGAGGACAGGAAACAACGCTCTCTTTCTCCGTATATAAAGATGTAAGATATTAAAGATATAAGTTCTTACAACGCTTAAAAGCTTAAAAGTGTTGACTCAATCGAAAGATATGTTTCTAACGATGCTTGTCATAAAATTGTTCCCCCGGGACCTATTTGTTTTATAATGCATCAGGACCTGGAACAGGACTTGACAGATTAAAAAGGACTTAGGTCACAAACTAATCTCGCCCTTTTTTCATTCCCCTCCATTTTTCAAGAACCAGAAGCTAACGAATTGCCAAACGCATATTTATTTGTAACTCCCTTAAATAATTAAAAAGAAGAAAAACGAGGAAGTTTTGAGCTGGACTTTCTTAAGATTTCGATGCTCTTAGGCGTCATCCCTGTCTCTGGCCCTATTACATAGTAAATCTTTTATGAAAATGTAATAAAAACTCTAAGAAAATTAATATTGTCTTCCTTGTTTAGCCGGCATCAAAACAGTCGTCTGCGACAACGAAGCGAAAGTTAAAATCCTTTTGAATGAAGCAAAAAACACTCCTGCTCTGAAACAAATTATCGTCATGCAAAAAGTATCCGACGACCTAAAGGAGAAAGCCGAGAAGAACGGAATCAGCATTCTGCTTTACAAAGATGTCGAGGTCATAAATACTTTTTTTTTTTTAGTTCGTCAAATATACTGCAATAAAAATCCGAAAATCCGGAC
>QLNU02014802.1:75227400-75241083 GCA_006491805.2 Dysdera silvatica | reverse complement strand
TCTGCGAATTTGATAATTTTTACCTGGGGACATTTTTGGGGCTGTTTATTGGTCAACTATACTCCAGCCAAAACGTCAAGGTGTACTCTTATTCTAAATAACAGCAAATATACGTGCTTTTTCATCTACTACCTGTACCTACTACTTATACCTGTGTTAAAATATACTGGCAGGCAACGTTTTAATGCGATTTCCTTCGAGCGGAAAGTTTTGTAGATTAGTTAGTTTAACACGTTGCCGACGATACAACAACTTTTACGTGTGATAACTAAATATATAATAACTTTTTTTTATATGCAGTAACTAAGTATGTCAAATTATTTTTTCAGGCAATTTGTTTCATTACTGGTGCAAGTGTCGGTTTCTTTCAAGGTGATATTCGTCTTCTCACGAACGATATAAAGACACTAAGACCAACGTTTATTCCAATGGTTCCAAGACTTTTGAATAGAATTTACGACCAGGTAAATACCGTTTGATTTACTTTGATTTTCCGTTAAGTTCGCTGATGCAATTTTGCTTTAAACGAACCAATGCGGGATCTTTACTTGCCTTTTTATGTTTTTGTAACACTGCATATTGGTTTTTTCTCTGGTTGTTAGTCTCACGCTTAGAGGTCCTCTAGCTTACCGAGAAAGCTTAACCCGACTCTCCTCCTCACCCTCCCCACCTCATGAAAATTAAATCAGGAGCTAGAGGGCTGTAGAAAAGCATCCGATGTCTTATAGTACATAAGACATCAAACCCAGCTTCCATATTTAAGAACTTTTTTACTTCTGTGACATTGCAGGAATTTTTATCAACAATATTCGGGTCACCCTCCTAGTGACTGATCGCGCACAACGCTGCTTAAACTCCTGGATTATGAAGAGAAATGATATTCTGGTGTAGGTGGCCGTTGGCGCAATTTTTCCACCGTTCTTTGAATATCCTGTCTGTATATCGGAAACGGTTTCTATGAAACTTCCTTTCCATATCCTATTAGGTACTACCCACTAAATATTAGGTATTAGACTATCAAGTACTAGCTACAAATAGCAGTTTCCGTTAGGGTATTGAAGTATCATCCCAGTTAGTACTATTGAGGGGAGATCTCCTGGAAACTATTAAGCCATTGTTAATTCGTCGCGGTGGCAAAAAGCTAAAGCGGTCTTACAACATGCAGAAAATTCGGGTTTGTTAGAAGCTTTGTTAGAAGGCGTGACACGGTAGATGCGTTTTCCTACTGCATTCTTTTCGGCTCACATGTACACATACTGCCACAAAGTGAGGTGTTCCAGAAGTTTCAATGATTAACTTTCAGTTAGTGCGTTCTAGCGCTTTAGAGATTGAGTTGACGTTCTTAAAAGAAAGAAATTGTGACCCCTCTCCTATAAGAACTTCAACTTAGCTTTTAAAACATTAGAAAGCATTAACTGAAACGGATGCTTTGAAACTTCCAGAACACCTTACTTTGTGGCAGTACGTGTACATAGTGCATGTAAGCCGTATGTTTTGCTTACTAACTGTAGGATGCTCTACAAATTTCTAATTGAAAATATTTCCTCATCTTCATTATTTTTCGAAACAACTTTTTTAACTTCCTCAATTCGCCACCAGGGGCGCTGCTGTTCATCTCGTCTGATAGTGCATAGTCATTTTATTAACTAATATCTAACTTTCTTTGCAATATCTGTCTTGGTTCAAAAGTTATTGGCCGCATTTGGACTTCACTAGGAACCCTGTATATAAATCTGTTGTCATGGGAATAAGTGGTCAAGTCAAAAAATAGCAACAATGAGTGCACTGTGATTTCAGTGCACAGAAAATAAATTAATCGGTTAATTAATTAATTAATTGGTTTCAGAAAATTAGTTATTCTTCAAACCATTAAATTTAGAAAGTTATTTAAGTCACATTGATGTCAACCAATTTTTTTTTTTTTTCAAAAAAATATGTATACAGAAAAAGTTCTAAGATAAAAAGTGTTGCCCTGAAAAACTGCGATTTTATACTTAACCAGTTATTCCCTGTCACCATATATATGTAATATATAATAACGTTCATATATTACATATATATGTAATATATGAAAGTTATTATATATTACATATATGTAATATATAATAACGTTCATATAACATAACAGAATATATATCTTTGCTAAACATTTTAGATTGTAAACAGCGTTACTGGAAATCGCATGAAAAAATGGTTGATGGATATGGCTCTTCTAAGCAAGCAGGCAGAATTAGAAAGGTAAGATATGGAAAGAACTTCCTTATTTTTCAGACTACACAAGTGAAGAAAACGTTAGTCATTTTACAGATAAGAATGATGTAAAAGTTAAAAATTGGCGCAGTATAGCCCAGATGCTCTTGCGCCATAAAAAAGCCAAACAACTAACTAAAAGTTTAAAAATGGCGTTCAGTACCGTTGCATATATTTTAAAATATATCTATGTTCAGTTGGATTCGTTTGGTAAGCTAAGGCGCTGTGACGGAAGAGAGCATGTTGCTCCGGAACCTGCAGTTTTTCAAGGGATCCTAAGCTCTACTGCCAAGGAGACAAAACCTCGAACCACGATGAATAGAAAATGGCGAGCTTTACATTATAGCCTACCGTTGGGAGTCGAACCAAGGTTAATAGAACCATAGACGAATGCATTGACATTATGCCACTGCAGGGCCAGTGGACCTACATTTTCCCGAGAAATTGGGGCTTCTTGAAGAGTCAGTGGATATTCAGAAGGTTTTAAGTACGATAACCTGGCAATGATATTTACTTGGCGCCACGTTTCCAAGAGAAGTCGCCAAATAACACACCCACTCCTGCTCGAACTTCATGCGCGTAGTTTAGTACGCATTAGATAATGCCTGAATCAGTGGATGCCTAGTGGGGGTGCTAGACTCCACACCGACTTAATATTGTTAGACTCGAGAAGCTGCCTAAATATTAAAAGGTTTGAAACAGTATAATAAAAATAATTTTAAAAAAGACGAGACAAACTGCTTGTTCAAACGCAACCATTAAAAAATAGCAAACAGCACCAAATCAACACTTTCGCCAAGCCATTGCGCTTAAAACCTTCTGAAATACCATCGACCTTCTTGAAGTCTAGAATCTCAACTTCCGGACTACAATGAGCAGTTAATATTGTGCGTTCACCAGGAGAAGTCCGGTGGAATAGTTAGAAATAAAGGGAGGCGACGTCACAAATCGGATAGCCGCTTACAACAATGTAGGACTCCCAGTTCTACACTCGTTTTTGGCGCCAAAAAACGGTCGCCAAAAACAAGTTCTGAAATTGTAGTCCCCCTCTGCTGTAATCGGCTAGGCCGTTTGTGACGTCAGCTCCCGTTATTTTTAACTGTTCCAGCGGACTTCTTTTAGTGAACGGACAGTAGGTAAGCGTCTTTTTTCACTGTTGGGAGTCAAACCCGGATTAAAGGCATGCTGTTTGAATGCGTTAATACTGCGTCATAACAGGGTCTTTTTCTGTTATGTATGCAGGACCGTTCACAAGGGTCTTTTTGTGAATTAACCCTCCCAAATTTGAACAATATAACCATCTGCAAAATGAAATTTCTTATGAGCGAAAAGTTTGTTTTTATCAGTCTTCTCCCCACTCATAAAAAAAAACAAAAAAAACAAACTTATTTTGAATTTCTGCGTACGCGCCGGAAGTGTTGCTAGCAGGGGTTAAGCCACGGTCTTTTTTTTTTTTTTTCGCAAAATGCGACGAATTAATCTAAAATGCGAGAAAGAAAATTGTGTCCGTCGCAAAATAGCAACAGTTGTTTAATATCCTGTCAACAAACTTTGCTTTTCTTTAATAACTGTGCTTTACGTTTCATTGTTATTTTTCTAAACCTTAAAGTATGCTTCTTACAGAAACCCTTACAGTAATTCAAAGCATTGTTGATGTAAATAATTTTATTGATATAATTTTTCGAGTAACGAAAGCAACTAATATTTTTAGCATTTTGCTACAACTTTTTTTTCCCATTTTAGCATTTTTGCGACAGCATGTTTTGAGCCAGCTTAAACCCTGGTTGTTAAGACGTGTAGTTACTGTTTTGACTCTATTAAATAACCATTACTATTTTTAGACATCTAATTACCAATAGAAATTACTATTTTCAGGCATATAATTACCAATAGAAATTACTATTTTCGGGCATATAATTACCAATAGAAATTACTATTTTCGGGCGTATAATTACCAACAGAAATTACTATTTTAGGGCATATAATTACCAATAGAAATTACTATTTTCGGGCGTATAATTACTAATAGAAATTACTATTTTCAGGCATATAATTACCAATAGAAATTACCACTTTCAGGCATATAATTACAAATAGAAATTACTATTTTTCAGGCATATAATTACCAATAGAAATTACTATTTTCAGACATATAATTACTAACAGAAGTGTGTGGGACAAGTTTGTGTTCAAGCCAGTGCAAGAAACGCTTGGTGGACGGGTGAGGATGATAGTCACCGGTTCAGCTCCACTGGCTAGCAACGTTCTGACGTTTCTTCGATGCGCATTAGGATGCGCGGTGAGTACGACTTGATTTTATGCAAATTGGGCTTGAACTTCGTTGTAAAAAGTTAACGAAATATTCTCTTTTGATTTTGCCTTTACATATAGTTCTGGATAAAGCTTCCCCAAAAAGCAATATCTAATGCTCTCTAAGTTAATGTCTTAAACTTTTCAAGCTTTCTAAAGCAAAATCTTTGAAGTCTTTTAAAGCTCTTTGAAATAATGAGTATAGTTTTTTTTAAGCTTTCTAAAGCAACAGTAAAAGCATTTAAAGCTATGGCTAAACACTTCCAAAACAAGATCTAACCCTTTCTTAAGTAATAGCTGCAGTATGCTAAAGCAATTCCTAAAGTTCTTTAACTGAATGTTTAAAGCCTTTAAAAACTTTCTAAAGTTATGCTTAAAAAATTCTTTAATTCCTAAAGCAATATTTAAAGTGTAAATTGCCTAAAATAATGCCTAAAGATTGCTACTGGATATACACTCTATAACAAAAAAATCCACTCACCAAGAAGGAGTTGTCCGATTGTAATGAAATTTCGTATGCAAAGACATTTTGACCGAACATGCAAATGATTAAAATTTGGTGTCCAATGAATGAATAGCGGGAACTCCAGCGCATCGGAACTGCGCATTCAGCAGGTGTATATAAGGAGCGATTCTCAATATGTGGTCAAAATTTCTGTTGCATTTTGACTGCGGATATCTTACGTCGACTGTAACAATGCCTCGCCGAAAGATTCGTGCTCATTACGAGCATATGTCAGAGTTTGAAAGAGGTCGTGCTATCGGATTGAAAGAGGCTGGTTGGACGAATCGAAGAATCGCTGGACATGTGGGTCGAAGCGATGCGGCGATTGGACGGTGCTGGCAAGAGTGGGTCAACAACGGCAGATGTCAGCGTCGGGACGGCAGCGGTCGACCTAGGGCCACAACAGAACGGGAAGACAGAGCGATTGTCAGAGCAGCTGTCACAGCACCGGATTCGACTGAGAGAGCGGAATTTACGCTCGCGCCGACCGTTACGCCGCTTACCTCTCACGCCTTTACACCGTCAAGTCCGATTACAGTGGTGCCGGGCTCGATCAACTTGGAACTGCGCTGACTGGGGACGTATAGTCTTTAGTGACGAGTCCCGTTTCCAACGACAACCGCAGACGTGTCTGGAGACGTCCAGGGCAGCGTGGGGATCCTGCCCTTACTATCGCACGCCACACATGCCCACAACAGGGTGTTATAGTCTGGGATGCCATCTCCTTTGATAGCCGGACCCCTTTGGTGGTCATTTCTGGCACACTTACAGCACAGCGGTACGTAGACGACATTCTACGACCGGTTGTGTTACCGTTCCTTTTGCGACACCCTGGACTTACGTTTCAACAAGACAATGCCCGGCCGCACACGGCACGTGTTGCTATGAATTGTCTTCAAGCTTGCCCAACACTTCCTTGGCAAGCTAGATCTCCTGATCTCTCTCCCATAGAGCACATTTGGGACGCTATGGGAAGGCGATTGCAACCATCCCGGAATGTTGACGATTTAGCCCGACAGTTGGAGACAATTTGGCAAGAAATTCCGCAGGACACCATCCGGGATCTTTATCAGTCTATGCCACGCCGGGTGACAGCTTGCATCCAGGCCAGAGGTGGACCAACGCCTTATTGACTTCCTCCCTTTGTAACGGTCAAACTCTGCAATAAATCATTCAATTGTTCTGAAATTTTAATCGTTTCTTTTTCTATGTATGTTCTTCACATCCACCAATTTTTATCGCAATCGGACAACTCCTTCTTGGTGCGTCGATTTTTTTGTTATAGGGTGTATATAATCATTTTATTCATTCCTATTTCCTAACCTTCCTTCCTTCTAAAATTTCTTCATTTACTTTATCTTAGTATAAAGACATGATCACATTTTATATAGCGTTATTACTGTTGAGGTCTCTTATAACAAGACCCTGTCTATAACGAGAAGAAATAAATCAGTTGTTTGGTCGTAAATAAGATGTACAGGGTAAAAACCCTTGGATGCGAGGGAAAATCTGTTATAAAAAGTAACAATCTTGCTATTTTTCTCCTTAATTTACGTAAAGCAAGTCTAAAAATAAATCCCCCCCATCTACTTTTACACACACACACACACACACACAAAAAAGTGGGGGAGAATTTTTCTTTTCTATGAGGAGGGAATTTCAAAGCTTGTTCACAGATACGATAATTGTCTCAATTTAATGAATGACTATGTTGAGAAATAGTCCATAGTTGTAGTTTTCAAATTTATGTAATGGAAATTATTTATATGCATTTGTATATTTTTTTTGTAGCCAAACGGGGGTTACTTTCCGAATAGCCCTTACACATTTAAAAGGGAGAGTTAATGAATGAAAAATGAGTTAAACCAACTTTGATGTCAACTAAATGGCTATATTTAATTTTTAAAAATAAGGTGGAATGTATATATTTGTATGTTCTTCAGATCATTGAAGGGTACGGTCAAACAGAATCAACAGCAGCATGCACATTAACAATGCTTGAAGATTACAGTGTTGGTAAGTTGTGACGTCTTTTCACTATGGCCGCAGTAGAGCCCCTAGAATGATAGGCCGACGCATCAGCCGCCATTTTCCTGTACACTTCCGGTTTCATTTACCTTGGCGATAAAGGTTTTCCGCTTTGGAGCAATGATCGCTATTTTGGCATAAAAATAATGAACACTTCGCGATTACCCGACGAATGTAAACATTGGCGCAACTTTTAAGATGTCGCCAATAAATACAATTTGCAACCGTAGCTTAGTTTTTGATTAATGTAAAATTATAATGCAAATAATCAAAACAAACTTTACGCTGCAAACATTCTATGTTTATTCCTCGAATGATTAGAACAATTCCCAGTGGAACACTCGCCCATTTCACCTTATTTTATTAAAAATTACACACTTGTAAATCACTCAACTTTAACACAGCAGTGAATAGGATCACGTGATACGATGGTAAGAAAATGGCGAATATATGCCAGCTCTCTTTTCTAGGAGCCTTAGTCCCACTTGTCTATAGTCCATTCGCGGAAAATTGACCACTAGTCCCGTTAGAATTCACGGGAGCTGACGTCACAAACAGGTTGGTTCTTGCAGTAGAGGTAAGGGCGTCATTTCATAACTGGTTTTTCCTCTGTGCGAAAAAACAGTTTCAATATGACGCTCTTCCCTCTACTGTAATCAACCAACCCGTTTGGGACGTCCGCTCTCGTTATTTCTAACGGGATCAGCGGTCAATTTTCCGCGAACGAACTTATTGTTCATGTGGCTATGTGTAAATGTATTGTGGTTTGTAAGTTACGTTAAACCAGCGTTTTTCAACTTTTTACACTTATGGAACCCTTAAAATAAAGTTCATGTTTGCAAGAACACTATACAAAAACCAATATGTATCATTATTAATATTTCCTTTCGTTATTTACTCGTATGAACTTAAAGCTTACATATAAAGGGAAAATAATATATTTTGCCGATAGCTATTTTAACAAAATATAACTTTATATTGTTATATAATATAAGAAGTTTATTAACAACGCAAAAACAAACTTCAATTCGTTGTTATTTCTTGCGGAACCCTAGCTATACCTTATGGAAGCCTAAGGTTCCAGAGGGAACCCCAATTGAGAAACCATCAGTCCTATCCCGTGGCCATGGTACAGTTATTGATTTTAAGTTTTAATTTTAATTGAAAAGAGAATTTTGAACTTCGATGGTGAGGTGAGAACCATTTTGAAGTTTCTGAAAAATTACTTAATTATCATCCTACAGATGTATTTTTTTCTTCGACTCCGAAACTACTTTATCAGTAGAATTTATAATTCACACCTCCAGATATTATATTCATGATGGCGAACCCTTTCTTTCTTTCTTTCTTTCTTTCTTTCTTTCTTTCTTTCTTTTCTTTTTTCCTTTCTTTTTTCTTTTTCATTCTTTTCTTTTCTTCTTTTTTTTTAAAGGATGGGTGGCTTAAGAGTCAGCAATGTAGAGTTTTTGAAATTACTTGCAGGGGAAAAACAAGCACCATTTTACATTTATACATTATAATAAATGTAAATTTGGAATTCATTTTAAATTATTAGGGAGTTTGGGCTTTAACTGGACGCCTATATTGACAGCTGTCTTACGGGGGATATCTAGCCACTGTGATATTATTGGAAATGAAATAGCTGATGACGTAGCAAAGGCAGGAGATGAATGAAGAAGAGCATGAAGATGAATGAAGGTAGATGAATGAATCAGCTGGATAATAATAGAATTGATCAGGAAGCCCCCATACCACAATAATATCAGTTTTCTGGCCCTGCTTCCAGCTGCATAAGTCATGAGCAGACTAAAATTAGCAGATATACTACCTACACAGTACCATATCGTTGGTACCACAACCACCCGCCTAGTTATTTTAGTTAAAGCATTTTACATTTTAATTTGATATGTGAAAAGCTATCAGCATTATCTCCAGTAGAATATCTCTAATTTTTTTTTGCTCCTTTGTGGGTACCCCTAACCCATTTGGCCCCGTTGCTGGCAATGGCAGCACCAGTGGGAGGTCTAAACTAGATTAATGTCAGCCTTTTCTACGTTGGAAAAATGTTTTAAAATTCCTGACTTCTAACTACCAAGCAAAAATGGAACAAAGTGTTCCTCCCTGTTTAACAATTCCAGACCGAGAAAACTTTTAAGATCCATTTCGGTGGCGAATTTCAGACATTTAACAGGACATGATTATCTTCAATATAACGTCTTTTTAAAAGAGGGTGGATGGAATGGAATGGATTTGGTGGAAGGCTGATGAATTCACTTACATGTCCGTACTGATTAAGGTTTCAATCCAATTGACCATCTTCCAACGTATGTTGCACTTTTCAACTGGAGATCTAATATCTAATTCAGCGGTTCCAACAATTTGCTACGCTCCAAACAGGGACGTAGCAATTCAGAAATTATGGGCGGCTTAAATAAAGGTCAAGTGGTTCAGCTTTGAAGAGGACAATGCACTTTCACATCCAATGAGGGGGGAGGGGGGGGGCTTGAGCCTCACGAACTCCTATATTTCCCATGCCACTGGCTCCAAACTCCTTAGGAAACATTTGATGAAGGTGTCCACACGCCCTGCAAAAGTAATATCACGTCTGAAGATAAAGCTTAATTTTTTAATCCCACAAAATACTGCGAATGGAGAAATTAAACTTTAAAAATGATCTTTTAATTTAGTATATGAAATGGAAATATGAATTGAACAAATAAGCTCTAATTTATTTTACTGACATTTTTTGAAGGCACATGAGTACTTAGCTTTAGTGACGACTCGTAATTCATCGCGACGCAAAAAAGCCACAATGTGTTGGTCCGTGTGACGCAAATGGCTATAAGGCCGAGAATGGGTGTTGGAAAATGAATGAATAAATACTATATATGTGTGCATAACTATATTTATATATCATAATCATCCATTTTCAATCCACTGTAAGATGGAGGTCTCTCTGTTATCACACATACATGTAATACGGTGAAAGAAATACAGAGGAAGCGACCTCACGTTCACCACGTTGGCCAGACGGGTTGTCAAGCTGAACCTACAATTTAACGAAGATTCCGAACTTCGGTCACCACAGCCGTAGTCATCCACTAAGACGGGACTCGTTGTGTCACCCTCCTACGGAGTGACCGTTACCGGTGCTGCTCCGAAGCGGCGCTTTGCCGAGTGCCGGTATTTTTGACAGTGGACGGCTATGGGACCCGGGAAACAAATAGCCTGTGGTCTGGAGAAATAAATAAATACTATAAATGTGTATAACTATATTACTATATATATGCATAACTATATTTCTATATATGGGTAACTAAATACTAAGTTAATTCTGTTTATGATACAGGCCACGTTGGACCACCGTTGCCATGCTGTCATATAAAATTGGTGGACGTTCCCGAAATGCAATACTATGCTGTTAACGGGCAAGGAGAGGTAAGACTTTTCTCAAACTATATTAAAATTCAAAGTAAAATCCATGAATACGTGCAAGCATGTCAGCTTATTCTATAGCGTGAGTGCGCGAGTTCAGATGTTTTCAAACTGTGCATCGTCGACGTTCAAGGGCATCGCGACCTTAACCAATACTTAATACAGCATGTTACGTAAAAATATTTATACCATCTACTGTTCGTTCACGAAGAGAAATATGATGGAATAGTTAGAAATAACGGGAGGTGACGTTACAAACGGACTATCCCATTACAGCAGAGGAGGACTCCAATTTCAGAACTTGATTTTGGCGCCGACAAACGCTCACTAAAAACAAGTTCTGAAATGTTTGGGAATCGTTAACAATTCGAGAGGTAAAAGACGCCGTGTGTCAAAAAAAAAAAAAAATTTTTTTTTTGAAAACTGCTGGAATAGTCGAAAAGAATTTTCCAAACACAGCTTTCCTAATTTTCTTGGCTATTTTCAGCTGAAAATGGCTAGAACGGGGGAATGGGTCTAAATTTATTTGCATTATTAGCTATTTTCATTCCTTCATATTTCTTCTTCACAATCACATCCATGGCTATTTCTAGTCTCATATAGCTGTAAGGCCAGTTGATAAAAACCAGTCTGAATAAGCTATTGGGTAAATTTTAATCGTTATCTTGAGAGGGGGATATGGTGTTTATATGTATACGCAGTAAAACCATAAAGGGAATTCGAATTATCAAGTTTATTAAAAGGTTTTATCTATATAATTCTTAAGGTACAATTTTGAAAGAAACACGTAAATTTACATAATTTTTTTTTAAGATAAAAAGTTGTGCTGTTAATATTTTGCAGCCATAATATGAAGAACCAAATTCATTGTTTATATGTATGTTTCCAGTTTGAGGGCAGCAAAAATCATGCTTTGATCTGTTAGCAACAAGAATGGATCCAAGGAGAGAATGGGGCGATCACCCCCACCCCCCCTTGAGTCGGAATTATATCATGGAAAATGAAATTAAAGGTACCGGATACTTCACAAAAATAGGATTCAGAGACGAATCACCCCCTCCCCTGAAAAATTTCTGGATCCGCCCTTAGTTGGCAATTGTGTGAACTCTGAGAAGGGTAATATTGTGTCTCATATGAAGGAAAGGAGTGTGTCCTCGTAACCGAACGAGTTAAAACACCCCAGTTCGGCTCTGGGTCAGTACAGTGTCTTTTTTCTTCTTTAGAAAGAGTCACTAATCTGACTTACACGTGGGTATCAATAAATAAATAAATAAATAAAAATAAAAAACTTCAATAGCTAAATTAAAACTTGAAAAATGAGCAAGTAATTTTGATTTTATTAATTTTTTTCTATCCCTTCAAACTTCAGACAAATTTGAATATAATACACGTATACTCTTCATAGGAAGCTTTTAAATATTACGTAAGCACATTTTGGGGAGTTGCTGTTATGCTTATTTTTTTTATCTTAGCCAATGTTAATTTTTGCTTACCGGGGGATATAAAATGGCCAAAATATTGCGTACGTAATTCTCGAACTCTCCCATACCTATGTTTTTACATAATGTGTATTTATCTCTTTGTGCGTAATTTTGGACTTTTTTTTTTTACATAATTTGTGTTCCTTTTTTTTATCTGTATAAAATTTTAGTTTATTTATTTCAGATTTGTGTAAAAGGAGGTTCCGTATTCACAGGCTATTGGAAAGAACCAGAAAAAACTGCCGAAACGATGGATGAAGAGGGATGGTTACACACAGGAGACATTGGCATGTGGATGGAGGTAACCATTATCGGCAGTGGCGTAAAAAAGGGGGTCCAAGCCCCCCATTAAATATCAAAACACATTATTCTTTCTAGCACAACATTATATAATCTCGCCTTCATTCACCCTGGTGGTTGGGTTGTACAGGACTACAGATTTCTTTAGCAATTAGCCATTATAATTTTTGAATTTTTACGCTACTCATTATCAATTTTAATTTCTAAACGGAAGATATATTTTAAGCAAATTAATTAATTTAAACAGATACTTTTTCAAATATATTATTTTTATAGACAAAAAGTACATATATATGAAGGACCGAAATATTGCTTGTGCACCAGATGTACCATGGGTACTCGTGTTAAACGGACTACTGTCTGTCTATAACGAAATATCTCATGATTTATTTGTAGCTCTATATTAATGACAAAGTTGTGGTGCGTTGCCTTTTGTGTTTGACATAGAATATCAACGAGTTTCATGAAACGCGGTGATGAAACGCGTATGAAATAGCGTATCAACATATTTCAGGAAACACGTTGAGATACGTTACATCATACGTTATTACTAATTTTTAAGCCCGTTTATATTTAAAAAATTAGGCTTTTTACAGAATGTAACACTCAAGTTTAAAAAAAAACAACAACCTCTAGTATGAAATTACAGCGTGGGTGTTAAAAATAATTATTCATATTTAATTTTCCACGAAAATCCCCCCCCCAAAAAAAACCCCCGATGGCCAGAGGCGGATTTACAATTTTGCCGGCTGTAGACTATGGTTTATTTTGCCGCTTGCAGATTATGATGTATTTTGTGCCGACATATATATTATTATATATATTACTATATCTGTTATGTAAAATATTGACATATTTTGCATATAAATTTTTCCGCTTTTGTTAAATTCTTAATTTAATGTCTTTGGCGTTTATTTCAAAATCGTCTTTTTGAAAGTATTCGTGAATTTTGCGCCTTTTGAGCCTCTCTCTCTAGGTGGCGCATGTTGGCTCACCCTTAGGTAATGTTTAGTTACGGCTTTGAATATAACAATTCGAAATTAATTCAACTGCCCACCAAAAAATTCAGCCACGCTTTTGAAAGCTTCTCGTCGAAAATTTGCCGTCGTCAAAACTTCGCCGCTGTAGACTATAGCCTACATAGCCTATTGGTAAATCAGCCACTGACGGTGGCTTTACATGTTCACCAGTTCGGCAATTGTGTCAACCTTGCTAAGGGCAATACTCTTCTATAATACCTTAAATACGAAGAAAGAGAATATCGTTCTTGTGCATGTGGCCGAGCAGGTAGAGGCACTGAGCTCAGTGGGTAGAGCCTCCGCCCGGCAAGTGGAAGGTCGTGGGTTCAGGTCCCACCGAAGGCAGAAATATTTA
>QLNU02014802.1:75200239-75210626 GCA_006491805.2 Dysdera silvatica | reverse complement strand
CGACTCATGGCTCTTTCTGCAGAGACGCTAGTAACGACCAGTGACACGGTGACATTTTTTTGCGGCAAAAAAATCCTCACCAAAAGTTTTTAAAAAAGCCCCCAGAAAATTTCATGTCGCAAACTGCGTCACGAACCCCGCCGGTTGCGGGCACTGGGTCAGCCTGTCTATGCAGGAGCACTAGCTCAACCTAACATAAAAAGACAAACGCAAAATTCAACTTTACAGAGTGTGCTGCCATCTGTCTTTTAATATAAGTAATATTTTCCTTTGAAAATCTAATGTTGGAACCAGGTCGTCCGCTTCGCTCCAATGTCACCTTTTGAAGCAGTAGGCCTACCGATTTGCTGCGAATAATCGGTGAATAGGGCCAGCCGTGAGTGTTATGCCCATTGGCGCCGATGGCATAAAAATATTGGGTGTGGAGGGGGACAATATGCCAGTTAAGAGGCATTTTGTTTGAAATTGAGTGGGGATATGGAACCCTAATACTAATTTTGGGGGGGACGTATCCCGGTAACGGCGCCCGTGGTTATGCCGCCCCAAAATTTGCAGACTATACTTTACAGTTTGTGTGTTTATAATAATAATCCCATTTTGCCCCTCTTAAAAATCTGCCGCCCAGATTAGGATCGTCCTCCCTTCCTTTAGCGCCGGCCCTGTCGGTGAGTGACTCAGGTGCGGCTTTAGGCTGAGGCGAGTAGGGCGACCGCCTAGGAACTGGCGTCGTCAAGGGACTGCTCGCAATACCTTGTTGCATTAAATTTTCTAAACGTTAAAGAACTACCCCAAAATTTAAATATTTACTATATTAAAGAAATATAATAACTTTACTTTAATAGCAATAATTTCAAATAGTGTAAACAAGAGTGTAATAGTAAAAAAATGGTGTGGAGTTTTCATCACTGGAGTAATTTTTTATTAAAATAAATAATAACAACATTTCGGGAGCTACCAGTTCCTTTTATCAATAAAAAAAAAGGCTGAAAAAGACAATGATAAATAGAAAAGCAAATACAGAATACAAGAGACAAAAAATAATACAATGTTATTGATTTTTAAGTCGCGAGGGAATAAGGTTATGAAGGAAATAAAAAAAAATGGAGAGACAATTGATGTTCGGAGCGAGGAAAAATTAATATCTAGAGAGTTTTTGGCGCAGTATAGCCCAGATGCTCTTGCGCCATAAAAAAAGCCAAACAATTATCTAGAGAGTTTGTTTGCAAAAATCCTGTAAGGCTCAGGAATTGTTTTAGACTGATTTATGGCAAAATGTCCGATTCTATGGCTTTCGAACGATTCCAAAAAGAGTCGGCTGCATAGATTTGTTGCGCCTTAATGTAAAATCTCTAGAGAATTCTAGTCAGGTTTGTGGTTTCCTTTTTCTTTTTCGAGTTGATTTTTACAAACAAACTCTCTAGATAATAATTTTTCTTCACTCCCCCCCCCGCTCCCGTCAAGTCAATTGTCTCTCCATTTTTCATTTCTTCCATAACCTTAGTTCCTCGTGACTTAAACATCAACAACATTGTATTATTTTTGTCTTTTGTTTTGTATTCTGTATTTGTTTTTCTCTTTATCACCATTCCTTTCTTTCAGCCTTCCTTACTTGATAAATGGAGCAAGTAGCTCCGGAAACGTTGTTATTATTTATTTTAATGAAAAAATTACGTAATTTATTTAATTTATTTCGCATTAAATATAATGGTATTTTATCAAATTTTGGTAGATCAAAACTTTGCTCTGAACAAAAAGATGACGAATTGCACAAGGATACTACAAATAATTATTTCTCTCGAAAAGCATATTTGCTACAAACTACACCGCCAAACAACACTTGTGCCCGCCGGAGCCGGGCTCCCTCCCAATTTGAGCCCTGCTTACCTTGAAACTGGATGCTTCTTTTTAATTATACGCATGAAGTTTACATAAATGAGGTATTTTTAACTTAAAAAAAAAAATACTATATAAGCCCTGTGTAATTTTTAATTCTATCTTTGTGCTATACCTAAACAATTGAACACCATTAACAGACTATTACTAACTACTAACCTTTAAAAAATACTGCATGTCACAAGTTAATTAAACCTTATTTCTTTATTAAAGCATACTGTTGATTAAACTACTTGGTGAGCTTGACAGGTTCATGCCTACCGGTTGTTAAACTATTATTGGTAATTATCTTTGTTAACCACTTTTGTTGGATATTGCAGAAAGTATGACAGTGAATAACAGGTCGCTCAAATATTTGTAGGTCACCAAACTTATTGTTAAATTTTTGACAGCTCACCAAAACGACAGTCCAATTTTATTAGATTTTGCAGTAAACTTCATTACTTTACTATACTTTACAACATACTTCACTACTTTATTATATTTTACAGTAAACTTCACTACTTTACTATACTTTACAGTATACTTTACAGTATACTTTACTACTTTATTATACTTTACAGTAAACTTCACTACTTTACTATACTTTACAGTAAACTTCACTACTTTATTATATTTTACAGTAAACTTCACTACTTTACTATACTTTACAGTATACTTTACAGTATACTTTACTACTTTATTATACTTTACAGTAAACTTCACTACTTTACTATACTTTACAGTAAACTTCACTACTTTATTATATTTTACAGTAAACTTCACTACTTTACTATACTTTACAGTATACTTTACAGTATACTTTACTACTTTATTATACTTTACAGTAAACTTCACTACTTTACTATACTTTACAGTAAACTTCACTACTTTATTATATTTTACAGTAAACTTCACTACTTTACTATACTTTACAGTATACTTTACAGTATACTTTACTACTTTATTATACTTTACAGTAAACTTCACTACTTTACTATACTTTACAGTAAACTTCACTACTTTTTTATACTTTACAGTAAACTTCACTACATTATTATACTTTACAGTAAACTTCAATACATTATTATACCTTACAAACTTACAAATGCCTGTTATTAATATAAAATTTTTGGTGGGAAAGTATGCATTTTTTTTAATGCATTTCCAAATGTTGCTTTTGTAGAACACTTTGTTTCCTCCTCGACATTTCCTTATGTTTGAAGTAAATGATTAAAGCCATTCATTTTCACATGTTTAGTTATACTTCACGAAGTCTTGCACAACTAATGAGTTTGGATTATGTGCTGTGAAGGAAATGTTTGTGGTAAAAGAAAAAAAAAAAAGAAAGCCCATTTGGTGGTTTTATTGTTATTTTATCTTTGTTTTTATGAGTAATTACGTTTAAATGCGTTTTCTTCTCCCTTCCTGATTGACCATCTTAAAACGCCATTCAACAACCTTGGGATACAAAACCGCAACAATAAAATTATTAGACGAGTGAGACACAAATTATGTACATATCAGAAAAAACCCATTACGCTTCAAAACCTTGCTATTTTTAGATGATAATCGTTTTAGGAGACGTTAAAGCTAATTATGATGTCAATGTGCATTAGTTATGCTTTACTACAGTGGTTAAGAACAACTGCTTTAGAGCACAAGTAACATGTACTGCGCCATTACAGGTGTGCTCTAAAACAAGTTGTCAATGTGCTCTAAAACGAGTGCTCTAAAACAAGTTATCAATGTGCAGTATGGGCGCCCATATGAGTACTTCTAGGGGGTGGGGCTGAGAAAAATTAACGGGTACTTCTGGGGGGGCTGAGGAAAATTATCACCTCCTTCTGAAAACTGTCGAGAATTTTAGTAAATGTACAAGATAGCAAAACGCTACAAAAATAATTGATATTGCTTGACAATTAGTAACGATCTAAAAGGGGTCTTATTTTAAAATGTGACTATAAAACTTTTGAAAGTAAATGCATAGCAGGTTACGGCAAATCAAATTTTTAAATGGCCAGGATGGGTCTGTTTGTTTGTTTGGCTTTTTTATGGCGCAAGAGCATCTGGGCTATACTGCGCCAACCCAGGATGGTTTGTTTGTTTGTTTGGCTTTTTTATGGCGCAAGAGCATCTGGGCTATACTGCGCCAACCGCCAGGATGGGGGCTCAAGCCACCCTCTGCCCTCACCTCCGTATGGGCGCCCATGATCTGGAGTACTGACGTATTACTGATAATATGTAGACAAAGATTAGGTGGCACCTAATTCAACTACATGCCTAATATCCACATTATCTCTTTGACTCGTACATATCTTACTCAACTACATACCTGACCAGTACATACCTAACTTTACTACATATCAATAACCTGTACATACCTAATTCTACCACATTGCTGTAACTTACACATTCCTAACCTAACTTTACTACATGCTTATAAGCTGTATACATACCTAATCTGTATATAAATAACTTTACTACATGCCTATAAGCTGTACATACCTAACTCTACTACATAACTAACTTCATTACATATTAATTACAACCTGTACATTTCTAACTTTACTACATGCCTATAAGCTCTACATGCCTAACTTTACTGCATGTCTATAAACTGTACATACCTTACTTTATTACTTGCCTATAAGCTGTACATATCTAACTGTGATTAGAGTTGTTACATTAAATTAAAGCAAAACTAAAAGGTTGTATATGGAAAGTTTCATTCGAACAAAACAATAAAAGTTGCAATTATTATAAACCAAGTACCCATTTGTGAATGCTGTTTTTTTTTTTGTAAAGTGGAAGGAAATTGTACTTATATGCTGAGAAATGCACTTCACGCTCCAAAACCGGTACAACCGATACTTGTTTTTCTAGAGTTGATGTTTATGGAACTTGGTACATGGTTACTGGTATTCTAACCAGTGGCGTAGCAAGTTAAAAATTGTGGTGGCGTAAAGAAGATTGTGTGATATGGTGATAGAGGAAATAATACGTTTTGATATTCAATGGAGGAGGCTTCAGCATCCTGAGCCTCCCATTTTCCTAGGCCACTGATTCTGAATATTAGATTTGTGAAGAAGTTGTTACTCTCTTGTCTCCTTTGGTGATAAAGCTTAGTTAGTATACGAGCTTTCCTTATGCTAAACATGAAGATTACAACTTCAAAGCTTCTTTTTGGTAAGGTTTAAACCAGGGTTGTCCAAACTTTTTGGGCAGCGGGCCACTTACAGATTTTTCACAGATCTCGCGGGCCAACAGTTTTAGCAAGTTCCGTAAAAATATATAAAAAAAAAATCTCTTCATAGTCTCTTCCGATTGTTTATTTGTTCACTTGCGGTATGAAAAAGAGTCACCCATGAGGTTTTTCTCGATTTCTGGAAAAAAAATCTAAAAACAATTTTTGAGGAGGGGATTTCTTTTTTTTTTCAGTTGAAACAGTTGTTGGCGGATCGGATTGTCCTTCGGGCCGTATGTTGGTCAATCCTGGTTCAGACGTTTCGACTGATTTCTGATGGAGAAAAAGCGAATATACGGTAAGATTCCTCTTAACGGAGACCTCGCTTTTATGGTCGAATAGAAATTCCTACAAGAAAATCGTTCCTAATAATAACCACTTTTACGGTCACCCTTCACATATAAATTTTTCTCTCTGGTGAATGTCCGCTAATGAGAAGTTTTATGGTATAACGAAAGAAGCTTTGCCGCTGGCCAGAATATATATATATAAGACAAAAAAGTTGGAAAAATGAGAAAAAAATATTAAAGATGGAAAAAAAATCACAGGAAAGGGAAAAAGATGGAAAAAACTCGGGGAAAGGAAATGAAATTAAAAATGATGAAAAGAAATATGAAAAAAAGGAAGGAAAGGAGAAAAAATAAGAATAAAACAACAATAACAGGAAGAGGAAAAAAAAATACTAATACGTATTTTTAGTATAAAATTTAACTTCTTATTTTATTATAAAATTTATTTTTAGAATAAAGTTAGCCACTTCACATATTATTGATCTCATGTTATCTCTGTAATTTTATTCTAATTTAAGCTTTCTCTACTATACCTTACTTTTTTTGTTTTGTTAATGTTGCTATTTTTATTCAGTTACTTATCTTCCCTTTTCTTTTCGTTATTTGTAATTTCCTATCTTTTTCATCCTAGCACGTTACGGATGTTTACTAAACTGTGGGTAAGTTCTAGAATATTTTCTTTCTAGCAGGCAGATAATTAGAACAGATGAGAAGTTAAACACAGGGACGGTTAAAGGGACAGGAGACCCGGGCGGCCGCCATGGGTCCCGATTGGATGAGGGCGCCAAATTGAAGTCAAATTCAAATTAATTTTTTAATTGGCCCAGCGAACTATCTCTCTTAAAAAAAGTTTAGAAAAATTTTTAGAAACACTGCTAAAAAAATTATTTCAGAGACCTTTGGCCGTTTTTTTAAGGGTATACGGCTCTCTGTGCATCGGTGAAAATCTCCTGTTTTCGCTGGGGGGTGGGGGTGGGGGGGTCAAAAGGCAATCAGCGCTAGGCCGCCCGGGTTCAAAATCAACCTCGAGTCGTCCCTGGTTACACAACCCCAAATATAAAATAGAATATTTGAAACAATCAAGGGATGTTAAATGTGGACTAAAAAGATTTTGAACAAAAGAAGAGTTAACATTAGAGGCAACAACAATAGTAGTAGTAATTTATTAATTCCGTTATATATGTCGAGTGGCACATATAGTACCATATACGAATTATATGAAAAAAGACTTTGTGTTGCAATATGTAAGCTAGGAATGAAAGAAAATATGAAGTCGTAGCTTTTTACAAGATTCCCTTCCAAAGCTGTGAACAGAACCGAATTCAGGCTTCGGAGGGGCCCCCCTTGACAAATATTTTTCCGATCCTCCTGTGGCTTTATGCCGCAGGGGGGCCCGGCCCTGTGCCTTAATTAAGCCTGTACAATTATTTCTTTCGAGGAAGGAAAGAAAAGGAGGAAATTTTATTATATCAATCTTCTATTAAATTAAGATTCATTAAAAACTCAAAACAAATTCCAAATATTAAACGATATTATAAAACTTTAATTTAAAATAATAAATAAATGTATATAAAAATAATTTTTCATTGCTAATTTTTCGACAAAATTATCAACTATAAATCTTCATAATTAGTGTCCAGATTATGTGCAAATGCATACGTGTATATGCAATTACATATTTTATCTTCTCTTTAGCATTGGTACTTATTCATATAAACAGTGAAATTTTTAAGAATAAATGCATATTATTTTACAGTAATTTTGAACATTATTATTTTATAATTAGTAATAAAAAATAATTAGTAATAAGTAATTAGTAGTAAGAAATAATTAGGTAATAATAATTAGTAATAAGAAATAATTAGTAATAAGAAATAATTAGTAATAAGAAATAATTAGTAATAAGAAATAATTAGTAATAAGAAATAATTAGTAATAAGAAATAATTAGTACAATACTAGTAATAAGAAATAATTAGTAATAATAATTAGTAATAAGAAATAATTAGTAATAAGAAATAATTAGTAATAATAATTAGTAATAAGAAATAATTAGTAATAAGAAATAATTAGGTAATAGCACTAGTACAAGAACAATTAGTAAATAAGAAATAATTAGTAATAATAATTAGTAATAAGAAATAATTAGTAATGATAATTAGTAATAAGAAATAATTAGTTATAATAATTATAATAATAATTAGCAATATGAAATAATTAGTAATAATTAGTAATAAGAAATAATTAGTAATAATAATTAGTAATAAGAAATAATTAGTAATAAGAAATAATTAGGTGATAATAATTAGTAATAAGTAATTTTGGTCACAGTAATTTTGAACATCATTCTTTTATCGGAAAGAATTTTCCCCAAGCGCTAATATTAAAATTTTCTCTTACTTATATGTGAACAGAAAAGCAAAATGACTTGTAGATGTTTATTTTGTCTTAAATTTTTAAAAACAAAAGTTGCATTCATAGCTGAATAATTAGTCACTATTTACACCAGAGAAATAAACGTGTTTAGTTCAATTGTGCTAGACTGTCTGATAGTTAAGTCTAAGACTAAAATTAGTACAACGAACACTTATATGAGGTAAAATTCCACACATTCAACTATCAAATATACGCGTCGGTGACAGCGTATCAGGGATAAACTGTACGTAAAATTTTGTAATGTCCAATAAATTCAGTAGATGTAAAAAGAACCTACTCGACCTTAAAAATTATGTTGTGAATGACAGAACACAAAGCTTGACTATTCAAGAGCATCGTGACATACAATGTGATATACTGTAATTAAAATATATGCTGTATGAAGCATATTAGTTTGTACATATCAAATATTTCTACTCAACTAGTTAATAACAACAGCAACAACAATAACAACAATAATAATAATAATAATATGTGTATTTGTGTTTTAAGACTCAGGATATATATTTTTTATACAGTTGAAAAAATATTGAAGTGCATGCTGCTTTATTTCCAGTGCAGGGTTTTTTTTTTTTCATTTTAAGCGCATATAAACGCTTATTTTGGAGATTTTTAGTGCATATTTTGCTGATTTTTCAGTGTATATAAACCAGGGTTCTACTCTTAAGAATTTCATAAATAAGTTCATAATAAGTTCATACGTTTATAAGTTAAGTAATTTCATAATAAAGCAAGGAAAGAAGTACTAGGCATAGAGGCGCCGGAAGCCAAGGCGCGACCACAAGCTCACTTCCACCTGCCCCCGATGACCCCATTCCTGGGTAGTGACACAGATTTTATTTCAGGGCCGGGCCCTCCACAGCATTGTTCCTTGCTTGCGCGGGCCCCTAGACTTCGTCCTGGCCCCCCAGGCTGCAGCCCCTCCTCTCGTCGGCTCCGACTCTGAGGCATTTGTCCTTATTTTTGCCTGCGCTATAATCCGGCCCTGACTCCATTTCTGCTAATTTTTGGGCAAACGATATGCATAATGGAATTGTATTTCAACTATTCTCCAAGAAATGTAGGTTTAGTCAAATATACGAAGCCATGTCTTCATATATTAATGTCGAATTTACCATCAAGAGTTTGCATCTATCGTTCACAAGAATGGGACATTTGGTTTGTACGTGTATAAAGTAAGACAATTGAATTTAAAGGAGTTCGTGTTACTCTCCTATTAGCTAAATGATTTCCTTGTTTTCTTTTACAAAGGATGAACGCTTAAAATACGTTTAAAGAAGCAGCAGACGTTCCCTTTGTTGTTGAATGATAACAGAGAACAGGGCGTTCACCAGCATCCTAATATGGCTAACGCTTTTTCCTCCAATTTTAATAATGAGGAACACGCAGGACACTGACTTTCATTTCACCATGCTTTTTGAGTTCGCTGGACTGATTCCAGGATGTTTGGGCTTTTAAATGTATCGTGGTTTTCTGAGGTTAAACCAAGCAGTCACTTCCGTCACGGACATCAACGTAGAGCTGTATGGGGCCCCGGGGCCCCATACAGCTCTACGTTTATGTTTGGGGCCCATATAGCTCTACGTCTATGCTTTGACCATATAAAGAATAGACCCAGCGAGTAGGCGTGTCGCTGCCGTCTGGATTTCCAAGCTAAGCTCCGCCCTAGTCACGTGATCATAGGACAACTAGGGAGTAGACTAACCGAATTCTTATAGAAAGCAAATATACAGACGGGGATTGATTTTCACCAGAAACCCGGCCATTTATTTATTTTGATCGGAACTTATTTCTCTTATTATCGTTTCTTAATTTCAATATTTTAAGAAATCGCATACATTAACACGAATGTAACACCGGTAAGAATTATGATAAACCAGTGCCTCCATTTCCATATCATTCTTACTATAAAAACGGCTTTCTTTTTAGCAGGTTTCAATAGATATTGAACCCGCTATTGCTTTTGGGCTTTCTGTCTGTCTGCCTGTCTATACGCAATGAAAAGGACAAGGCAAAGGTCTTCCGTAAATGCAATAATTATGGTTGTTGTTAACGTTGAAAACCTACCGAGTTACTTGAGAATTAGACAGTGAAGAATTAGACAGTGAACAAAGAGAATTAGAGAGTTGCGAATTAATGTTAATTGAAACCCGCTAAATTTAAATATCGACCTTAAGTGATTTTCTTTCAATTGTTCATTCTTTAACTTCCAAATGACAGAATGACCCTTGCCTCATAAAAATCAAATCAGTCGCCCAATCAATTTCGAAATTTTATAGATGCCAGCGTTAAGCCTCACATAACTGAAATACAAAAGTGCAGTTTAAAAATATCTGGAATGGCACATTTGTTTTAATTTATTTATCATTTCACGTAATTTCAATGTTTTGAAACATCCTTTAAAATAATTAGAATTAGGCAAATCACAAGGTAATGTTTTTCTTTTATTTCATTCTAGTTTAATATTATTTTGGTATGAAATTATTTAAATTTGTTCTTCTCAATTCATTCTTATGTTCATAATCTTTCTAAATTTTGCTCCC
>QLNU02014802.1:75190005-75200139 GCA_006491805.2 Dysdera silvatica | reverse complement strand
GATCGAAAATTGGAATTCGTTTTATAAGGAAAGACTTGATGTGTAAGTGCGCATAAATATTAAATTTAATTATTATTCATTTAAGAATTTGCATACTTTTTAAATTACGATAATCTGATTGCCTATACACAATAACAAAATTATTACTTATGTTTAATGATATTATAATGTTAATTATGTAGGTTTTCCTGTATATATGCATACTATACTGTATATTCAAAAATATTTTATTCCTGCACTTAAGAAAATTATAAACTGCTTTAAGGATCCCAGTCTGTGTGTGTGTGAAAATGCTTAATTTTAGTACTTAAAAAAATCATAATTTTCATCGGAATGATATTTCAAAAGTATTTTATTCAATAATTGGAATTCACTTTTCTTTTTACAATGTTTCTTTGAATTTAAGTTTTCTGAACAAGCGAGAAATTTTATATAATTTCAGTATATTGTAAATATTCTTTTTTCTATATTATTTATCTCACTATTTTGTCATTCATGCAGATAAAGATTTACAAATTATAGTTTGCAGATTTACTTGATTTATGATTTCCAAAACTATTTTGATTTCATTATAGAATTGCCTTAATGTGCTTGTGAGGATGCTTATTTTTGTCGCATTAAATAATCCAAATTTTGTGGACATATCAAAAGTTTATTTTGTAATTAAACTTATAAGTTGTTAATTATTTGAATACGATATATATTTTAAAAAATCCCTTTATAATATTTTAGTATGTTTATTTTTTACCGCAAATTCAAAAATTGTTTTCATTTCACGCTAAATTCGTGCTCTCAATATTTCAATCATAGGCGTAGCCTTGATTGAAACTGGGTGGAGGGTGGACTTAAAATGGCCTATGAAAGGTCATTCTTGCTCTTTTACTATAGAAAGTCCTATATCGGGGACCCCTACATCCCTCTGGACAATTCCCGCTCCCATTGTTCAATTGTTTGTTTCTTCATTCCTAATTAATTAATTAATTTTATAGCATAAATTCTATATTTAGAAAATCGTTTATTATTATTATCACCATTATTTAATGCAAAGTACTTTTGGGTGAGGAGGAAAGCTTCGACCTTTTTAAGTTTGTTTTGTTTTTAAGAGAAGGTCGTGTATTTAAAGCTAAAATACCTTAAATCTCGCCCTGAAATTTCTATTTGGGAAATGTTTTTCCTTACACGCACCCTGCGAAAATTGTATTTGCGGTATAAATTATGTATTCACGTGGAAAGATTATGTCCAAGATATTTTGCATTAAGACATGAACGTTAAGCCCCGAATTGTTTTCCCAGTTATGGCCTCGAAGCAGGGCGTTGGAGTTTGTAGGTTCCCACAAAAAAGGTTCCCACAGGTTCAACCTCTTCCTCCAATCCTCAACTCCCCTCCCCTCGTGGAAATTTAACGTCGAAAAGTACAAGGTTAAGGTCCAGTGAGTTATAAAAACTGTTTAAACTCCACGTCCCCTCCCCTCCACAAAATTAAATCCCAATTACGGCCTTAGGTAAATGCTGTGTTTATATCGATTCATGCTGTAAAAATAGTACTTCCTGCCCCACTCAGAACCCTAGGTAGACGCTAGTTACAAAAAAAGAAACAAGGGAAAGGTACAGAGGGTATTCAGAAGGCTGCAGGGGGGCTTAAAATTCTTGAACATCCTGATATATTTTATTATAATTTAATAATAGTAAATATCTAAGTAGGCTAATATATTTAACATTAATGAATGAATTTCGTAATATAAATTTTGCATTGAAAAAGTATAGTAAAACTTACAATTTCTCTTATCCTTATTTATAGAGTAGACGAATCTCTCTGTAAAAAACATAATGTACACAAGACCTACCGTAGAAATATCTTCTGAATATATTTTTAACGTCAAAGAACAATTTTCATTGTCATGTACAATTTTATTAAAAACTTTTTGAAAATAAAATTCTAAAACAATTTATTTTAAAAGAACTGTTTTCCAGAGGGGGGCACTGAGACCCCTGACCATGTTACTGCCACTCCTAAAAATCTTGGCTACAGCCTTGCATGCTATGATTATCGATATGAAGGGTGTAAAAAAATTTTGGACTCGAAATTAAAACCCGGCTAAGGCCTCTTACTATTTCTCAAACTCGTTAGCTATGCTTTTCTGTATGACGTTGAATAATAGTAAATAATATAATAATGAGTAATTAAACAAAGTAAAGTAAGTAATAAGTAATTAAATAAAATAAAGTAAATAATAAGTAATTAAATAAAATAAAGTAAATAATAAGTAATTAAAGAAAATAAAGTAAATAATAAGTAATTAAATAAAGTAGATACGTTTTAAAAAAGTAAAAATATAATAAATATAATAAGTAAATTTAAAGTGAAGTAAACTATAAATAAGTTAGTAGTACAATAGTTAAAAATATTTATAAAGCAATAATAAATAGTTAAACAATTTAAAACAAAAGTTACAATAATACTTTCTTTTAACTACCAGCCTTTGAGGAAATTGACAGTTATCCACCTGAAGGTAAGTGCTTTTTAAGAAACCTCAAAATTATCACTTCTAAACGCAATTTAAAATACCGGAGAGTAGCGCAATACTTCCGTCAAATCGAGGGGATGAGTAAATAATTCAACGAACTAGAGCCAAACTTTTCCAATTGCAGAACCAAAATTGACGCTTTAAGTTCGCGGCAGCGTTTAGGATTAGAGAGAAATTTCGTAACGTCGATTTCCGCCTTTGTACTTTGATTCGATCAATGGAGATTCTCTTGACAGTTCCGTTGATTTCGATATCAAACATCTTCCCAGTGAGTCGTTTGACTGCATATGGTCCGTGGTAACTTGGCTGTAAGTTTGCGTATGTCGCGTTATCTTGCACAAAGACGTGTGTACACGTTTTCAGATCCATGGGTACAAAAAAGTTTTTTGTCCCGTGTGTTGTTGTTGGGGTTGGTACTAATGCTTTGACAAAATTTTGAAGTTGTTTTAAGAAATCGTGTTGTTGTGTCTTCTCGGAATCATTGTAAAATTCACCCGGCAAGTACAGTGCTGAACTATATACCAGTCGAGCAGATGAACACCCCAAGTCTTCTTTAACGACGGAACGAAGTCCAAGAAGTACAAATGGGAGAGCATCTACCCATGCAGTTGATTTTTGAAGATGGCTTTTCAGAGCGGTTTTGAGTGTACGATGCTGTCGCTCGATGAGACCCTTTGCCTGTGGGTGACAAGCTGATGTGTGATGTTTTTGAAAACCAGGGTATTTTCCCAAAGAATGAAATAATTCTCTCTCGGATTGGCGACCCTGGTCTGTTGTTATCTTTGCCGGTATGCCAAACCGAGCGAACTATGATCCAATTAGTGCTTTGCTGACAGTGTCCACGGACTGATCCTCTAAGGGTGTGGCCTCTATCCACCTGGTAAATCGATCTATTGCCGTTAATAAATAACGATAACCATGACATGGTGGTAGGGGTCCAACGATATCAATGTTTATGTGTTTGAATTTTTGATTGGGTACCTTAAACTCGCCTAGGGCTGCTCGTGTGTGCCGATGGACTTTGGAGCGTTGGCATGCTAGGCATGCGCGAGTCCAAGCCTGACAGTCTTTATTGGTATCTTTCCAAATGAAACGCTCTGTGATCAGCTTGGTTGTTGCTTGTTGAAAAAAATTTTGCGGCCTCAGTTGAGGGCTAGTTTTCGCACAAAACGTATTTCAATGTGACAAAGTGTGGTTTCGTTGCTCCTAGTTGGAGGCTTTGCTGCGCTGTGAGTCGGGGGTTGCCTCAAACCTGTGGAGGACTTACTTGTTTGACTATAACAGCGGCTGTTGATCCCGCGGTTATTAGGTTATTTACTGATCGTAAAAGTCGTGCGCGTAATTCGTACGCGGCCTGGTGCGGCTATTGTGATAGAAAGTCGGATTTGATCACAATGAGAAATCGTTTGTTTAGCCATTCTCGAATGATGTGATTAGTCTGTTTTTATTTTCCTCGTATTTTCATTCTGCTGCGGGATTGATTATAATATCCGAGATTTGGCTTAACACGTCGGTATCAATTGAACTCACAACTATGTCGTATTTCGTCTGGTCCGCAGGAATGCTGCTATTCCGAAACGGCGCTTCCAACTGTAGAAACCATACACGTGGGTCTGGCTTCCAGAAAGGTGGAACTTTTACACTAACTCTAGCAATTTGTGGCTCCTGTGGAGTCGAGCTGCCTGGCACTTCTTCTTTCGGCATTTTATCCAAAGTTGCGGTAAAGTCCGAGAGTCATCACTTATCGCGTTTTCGTGGGTGTACGATAAAATTGGCCGGTTCACAAACAGAATATCAAAACATTATGTTCCGAATAAACTGAACTTTAATTACATACGTACGATAATATGGATTCCGAGATTAACGTAAGCTTGTACAATCGTGAAGAACATACGCGTGCAAAGGCGTCGACGTTACGAGGAAGTCTCTCTCTAATCACTTACTTTGCCGCGAACTTAGCGTCAGTTTTGGTACCGGATTGGAAAAGTTTTGGTTCTGGTTAGCAGGTGTTGCCATCCCCTCGACCCTCGTAACTTCGATGCGTTTGCACGCGTATGTTCTTCACGATTGTACAAGCTTATGTTAATCTCGGAATCCATATTATCGTACGTATGTAATTAAAGTTCAGTTTATTCGGGACATAATGTTTTGATATTCTGTTTGTGAACCGGCCCATTTTATCGTACACCCACGAAAACGCGATACTGAGGGAGTATTTACATGTTTTTAAATGTCCGTGTTGGAGAAAAAATTTCGCAACCCTACATAAAAGCTTTTACACGCTAATTTAAAGTTCTTTCATGTCTTATTTTAAAGGTCAAATACAGCATTTTCTCGAAAATGTAATATTACTCTACATTCCGTTTTGAGACTAAAAAATACGCCGATTATAGCAAATGCAAACGTTGTTCTGAACGAGGAGAGGGATTGAGCGAAAATGGCGCCATGCACTTCCTGTGACCGAACTCTATATTTGGCTCTGGGTATCCCCCACTCTACCCGATCACGTGTGTTGTAAAACGGCTTCGTCATTCAATGACCGCTCAGACCGGCCTTGTCTTTTCGGCTTTGAGTGCAGCCGAAAGGGTTTTTGCGTTCGCTATCCACTTGGTTTACGTCATCAAAATCAAGGTCGCTGCAAGCAGGTAAATGTTTTTCACAGTTTATTGAACCTGATAGAAATTATCTTTATCGGAAAGTTTGAGTGGATGCTTATCGGCCAAGTTGTTGCTTATTTTTATTTTTACTTTTTTTTTTGAAATGCTGATAATTTTGGAATTGTTAACGAATTATCCTTGAACTTGGTCAATACTATCCTTTGTTGGCGCCGTTGCTTCCGTTCGATTGTTTACAAATGGATGTCTAGATCAAATTCTGTAGGTTAAAAACAGCTTCAACGTGAGTTCTTTGTTTCGTTTCTTCTAAAATAGTTGGTTTAAAATTTAAATCATTTGATAATAGTTGTTTTTAAACAGTCGTTTAGAAAAGACGTTTTCGAAATTCGAAACTTGCTATTCTAAATTTTTATTTTCTTTGATATCAAAACTAAGTAAATAGTATCGTAATTCATCTGCATTGTAAATTTTTAAATAAAATTTCTCTACGTTAGGGGTAATAGAAGACATTTTAGTAATATGACTTTTCTTTACTGCAATTGTCTTTATATTTTCAACCTAAAAAAACAATGTTTTAGTTTCCTTAAAGAAACTATATATATTTTTTTATGTATATATTGATGCCTCTGTAACCTATGTACGGTCTTGCTTAGCCCAGAGTGACTATTGTTCTCCTTGCACTATAAAAGTGCCACCAATCGTGTAACTTTAATAGTCAATATTTCTATATTATATACAAATTTTTGTATGTTTAACCCTTTGCACTCGAGGGCTCCGGAGCGGAGCCATTTAAAATTTGTCTTCAAACTCGAGGGCTCCTCTACGGAGACGATGCAAAATATGCGTGGAGTAGATCGGGCCGACCAATATGCTGCAACATATTGTTTTTTAAGAAAATCCCTGAAATGGTGGAGAAAACTATTTTTCTGGGGGATGGAAATGTGTACAGTAAATTCATACATATTGTACACTTCTGCTAAAAAAATAAATAATGAAAACCAATGTCACATTTGAAGTTTGTAAAATTGTTGGTGGAGCAATTGGTTGGGAATTTTCGACAAAACAGCACATCTCGAGAATACACTCACACACCAAATACGGAGGGCAGGCTCAACAACCACCTACACATTATACGCTCTGGAACCAAGAAAGATTGTGTAGTGTGTTCCAATAGAAAAATTCCGGGCGAAAGACGGCAGACCCATTATTTTTGTGATACCTGTCTAGAAAAGCCAAGATTACATATTGGCAATTGCTTCGAGAGGTATCACACTTTGGACGATTACAAAATGTAATAATTTTATAATTTTTTGTTTTTTTTTATATATCATAACATTTGTATTCATAAAGAATTAAAAAAATAATAAGATATAACGATGACTTTTCTTTTAATGCGTATATCAAACTTACATGTGAATATGATCTTTTCACTAAAATCGCTTCGAGTTGCTGGTAATACGAATGAAAAAAAACTTCGAGTGCAAAGGGTTAATTATCAAAAATTTTAAATGTTTTCCTCATCTTATAAACATAGGACATATATGCACACAAACCATTGTCTCTGACCTGCAGCCAGGATAAAGGAGGAACTAGGGCAATGCAAAAAGCATATGCGGCACAGACATGGGTGCCATATGAGTATTTCTAGTGGGAGTGGGGGCTGAAAAGAATTATTGCCACCTCCTCAAAGCTGTCAAGAATTTTAGTGAATGTACAAGATACTAAAATGCTACAAAAATAATTGATACTGCTTGACAATTAGTAATGAGCTAAAAAGTACCCTACTTTAAAATGCGCCTGTAAAACTTTTTAAAGTAAATGCATAGCAGTTTCGGGCAAATGAAATTTTTAAACAGCTAGTAGGGGCTCAAGTGCCTATATGAACATAGATGTAGATTTATGTGGAGCACGAGCCCCCAAATAATTTTGAGATTTCTACGCTGATGCGTATGGATGCCTATGGGCACAGAGCACCTATGGACTCCAGGGTATAAAGTAATTGTCAGAAATGGCACATAATTTATACATTATGCCACTATAAACCCAAATAAATGGTCCCCTCCTCTGAGGACTTTTTCTTCAGTTTGTTGCAAACACAAATACTGTAATATTAGCGTATATCAAGGTTTGTATCTTAAATTTTATAGAGAGGGAATTGGATTTGAGACAAATTATATAAAAGCAGTTCTGTTGTATGCAGAGTAAGGACAGAAAGGCCCTTAATTTTGAGCAACGACAAACTGACTGACGTACCAGCTACATTGCAATATTCACCGGAAAAAAGCCTTGGAAAATCAGCAATTCAAGAAGGATTATCGTACATAACCTCGCAGAAAGCTGCAAAATTGTTGCAATTTTATCTGCACCGTGTATGTTCTGTCTACAATCTGAAAAATCCCGATTAAGACAAAACATACGACATACTGCATGTGGTTCCGATCATTTGTTGAAAAACATGGTACTGCACAGCTTGATAAAGCTTTCTTCAGTGACTAAGCCTGGTTTCACATGAGTGGGTATGTAAATAGCCAAAACAGCAGAATGTGATTACTGAAAATCCTCATATTTTTCATGAAACTCCATCACATTCTGTAAAAATTGGAGTGTGGTATGCCATTTCATGTGCTTCTATTGTGGGACACACTTTCTTCAATACAATAGTGAATAATGAAGTTACGTAAACATTATTAGTCAGTTCATTGCATTTCTAGGAGCCAATGAATGATTTTGTTTCTTGAAGCAAGATGGTGCCACATGCCACACATTGAACAATATGATTCACGTTTTGAAAGAATGTTTTTGGTGACCGACTCATTTCTAACAATTTGTGGCCTCCAGGTCACCTGATTTGTCACCTCCAGGCTATTTTCCATGGGGCCATCTTAAAAGCACTGTTTATAAAAAATAACCCAAAGATACTCGAAGAACCTAAAATTAACATTACAGCAGCGATTGCTGAAATTTCAATTTTGGTTCTTCGGAGAGTGGCATTAAATCTGGTAAAAAGAGCATGTGTTTTTATTCGTGGAAAAGGTGGTCATTTTGAACATGTGTTAGAATTAGATAAAACGAATCTTTTAATTTTAAAGGCCATGCTCCATACTTCATTTCCAATAATTTCATTTTGTATATGGCATTTGTTAAAGTATTCGAAAAAATTCATTTGTTGATGTGCGCAAGTTTTGATCACCCTGTATATAGAAATGTTCTCTCTTTTTTAAATTTCAGATTGTGCTTACATTAAGGGGACCCAATGTCTAACATGTCAGATACAGGGGCCTTTTCTATATTTAGTCATCTTCATGATAGTATAATGCCTTACGCTAACTTCGACGTAATGCTGTGGCTTTGGAGCCATCAGACAATCATTCTGTCTCTAATATTGCTTATCCCTCTTGTGGTAAGTTTATTCTTTTACTTTTTATTCGATCCAGTTCAAAAATTTCAATAGAGATTGATTTTATTTCCCAATTATTAGATATATATATATTACGGTAGGGAGATTAATAGTTAAGTTGGATTCTTCCACAGTTAAGTAAAGGATACTTAATATTTTACTAAATTTAATGAATACTCATACAAATGCATGTGCATATATATGTCCATTAACGCATTGGCCCTGTGGTGATGTCTTCATTTAGCATGTCATTAGGATTTTTTGAAAAGTATAAGAAAGTGTCATGTTGAATAAAGAGTTAATTTAATTTTTTTTTCTTGTCTTTGTTGATCCCATTGCCATCTGGTTTCTTTTTCTCTTTGTTTAGGTGACCTTCGTGCTTCCCATTTTCATGCTTACACTGGTATACATATCGGCTCTATATCTAAAGGCATACCGATATTATTTTAAAGCTAACGGCTATGTCTTTACGCCCGATTCTTGGAAAGGCGCACAGAAGCTACTAGCTTACTTATACGATGCTCAAGCAAGGTTTTGGTATGGTACGTAAACTTTTTTTTTATAGCCTGTCTTATTTTCCCTTAGGTGCTCCGTAAACCACACTAGTGCATAAAATTAATGGATAATCTACATTGCCTGTGGGTTTATGGTACAAAGAGGCCCTCTGGTGGTAAATTTGTTGCACTTTTACTTGGTGTCCATTACTCTGGATTGGCCACCCAATTCCCCCCCAAAAGCTTATAGACTAACGGCTCACTCTAATCTAGGGGTTGATTCCCTAGACCTTAAGAGGTTCAAATTTCCCAGAAAAAATCTAGATTTACTGTCTTACAGTGTCAGAGTGGTAACACTTTATTTCATTTCGTTAACGTGGACTTTTGAGTGCCAATGGTATCGTTGAGTGTATGCCAAGTCTCTGCCCACTTTAGGGTCTGGAGAACGAATCTCTTGGTGGCAGATGGTGCAAAATGACCCTTACAGTCCTTACGTCATAAAAATACAACCAAACAACCTTGGTGGCAGAGGTTAAGATCTTCGGAAAACTGTGGGTTCCTGTGCAGTATAACATTTGCTGTCCTTGCATCATGAATTTACAAATAATAATGGCCCAGAGGATGACTTGAATAAGCAGTAGAGGAACTGCAGTTTTTCTGCGGTGAATGAAAAGCTTTTCTGCCTTGGGTTCAACCCCCCTCTGAATATGCACCAGCAGAAAGGTGGCGAGAACATACATGGAACAAAACCTGACAGGGCATGATAAATAGGGCAGCGAGGGTACTAAAGAGTAATTACATTTGTATAATGTATTATTTGCCAATACTTCCGATTTATACCCAGAAGGCTTCGATTTTTTTTATCGATCTTCTGGTCGGAAAACGATTTCGTCCGATTTTCGGAGATTTCTTCTAAAATCCCCAGTGTTTTTTAAATTACTGATTCTTTTTTTTTTTTTTTTTAATAAATAAGATACCTATTTTTCTTGATGTGTATTTATTTAAATTTTAGCGCATATGTGCGTATTTAATATAACTTAAATAAATGCAAATATTGGTCAAAAAGCCGTAAAAATTTGTCTGCCGTTGATGGGGCATGCGTG
>QLNU02014802.1:75105522-75166247 GCA_006491805.2 Dysdera silvatica | reverse complement strand
TCATCCACGGTCAGCTATTCCATTTAATGATGGGGTCGCAGAACCAGCCATGCACCCAGGCGAGGGGGAAGACATGACAAGAAAAAAAAAAACAAGTTTCGTTGGAAAAAAGTACCGCGCCCTTAAAATTAATCGAACCGATTTCAGGGTGATGCTTCGAGTCATGTAGCATTTAGCTTTCGAAAGATAAAGAAGGTTAGATAGATGAAGAAAGATAATAAAAAAGGTATTATGAGGCAAGTACCGTGCCATTCTTTACAACGTGAAAAATTTTGTTATCCAATTTCACATGGGCATTTTTTTTTATTATTATTATTATTCCGCAGTCTGCTTTGTTTCAGTTTTGGATATTCACAAAAACACATTACATACGTATATGAAAACGAAATTAAAACAGCTTATCGCATAACATCATGGTTCGATCGAAAATGCTTACCATATACATTCAGACCCTGTTTCACGCTGAGAATGTGTGAATATTTACTATAATGGTGGTCGTTCTTGGGAAGTTTTAAGTATTATTTTAAATATATATATATATCATCATCATCATCATATTCAACCATTATCTATCCACTGCTGGATGAAGGTCTCTCCAAATGCTTTCCACACAAGTCTATCCTGAGCAATTCGCTTCCACGTCACCCCAACCTGTTTTCTTATTTCATCCACCCATCTAGTTTGAGGACGTTTTCTAGGTCTTCGGTGGTCTCTTGGAATCCAGTTCAGAATTTCTGTTGTCCATCGTTGATCAGTTCTTCTTGCAATATGCCCAGCCCATCGCCATTTCAGCCCTTTTACTTTAACAATGATGTCCTCCACTCTAGTTTGCTCTCTCACCCAAGTGTTCCTTTTCCGATCTCTCCTAGTTATTCCAAGCATGCACCTCTCCATGCTCCTTTGCGTTGTCTGTAACTTTCGTATTGCTCCAACTGTTAGACTCCATGTCTCTGATCCATAAGAGAGGACTGGCAATACACACTGGTTGAAGACTTTTCTTTTTAGACATAAAGGCAATTTCCCCTTCAGGATAAAACTGTTTCTTCCAAATGCACTACAGCTAAGCTTAATCCGTCTATTGAGTTCTTTCATAATGTTGCCATCCATTGAAATCAGCTGGCCAAGGTAAATATATGAATCAGCAATTTCTAGCTCAATGTTGTCAACTTGTATTTTTGTTTCCTCTACGAAATTATTGAACATGATCTTAGTTTTTTGTAGGTTCATCTTGAGTCCAACTTCTTCACTTCTAGTTGAGAGCTCTTGTACCATGTCTTGGAGTTCCAATGGGTCCGTTGAAAAAATAACAATGTCATCAGCAAACCGCAGATGATTTAAATATTCACCATTTCTTTTTATTCCCTTGTTATTCCAATTTATCAGCTGAAAAATCATCTGTAAAGCAGAAGTAAAAAGTTTTGGAGAAATGGTATCTCCCTGCCTCACCCCTTTGCCAAGTTTGATAGTTTTGGTATCTTTATGTAACCGAAATTTTGCACTTGCATTTTTATACACACATTTCACCATGTCAATGTACACATCCTCGATGTCTGCTGATCTTAAAGAGTTGATGACTGCTGATGTTTTAATAGAGTCAAAGGCCTTCTCATAGTCAATAAATGCCACACACAATGGAAGTTCATATTCATGTGTTCTTTCAATTAATTCTCTTAATACTTGAATACAGTCCACTGTACTGAATCCACCACTTCCATTTTTAATTCCAACTTGAATGCCTCGGTATTAACTTTCAGTTTCATTAGATCCACCCTCTTACTTACTTGTTTCCTAATGAGCTTCTGTCGTTCTAATTTAGTATTTAAGTGCACTTTACATCTCACCATTCGATGATCACTTCCAGTATTAAATCTGTTCAGTACACTGCAATCTTCAATAATTGATTTCTTGTTTGCCAGGATATAGTCAATTTCACTAGTTCCCCCATTTGGGTGTTTCCATGTCCATTTTCTTTGCGGTTTCTTCTTAAAAAATGAATTCATGATGCTAAGGTTTTCAGCTTCTGCAAATTCGATGAGTTGATCGCCACGTTCATTCCTTTCCCCATATCCGTATTTACCAACCGATGTCTCTCCTTGTTCCTGTTGTCCAATTCTTGCATTGAAATCCCCCATGATGAGCTTGATATGTTGTTTCCCTTTGGTGTGTAACTCTTTGATTTCTTCATAAAATTCTTCAACCTCTTCGTCGGTATGGCTTGATGTTGGTGCATATACCTGTACTATTTGAAGTTGGTATCGCTGGGTTAGTTGAACAACAAGCCTCGCTGCTCGATCTGACGTGCTTTCGACTTCAAGAAGGTAGTCTTTAATTCTTTTGTTGATTAAGAAGCCAACACCACTTGTTCTTCCAGTTTCCGTTCCTCTATAATAAAACAAATGTCCACTTTTAAGTTCCACCAACTCTTCACCTTTTCTTCTAACTTCACTGAGTCCTACAATGTCCCATTTGATCTTGTCAAGTTCTTCTTCCAATTCCTGAAGTTTTGCTTCAGAAGCAAGGGATCGTCCATTAAACGTAGCCAAGGTCAATAACAAACGGCAGCCTGGGCCATTCCAGTGATTCTTAGCACCCCCTGCTTTCATGCCACACTGACCGCTGCCTTGATCAGGAGCACTCCAGCACCTGGAGACTAGGGGCCATGGTTTCTGGTGTGTCAACATAATGGAGGAATTAGCCATAATTTCACCACGCTGGCTAGACGGGTTGGTGAATTAGCCCTCCCCTTCCGCCTTTCTATCCGTGTAGCAAATATTAATTTGCCACATAAATAGAAAGCTCAGCCTGCACCACTTGAAGGCGGGGTAGGACACTAGGTTACTGGCCTGGCCGGTTCCACACATCGTCACATACGTTCAGCGTGTGGGTCTCCTTCCAGTTAGATACCAGCAACCCTTTTGCAGGCCATATATATATATATAACAGAAATATATAATTATCCTGAAAAAGTTTAAGAGCACAATGATAGTTGCGGTTATACTGTACTAAGATCTATAGTCTACAGAGAAATCTAACCTTCTATTGTCTAATGAACCATACCTTAAACTATGATCATGGTTCCCACTCTTTTGTCCCGTTAAAATTCAAGGACCAAAATTTTTTTTCAAGGACCTTACATTGTCAATCGCAATATACATAATTAAAAATGCAAGACATTATAAGTATAATATTAAAATTAGTATTTAATTATGTTGCTCCTTTTCAATTTGGCACACTGCCAGCACAATCTACCTTTTATGCATCCCTTGTATCAGCCACACTCAACAGGAAGGGGAGGAAGGGGACATGTCCAAAGCACTACTGGCTTTGTTCCGGAAATAAGGAGAAATACCTTCTTTTTTCTTTCTTTTGCCAAAACTTGAAAAAAGGTTGCGAGAGAAATTCAAGGATTTTTCAAAGACCAACCACATTTTTGGCAGTTTTCAAGGGCCTCGACTTGGCAAAAAAATTCAAGGACTTTTCAAGGAACGTGGCAACCATGTGGAAAAAAGGGATGTATTTCAGAGTACAACTGGAATCAAGCATGGGTTAATTGAACGATAGACGATGGTATTATCGCTACGCCACGATCATACCCTAAAAGCAATACTGAGATAAACCTACTTTGCACCAGCTCATATGAACCAGTTGGCAAAGATTTTTTTTTTTTTTTAAATAAGAATCAATTACTAACAATTTCACTGGATGCTAAAGACAGCATCTAAATTGCAGCAAATCTGTTGTCAAAATTTTGTAAGCTCATCTGCCTGAAAACAACTACTGACTTTGATTCAAAATTCTCCAGTCATTGAAAAGCTAATACACTGAAGACAGAATTATGGGTTTATCGTTGTCGTGAATCGTTGTCCCACTTCTCATAAAGCCAATTAAATTTCACCCACGATATGAATTTACAAACCTTTTCTAATAGAAATTAATATTGATAAGGTTGATCGGTTCATCAAAACCGATCTGAGGGTATTAAGGATGTTAGATACGCAGAAAGCTTCGATAACCGAACGGGGCAATTCTCAGGAACAGAATGAATTTGAACTGAGAATGTTGGAATTTTAGATTGCCCTTTGTTTTGTTTTCTGTCATCGATTGACTGACCATTTGAATTAAGCATTTAATTTCATCCGAACCAATTACACCAAATAAACTCTGGAAGTGATTTAAATTAATTAAACTTGAAATAAATTGAATTTGAATTAACAGAATTTAAACAAAGTATAAAAATAAATTATAGATATACAATGGTTGGAAAAAACGTTTGTACCGTGCCATAACCATCCGAGTGCATCCCACGCTGTCGCTAATGTATGTCTCGCTCCGTCCCATATATCTCGGTGATATGCATCTCGGATTCTGTACCGATATTGATAGCCTCGGACAAATAGGGCAGACAGGAAAAAGAATATGAGCAGTGCAAAAGGAAGAATAAATGTCACCTAAAATAAATAAATAAGTAAACTAACTTGTAATAATGAGTCCACACGATGCAAGCTATATCACATTGAAGGTATATTTGTCAAGGTGTCAATGATTTTAACCATGTGATTAAAATCAGTGACTAAAATCATGATTTTGATCATGTGATTAAAATCAGCGACTAAAATCATGATTTTAATCATGTGATTAAAATCTGCGACAAAAATCATGTGATTAAAATCAGCAATAAAAATCATGTGATTAAAATCAGTGACTAAAATCATGATTTCAATCATGTAATTAAAATCAGCGACTAAAATCATGATTTTAATCTTGTGATATTTTTAAAAAAATCATATGTTTAAAATACAAGTTTATGTTATAATCTTTTTAAAATCAATGCTTTAAATCAATTTTTATTTATTTTTTAAAATAAAAATTTAATTAAGTTTTAAATAAATTAATGATTTAAATCTGATTTAATGAAAAACGATGAATTTAAATTGAGTTTTCAATGCTTAAAAAAAATAATTTAAAATAAAAATGACTTTCTTTTTATCATTTTCTAAAATATAGTATAGGCAAAAACAACTTTTCTGATGATTATTTATATACTTTTATGATGATACAGTTATTTACAGTTCATGGCCAAGCATTCCTAAAGGTCAAAGTAGTGTGTATTTATGAAATGAAACAACATTTGAATGAAGTGTTGAGACAAAATTTACTTCGAAATTACCTTTTACATAAATAAAGTCCTTCGCATGTCAACGCATCTCATTAATATTTTTTTTTTATTATTATTTTATTTTTATGATAATGTGTTTGCTTCTTAATGATACTGTCTAGCTTCATTTGTATCCCAGGAAGAAAATGCAGAAGAAGCACTTTGACATTCTTTGGACAACTGATCTCCAAATCTGGTAACTTCACCAATGCTTTGACATACCTTTCTGATATAGTTTATGTTTGCTGGTAAACTGGTTGGTGATAGCTGTAACAATGAAAACGGGAGAATCAATTATAGTTTAGTTGCTTTTAGTCAGATTTACATCTTGCGTTTGATTATCAAAGCCACTCAATGACCCATTTTTCAAGGTTGCTCAAAAATCTGCATAGCAGCAGCTTGGATTTGTCGATTTACATCTAAAGGGTCCTTAGTCATCCAATGTTTAGTCATTCAGTAGTTGTCTCGCATTCACAGGCCACTTAGAGTAACACAAGGTGGCCTAAGGCTCCTCAGTCCTGAAAAAATATTTAGTCTCCCCATTGGCATATACAGAAAATGCATAGGGAGCTTAACAATTACAAGGGGGGATTACACAGCCACAACTCACAGTCTAGTGCATCGTATCTTTCAATAATTAATTTATGTCTATCCAGGACTACCACATTCACAAATTGAAACACATAAAAAGCGACGTGCATAAAATACAGCGAATGAAAAACTTACCACGATAGGTGTAAAAAGCCACACCAACCACGACAAAAACGGAATGTCTACATATTGTTCGAGCGTCTCAAAACCAAGCATGGTATATGAATAATTCCCAACTTTTTCTGCGTAAATATACAAGAACTTAACGACTGCAGGGCGTTCCCACGTTAACAGGAACATCCCCCAATGTTCATATCCGATCCATGCATTTGAATGCTGAAAAACAATCAACATCTGAAATATAAAGTAAATCGAGCATTTCATGACACACAAATATTTCGTAAAGCGTAATAAATACCCTGGTCGTCCATGATTGTGAATGAATTAGACTGGATTCGGGAAAAACATTACTCTATATCCACGGACGACGATTTCGACAGAGTATCGTCATTTCCCTTGTTTTTTTCTCCCCCAGTTATTCAAAACCTGTTGGAGCTGACCTGACCGGAGGTAGTGTTTACGTTTTCACAATACAAAGGTGAAGGTAAAAACGTCTTACCTCCTGCTTCTCTGCGGTATTGTTATTGTTGGTGGCAAAATGTGGCCACAAAAGACAACCTGTATTCCCAGGAGAAATGTAGAAAGAAAATGGAGTTTTCACTTTCCCTATGAAGATGAGACATAGGTTCACTACTTCATACCTCTCAGAAGGGAAGGAGTAAACTAAAAATGGAGTTTGATGGAAGGGTGGGACAGGAAACTTTTCTGAGTTGAATAATTTAATTAATGAATTACAAAACAACCTGTTTGTAGTATGTGCAAAAGATCGCAGTTGATACATTAAATGATAAAGTAAAATGGAAAATTTGTACTTTTTTATTGTTAATCGATTAAACATAAAACGATAGGAATATTCGTATATTTTTTCCTTGATTTTTGAATTCGGATAATTTATATAAAATCGTTTAATTTTGCACTTGGGCATTTGGTGCGGAAACGCTACTTTGACAACGCCTGCTCTCGTGACGTCACTGAGCACGTAAACAAACCGGGAAATACGGGATTTTTTTTTTTAGATTCTGAAATTAGGATTTTATTTTCTGTTAAAAACCTGAAATCGCTTTTCAAGTGCTGTTTAGTACGTTGTTGCACAAATACAACTGTAAATTCATTGATAAGCTGTTTTTTAACGTTCCAAAGTATCCAGTTAAAGGAAAAGCTTCGACTAACCCAATTAAATGGTACGAGACGAAAATCCTGAATTATTCAATAATATGACTCTTTCATAAGCGTGATCTAACGGGGGGAAGGGGGGGGGGCAACGGTGAACTTACACCTCAGTTTTTTTAGAAACGAGGCAAAATTGTATTTTTTACATACAATTTTGATTGTCTTTTTTTCCCCTTCCAGTAGCGTAGCTGAGGAGGCAAGGGCGGCGGTTGCCCCTGGCGCCACAATTCGGAGAGCGGAAATTAGCCTATTATCTCATTGGGTGGGGGCTGTAATGCTAGTCACTCTCCCCGGGTGGCAAAATATCTATCTACGCAACTGCCACCCTCCAGTTTACGCTATATTTATCTCTCAAGTTACGCCTATGGCCTCTTTATTATTGTGATAATTTTTCGTTATGTAAACATTTGCTTTTGTTCAAGTATTATTCATTTAATTTAAAAATATGCTATGAATATTTTTCACACTTTCAAAATTACAAAATTTTGTATGCAAGTAAGTTGGGGGGATTGAGCAATAAAAATAAAACTCATCCTTAAGCTTGCACTTCAGAATGTTTTTGGAACATGGAATGAAACCTTAAGGATGGTTCTTAATTTTTTATTAAACCAAATATTGTAACAAGAAATGACACTTTAATTTATAGTTATTTCTTCTTGATAATACCTATTCCATAAATATGGACATGTTGTTAACATTAATAATCTATAATTCTAATAGCTGCCACTCCTTATTAAACTTTTGGCTATATCTTTGTGGTGTAATGAAAGGTGTGAATATGAGAGGGTGTCTTAAAGTCCCCTCCCTGGCTACAATTTATTGTGTGGTCTTCCACCAATTATTTTTTATGGAAATATATGATAAAATAAACAAAAGACGAAGATCATAAAAAACAGATAGGTATAAAATTTAGTTAAAATACGAGAAAAGGATTGTTAAAATAAGAAAGTAAAAAAGCTTGCTAACACAGCACGGGTGCAAACACTGACAGGTCAAGAGCAGTGATATCAGAGCCAATCACGTAGAGTTTTGCGGTCACGTGATATTGCGTCATTTCTGCCTAATTTAAAACTTAATTTTTAATTTATTTCACACCTTTTTGATATTTAAGACAGCATATTTGAAAAAATAAAACTAGAATTACCAGAAAAATATAAAATCGAGTATTTCCTTCAAATACCCAACTTCCACACTGCATAGAAAGTAAAAACAACTGCTGTCTTACAAAATCCGAAATAGTACTTTCTCTGTGGATGGAAAGACTACAAAGTATCTAGAGAAAGTCCTGCTATGATCAACGATATGTAAATTTTGTGAATGGTCCACAGATGTGTAGGAAGTTACTTACAGAAACAGGTGGAAACTCATAATCCCTCTATACCAAAAAAAGAAAAAAAAATGCTTTCCTGCCGGTTGTTTGAATGCTAGTGAATTAATAAATTATTTTGACCTAACTCCCATAAGTGTACCAAAGTTAATGAACTATGATTAACTAACTTAACTATTAATTAATACTCCACTATTAATTAATACTTAACTATTAATTAATTAACTAACTATTTATTAAACTAAAAAATTATTTTTAATAATAATTATTATTATTTTCAATATGACTAGGTGATCGATCTTGCAAACAGTGAATTAAACCTTTTTCCGTAATTTTGAAGTTCCAGATTATAAACCTTGCATTATCGTTAGCGATAGTCATAGGTATAGAGTTTTCAAAATTATTGAGGGGCTTGGGGCTCCAATAGTTACCAAGTAATTTATTAAAAAATAAGTAAACTAATTAATTCATAATTAACAACCAATAAATTTTCACTACTCGTTAATTAATTAATTAATATGTGTATACAAACACATACATTAGGACCTATTTATAACGAGCTCTCATTTAGTGAGGAAAATATAAATTTCGTTTAGTATAATGATTAAATGCAGAATACGATTTAAATGTTTTTAACAAACAAAATTTTGGAACCCTAGATTTACTGAGTAAGAATGGCGCGACTTTTTAAAGAAAATTTAAAAAAAATTAAGCTCAAAAATTTTAAAAACAGTAATAATCGAGGATTTTTTTTAAAGTAAAGCGAACCTGAGAGAGGAAATAAGCATTCCACCCTTGAAACCATCAAAGAATTTCTGAGACGTCTCATTTCTTTCACAACTAAAGGTTCCAGCTCTTACTGCATTCGCTTTTATGTAGTTTTTTAATCACATTAGGAAAAAGAACATCGGAACTCAATAAATTGTATCAAAGGAAATTAAAACAATATACCATTCATCTATAATTCATATTATTTTTTAGCTGCTTAATTACAATTAAAACAATTAAAAATTGATGATATCATCATCATCATCATATTTAACCATTATCTATCCACTGCTGGATGAAGGTTTCTCCAAATGCTTTCCACACAAGTGTACCTTGAGCACTTCGCTTCCACGTCACTCCAAACTGTTTTCTTATCTCATCCACCCATCTAGTTTGAGGACGTTTTCTAGGTCTTGGGTGGTCTCTTGGAATCAAGTTAAGAATTTCTGTCGTCCATCGTTGATCAGTACTTCTTGAAATATGTCCAGCCCATTGCCAGTTTAGCCTTTTTACTTTAACAATAATGACCTCTACTCTAGTTTGCTCTCTCACCCAAGTGTCTCTTTTTCGATCCCTCCTAGTTGTTTCAAGCATGCACCTCTTCATACTCCTTTGAGTTGTCTGTAACTTCCATACGGCTGCAATTGTTAGACTCCATGTCTCTGATCCATAAGACTGGCACTGGTTGAAGATCTTTCTTTTTAGACACAAAGGCAATTTCCCCTCATGATAAAACTGTTTCTTCCGAATGCACTCCAGCCAAGTTTAATACGTCTGTTGAGTTCTTTCATAATGTTGACTTCCATTGAAATCAGCTGGCCAAGGTAAATATATGAATCAGCAATTTCTAGCTCAATGTTGTCAACTTGTATTTTTGTTTCCTCTACGAAATTATTGAACATGATCTTAGTTTTTTGTAGGTTCATCTTGAGTCCAACTTCTTTACTTCTAGTTGAGAGCTCCTGTACCATGTCTTGGAGTTCTGATGGGTTCGTTGAAAAAATAACAATGTCATCAGCAAACCGCAAATGATTTAAATATTCACCATTTATTTTTATTCCCCTGTTATTCCAATTTATCTGCTGAAAAATCATCTGTAAAGCTGAAGTAAAAAGTTTTGGAGAAATGGTATCTCCCTGCCTCACACCTTTACCAATTTTGATAGTTTTGGTATCTTTATGTAACCGAAATTTTGCACTTGCATTTTTATACACACGTTTCACCATGTCAATGTACACATCCTCGATGTCTGTTGATCTTAAAGAGTTGATGACTGCTGATGTTTTAATAGAGTCAAAGGCCTTCTCATAGTCAATAAATGCCACACACAATGGAAGTTCATATTCATGTGTTCTTTCAATTAATTCTCTTAATACTTGAATATGGTCCACTGTACTGAATCCACTTCGAAATCCAGCTTGTTCTCTTGGTTGAGCTGCATCTAATTTTTTCTGCAGGCGATGTGTTAGCACTTTTGTGAAGATTTTATAAATAGCAGGTAACAAGCTAATTGGTCGGTAATTTTTCAAATCCTCTTTATCACCTTTTTTATGCAAAAGAATTACTGTTGCAGAATCCCATTGGTTTGGTATGTTACCACTGTTAAGGCATTTGGTAAAGAATTTTGCGAGTATGGATTCTACATGTTCTCCAGCTTCTTTTAAGATATCTAATGTAATGCTATCATCGCCAGGGGATCTTCCTTTCTTCATACTTTTTATTGCAAATGCTACTTCTTCTTTTAAGATTTTAGGAGCTGTTCTTTCGACTATCTCACAGTCTTCGTTTAATCCACTGTTTCCCTCATATAGCTTTCTGTAAAATTCTTCAACTGTTCTAACTTAGAACAGTTGAAGTAATTGTGTAGAATCGACCAATAGGAAGAAATGTGCGGACAGGACCAACTGCTTTATTCTAGGTACCTTGGTTTCTGTGTTCAAAGTTTCCAATGTGCCCAACATTCCGGGTTCTTTTACAACTGTAGCTATAGTCAAATCTTCACCATCAAAGGAGTCCGCTCATTTTCGACCAGAATTTAGTCTGGCTTCAAACATGCTGTCGCAAAAATGCTAAAATGGGAAAAAAGTTGTAGCAAAATGCTAAAAAAATTAGTAGCTTTCGTTGCTCGAAAAATCGTATCAACTTATATTAATTTATAAATAAACTATTTATATTAGCGACGCTTAAATGGTGTTAAGAATTTTGAAGAGGAAACAAAAAGGAACAAGAAAAGATCGCTGAAGTGCAAAACGGATATTCTGGAATCGAGGAATCCTGTTTTCAGAGAATAAACTGTGGTTAAAAATGCCTGTCGCATTTTCGCGATGGGCAATAATTTTTTCTTCGCATTTTCGAGCAACTCGTCGCATTTTGCGAAAAATGCGACTGCAGCTTAAACCTTGTTTTTGACCTATATCTGGTTGAACGTTATGATGCTCCGTCCCTTCAAATTTATTAAAAATTTTTTTCAAAAAGAAAGAAAAACAAATATACAAAACAAAAGAAAAAATTCCGCCACATGCATACAGGAATTATAAAATAACCCCAGTACAATACATAATGATGATTTAGTTTGACGTTATATCGGGTTTTTGTAAAACTTTTATGACGTTATGGCAGGGGTAAAATAACGTTATTCTTATATCTCATGAGAGGATTTCAGAATTTATTACAGCTTTGGCGTTATAACTGGTTAGTCTATATTTTATGTAGTAAAATTCGAAACAACACAAAAATAATAATAGGGTAATTCCGGGAGAAATGGACCAGCGGGTGAGACGGACCACTCATTTATTTGTATGAACAGGCCACTAGATGGCACTGGCGGCTGTGAATCTTCGGGTTCGTTGTTTTTACCGTCTTTGTTCAAGTATTTGAACGAAAAAGTTGCATAGTACAAATCAGGTGAGTCAAATGTTTTTTGTATTATTTAGATAGTAAAGTGTACACAAGTTATCTGATAGTATTTTTGAACCAGCATCTCACATAATGTGTAAGTTATGGTAATCAATGGTTGTAATGAGCTGTAGTGGTAAAGGTGCCAAAGTGGCGCAATGGCTGCCCGGTCTATCTCTCACTGGTAATCGGTAGAGATGGACCAGGTTTTATATAGTTAAAATTTTATTTTTTTCGACAAATGATTAATAATTTTATATTTATAATAATAATTTGCCTCTATGTGTGTTTATAATATGACCTTATGTATATTTCGTATTGAGAAACCACACTTTTTGCACAAAATAGCCCATATAACCTATATTTTTTCCCTAAAAGTTTATTCGTCTGACGAGTACGCCTTTATTCTGCCAGCATCGTTGGTTTTATTTCTTCGCGCACGCGGCAACCTGCCCCCAAATTCCCGAAAACGATTTATTCCTTTCACAGGAAACTTTCATCGGCAGAGGTTATTTTACTTCTGAAGAATCAGTAGCCAACGAATATTTTCTTCTCCATAACCAAAATCCAACCTAGGTAGAATACAGGAGTGAAAACTATATCCTTATAACAAAGTCCAAAGAATATCCGGGCTTGAGAACGAAAAAGGAAACACTGAATTAAAAAATATTAAGAGTCGAGAGGACACACGGGAATAGAAACCATGGAAAAGTCCAAAGAACTCAAGGGAATAAAAAGGAAACACATGGAAATAGCAAAATACAAAAAAGTACGTCCTTGCCAGTTACGTGAAATCAACTACGTGAAAACATTAAAAAATAAAATCATTTCACTACAAAAAAGTTTATCCAACACACACACCAAGCCTCGATCAATAGCGATCAATCGAGTTCAAAGCGACCGTTCTCATGACGATCTGAGCCCCGAACCAACACGGGGTCAATAAACAATTGAACATTACGCGAATCCTGCTTCCCCATGATAGTAGTTGCCGATAATCAGCGATCGGAAAGCGAGGAAACGCCATCAATCCCTGTCACCCATTTCTCGTATTTTCCTGCTCTATTGCGGTCTCTCTCAATGCCTTTAGAACGTGTGACATTAAGCCACACACCACGTTCAATTTTACCACGCATATCGCACTGACATCCAACATATATGACCGGAACGCCTTTCATAAAGTCCCGTTCGTTATCCACACAAATCGCTAGACCCTCGCCACGGAGGAATCATTGGCTCGCTTGTTTTGTCCAGTTTATTCCTCTGACGAGTACGTCTTTGTTCTGCCAGCATCGAAGGTTTTATTTCTTCGCGCACGTCGCAGCCTGCCCCCAAATTCCCGCAGACGATTTCTTTCTTTCACCGGAACCTTTCATCAGCAGAGGTTACTTTTGAAGAATCAGTAGCCAACGAATATTTTCTTCTCCACAATCAAAATGCAACCTAGATTGGATACAGGAGAAATAGGATACATGATGAGGGCTTCCGGGGACGAGTCGGCTTTCGGCTGTTTTCATTATGTGCAATGTCGTTGCTATACACACAGGGAAGGCGATCTGACTTAGTCAAAGACGAGAAAGACTTGATCATTGTTCGAAATTCGCCCTTTTTCCCTTTTTTTTTAATGACGGATTGAACGTGCTGCTTTCTTTGAGCTAGGCGGTCGGCTAATTGTAGGCAGTTTAGAGCTGTCCTGGCTTTCTCTGTATTGCCTGCGGTGGTTTTGGCTTTTTGTTGTCCACACTATGCTGGTGTGTGTGAATTTCAAGGAAATCTCTGTCTATTGACTCTACGATGTTGTCTCAAATTCGCTCTCCATACAGAAGTCGTGATGCGCGTATATCTCGTGAATGCTTACGACGCTGACAATGTGATCTCGACCGGGCTCGTACTCGCTCTCTCCGGAGAGAAATTGTTCCGAATCTCCAGTGCAGATAGTCATATGTGGCGGAAATTGAAGTGGAAAGGGTTTGTTGGCAGGAGTGGAGCCTGCGGCTCGACCTCGTGGCGAGGGTCTAGCGATTTGTGTAGATAACGAACGGGACTGTATGAAATATTGGTTTCTCAATATGAAATATACAGCAGGTCCTATTATAAACACACCTAGAGACAAATCATTATTATAAATATAAAATTATCAATCATTTGCGAAAAAAAAATAAAATTTTAACCATATAAAACATGGTCCATCTCTCTCCTTTTGCCCTGGTCCATCTCTCCCGATTACCAGGGAGAGATAGACCAGGCAGCCATCGCGCCCACTTTATCACCATTACCACTACGGCTCATTACAACCATTGATTACCATGACTTACACATGATGTGAGATGCAGGTTCAAAAATATTATCATATAACTTATGTACACTTTACTGTCTAAATAAAGTGTGCATAACTTATGTACACTTTACTGTCTAAATAATACAAAAAACATTTGACTCACCTGATTTTGTACTATGCAGCTTTTTTGCTCAAATACTTGAACAAAGACGATAAATACAACGCATCGTAAGTTTCACATCCGCCATTACAGGCTGGCACTGCCACCAGTACCATCTAGCCGCCGGTTCCAAAAAATAAATGAGTGGTCCATCTCACCCGCTGGTCCATTTTTCCTGGAATTACCTCTATCATTATTTTTTTGTTGTTTCGAATTTTACTACATAAAATATTGACAAACCCAATTATATGTAACTATGGGGTGGCTCTTTATAATATATGATAAATTGGAATGCTGCTCTCATTGACCTCTTCCTTGCCCACCCCTGGTCTATATAATTAAATATCACTTTCCTTTATTGTCAACAGGTGGCGGTGCTTGTCCAGCGATAAATCTATTCGGCATTGCTTTCCCATTCATTCATTTTATTCCAAAGTAGGCAGATGAGTTCTGACGAAGTGTTTGTCAACAATTTAATAAATCATATAACCGTGCTGGAATTTTGTGTTTAATCCGTTCGATATTCTACCATTTTATTATCATTTTATTTATCATTTACTACAGGATGTAAGGCATTTATTTTTCATGATTTAATATATGTTTTTAAATATTCATTTAATAACATATATAATAATGTTTTGCTTATTTCCATAATTCTCATTTAGTTATTTCTAATCATTTCAAATTATATTTTTATAGCGCATATATAATCAAGTTCTATATAAGTGCATTGCATTTTTTTATAAGAATATTATATTTTTCATACGTTTTTATAAACGCATTATTTTTTTTAAGTTTTACGGCGCAAAAGTAGCACTGGCCATTCTGTACCGAATAAGGTGAAAAAATTTTTATACATCAGATGCATAAAAGTTAAGAGCGAACTTTTAGAAATGTATAATCCAGACGAAATTTTAAAGAAAAGAAAATGTCTCATTGACGCACAAATGGGGAGACAGCAAATTTCTAGTAATATCATATTCTTCTGTATTTGCAAATCATGATTGATGAAACTGATGTCCTTGTTTTTAATGATAAACAGAATATTGATTTGAAGAGTATGCGTGTTTGTCAACTATTGAATGACTTGAGCCATATATGTATATATTAATACATATATCCAAATTAACAGCACAGTATCTTTGCTGGCTATTAAAACTTGGCTTAAATTATACATCAAATTAATCAGCACATCCCAAGCTAAACATTAATGCAAAAATTTCTACATGACATGAGTGCCATGCAGTAATGAATTAGAGACAAAAGTTAAATATTTCGAAACGTGCTATTTAGTAAGAATGTAATGGAAATCAAGATGTTTCTGATGACTAAACAAAGTAATTAATTCATATCAGAAGTGAAAACTGATAATTTTCATGAGTTAAGCAACATAATCAATACAATAGTGGTAGTTCCAATAATGATGAAAACATAAATAAATTTTGAACCAATAGAATCTTATCATGGATGAAGCAAAACATTCGTTGTACGGGACTCTCCTTTCGCATTGATTAGAAAATTCGGTGGTAATGGAGCATCCCGATTAACAGGCCTGTCTGTAGCCAAGACGGGGCCAATAGGGGCGTGGCCCCAGTTGCCCCATAGAGCCACTTATAATGTATAGAACAATCCCCGGGTGCCCTTTGCTTTGTCCCAGTTGCCCCTTCATCCTGGCTACAGGCCTCCCGAGTAAGTTGCTATGCTGATGTTTGTTTGTTTTTTGGGCTCAAAGACTACAGTGGTCATGCTGCGCCGGGACCTACTGTTTTCCGAGGAATCCGAACCTCTTAAGGCCTGGGGAACCAAACCCCGGACTACAGTGAGCAGTGCGATCTTTATGAGATCTCTGAGTAAGCGTTCTTTTTGCACTGCTGGGAGTCGAACCCGGATTAGCCGCGCAATAGGAGAACGCGTTACCACACTGCGCCACCGCAGGGCCACTAGTTGTTACGCTGAAATTATTTGTCTCTCTGAAATTCAGTGCGCCTTGATTTTTCTCCAACGGAACGACGCATATGCTTTAATAAATCAAGAAAGGAAATTTAAAATATCAACTTATTTCATTGAAGTCTGAAGTTTAAATGAGCAAAATATGTTTTCTTGCGATCATCTGCTTTGCTTCAAAAAACGACCGTAAGGTAGCGCTCTTGTAGACATTTTTGCATTAGTATGTTGCTTGTAGTGTACTGAATAATTTGATATATAATTTATGCCAAGTTAGTTGACAGCAAGGATCCTATGCCGTTTAGTTATTTGTAAAACAGCTTTAATACAGTTTTATTTCGGGCAAAGTCGTTCCCGGATTTGCCTGAATTGTGCACTGGCTTGTGGGAGTGTATATCGCAAGAGAACTAGATATTCCTGACTCCTGAGGGGCAAAGCCCAAAAGAACGTTGGAGATCCCGGAATTTTCTTCGCAAACGCTTTTTCTCATCTCTACTGCCAACTCGTTGATAACTTGCCAAATTTTTAAGGCAACCCTAGAACAGTCGTTATTGCGCATGCTCGTGAACGAAGTGAGGAGCATGCGCAGTGATCTCATATTGAGGAGTCGGTTCCAAAACCAGGAACAAAAGTGTATGCTTACACTACCTATACTTTGTATAAAAAGTCGTATGCATTCTGTTGAATGCATCGTTACTTAACAAATGCATGTGAACAGTAACAGCCTTTAACAATTAACCGTTTTAAATATATTCATCATCTCTTTTCCAGTACACATAAGTGCATCTGATCCATCATAACAAACAATAGTTCATTACCAGTGAGCATGTGAAAAACTTGTAATAATACGGGACTTCTTGGCTTACCATATTATTTGCTTAACAATGTGACCAATTAAAACTATGGCCTACGACCAAGTAGCAGACGATTGGTGCTGAACCTTTGTTTCTTTTGATAAACATGGGCAAGCGGTGAATGTATCATTTTGTTGCCATTATCTAATGAAGTGTATAATTAAAGTCGACGATCTTGTCGGCATTATTATTCAAATACCCAGTACAGCGGATATCGATAATGAAGCGACATTGTAGAATGATAAACAGACGATTAATTTTTAATTAAGCACTTAATTGATGTTTCAAAAAGTAATCCGTTTATTTTTTTTTTTTTATTTAGTACCGGGGTATCGTTTTAGCAATCACACACTTCATAGCGTACATGAACGAGATTAGCAACAGTGATCAGCGACGGTACCTCAAACTACACAATCATCAGAATAATTACATTTCGATGTTCCTCAATCATCGATTAAATTCTCAAACCAATCGGAATATTGAAAACACAAATTTGTCATGTATGCCCATTGTCTTATATCACAGGCGCTAGTGATAGGGAATGTAGTCCATTTTACTGGAATTTTGAAATAACCTCCTGGGATTACAGTGCCGCATCCGGCAGCCACCTTTCCCAATTCACCCCCCCCTCCCCCCGGTTCAATTCCTTCCTTGAAATAATCACAGGCAAAAGTATACAAAAGTATTTCCGCATATAGTGCGCACAGAAAGATTTCGGCATCCATTTATATATCATAGATTTAGGTTAGGGAAAAATAAATTCTCATTTTCTTTACCTTTTGAGCATTGGCGTATGCAGGGGGTTGTAACCTCCCATTGCGATGAAATTTTGTATGTATATTCATATATATATATCCGGAGTTGTAACTCTATGACAGGGTTGTCCAACATACGGCCCGCAGGCCACAATCCAGCCCGCCGACGATTGTGCGGAATAAAAAAAAATTCCAAAACATTTTTTTTTTCAGAAATAAAAAGAAAACCGCAGGGCGATTCATTTTCATATTGCAAATGAACAAATAAATTACTGCAAGTAACTCTTAAGAGAGGCTTTTATTAAAGGCTTTTTTTTAACCGCTGCTCCGTGAAAAATTTTAAGTGGCCCGCTACCCAAAAAGGTTGGACAACCCTGCTCTATAAAAGCACGTAATTCTCACCTGCCTTCTTATGAACTTTCTGCGTACGTCTATGCTTTTGAGGTGTCTTCTAAAATTAGCGCCCGTTACTTGATTTGATACTGACCATAGAGGAAATTCTGAAGTCACCAACGTCGGCCTATTTGGTCAGAGGCCCCTAGACCAGGGGTTCCCAAAGTCAGGGTTATGACATCGTTAGGGGTCTATTCGGGCTTTGGGGGTCGATGGGAAAAAAGTTAATTAAAAGTTACAAATATAATAGCTACGCAGGTATGTGCAAAATTTTAAATGTTTAAAGATGTTCATGTTCCCAATTAAACATTTCCCATAATAATTTTTATGTGTAAAATTAAATCAAAAGGGATTTTCATGTCAAAGGTCTTATGCTACATTTTGTTATCTTGATAAATGCTACTTCTCCTTTTGCTCGCATTTTTAAGCTCACATATGGTTGAAACCGGTCTCAACCACATGTGAATCCATTAAAAAAAAAGCTAAAGTCAGTTCGCAGAAAAATGGCGTGTAGTACCGCTGGAATTCGAGGGAACTGACGTCACAGACGGCTTGTTTCATTTCAGTAGAGGGGAGGATGACGTCAGTTCCCTTGAATTCTAATGGTACTACCCGCCATTTTCCGCGAACGGACTATAGATGTAGAATTCTCTGGGACAATTAAAGGTTGAAACTTACTAATCTCGAAACCGACAGCATTATACTCGCGAAGAGCCATCTCAACCCCACTTGTCACATTGAAAACATCAACCAATTTTACCGAGTTGATAAAAGTTTTATTGTAATCTATCTGATTGGATATATAATTATATTAGATATATGTAATATAAATATCAAAATTGTGAAATAAACGATCTAAAAAGTCACATAAACGTCTTTCCTTTTCGTTTGTTTCATTACGTAATAGAAAAATAAAGGGGGCCGACAAAAGTTGAGAAAATCTTGGCACGGTCGACGGCAAACAAAGTTTGAGGACCCCTGACTTGAAGATTTCTCTATTTGCAGGGCCCGGTGGTTACTAATGGTCGAGTCTTTAAAAGCATCCATTGTCACCAATCCCTAAATAATTTACAATATTTTTTCATGTGTCGTAGCATCCTTTGCACATCCTTCAATTTTCAGTTCTTGTCATATGTGTTGTTTAATGTTGCCTTTAAAAATAGGTGTGGCCAAGGTGTTGGAAAGGTGAGGGTACACCCAAATAGGAGTTCACAGTTCTGAATTCTGTTTCCTAATACAATATCTAGGAATAAGCAATTATGGAATAACATTAATAATCAAGAGGGACAACATTGTAGGCATATATCACCAGGCTATTTATAAGCTCTGTAGGCACAGTGCCTAGGATCTGCGTAAGATAAAAGGTGAATGAGAATAGATCTCTTTTTTAGTCTAATTTCTATGATTTACATTTCCACGTAGTTTCAAGAATTTCCATATCAACACTGGCGTACACAGGGAGTGACTTTAACCCAAAGAATCTTAATATAGGATAGAGCCCTTAGGCTTATAGGCCGGCGTATCGGCCGCCATTTTCCTTCATATTTCCGGTTTCATTTACCTTGGCGATAAAGGTTTTCCACTTTAGAGCAATGATCGCTATTTTGGCATAAAAATAATCAACAATTCGCAATTATCCGACGATTGTGAATATTGACGCAACTTTTAAGATGTCCCCACTAAATACAATTTGCAACCGTAGCTTAGTTTTTGATTAATGTAAAATTATAATGTAAATAATCAAAACAAACTTTACGCTGCAAACATTCTATGTTTATTCCTCGAATGATTAGAAAAATTCCCAGCGGAACACTCACCCATTTCACCTTATTTTATTAAAAATTACACACTTGTAAATCACTCAACTTTAACACAGCAGTGAATAGGATCACGTGATACAATGGCAGGAAAATGGCGAATATATGCCAGCTCTCTTTTCTAGGAGTCTTAATAAAGGACAATCATATTTCTTACGTTGTAAGCAAATTTTGTAAAAAATTGAAAATTGAGTTTAATAAGGTACATTTATTAGAAATATTATATTCGTTATAAATAAAAAACAGTCGGGGGGAGGGGGCAGACATGAATGAAATTAAGAAGCAGACTGCAAGGTAAAAGAAAAAAATAATTTTTTAAGAAACCTTGGTGCAGGTCATAATTGGGTAATATCGCTGACCGATTCGATCGGCGTGAGAGATATTGCACAACTTTAGAGTGGACATTGAGTTGTAACACAATTCCCATTGTAATTACAAAACAGAAGGTAAGTTATTTTATATATATGTAAGCCTCTTATTATTTGCATGGATGTTTAATTAAATTTAATGATTGTTTTAACGTTAAAGACGTTTTTATTTAGCTTCAATCTAGAAAATTCATCTTCCCCTCCTCCATTTTTTTTCTGTTAGGTATTTGTGCTTTTATCGCCAAGTTTCTTCGCCAAAAGTGGCAAATATGAAACATGGAGTAGCGTTTTCAACGTCAATTTATTTTTAATTTAATGAAACATTCCCTTTCTTGTCACATTTCTTAAGTTTTACAGATTTAAACACTTTGCAAAGTTCATTGAAATTCGTTATGTCAATTTCATTGATTAGATTAATTAATTATTCCTTCATTGAGAAGTAGGTTTCAACTAACTGTATTGACGATTGGATTGAATGAGAAAAAGATATATTCGAAAAATACAGCGTCTTGATTAACATTATGATACGTCACATGAATATGCCAATACATTTATGTTTAAAAGATAATTCCATTTCGTTAATAATGCAGAATTACATCTTAATCCCGGGGAGAATGAATTATATGTTGATGTTAAGGCTACATTAAGCAAAGGGTCGAATACACATTTGATTTATTAAAAATTTCCTTCTATTCCTCTTGAAAATAATTTTATAGTGCTATATGAAATTTGGAGATTAAAGTAGGTTAAAAGATTTCATTATTTACGCTACTTTTAAAACCTTGTTTCTGCATCGAATGGCGTGAAGGTCGCCAATGGGATTTTCCGCAAATTAAACCTAATTAGAATTGTTTAGGAAAAGCTGATTGGCTTCAACTGCTTAAGCTAATTTTGAGATTACCGTAACACCCAACAATTTTATTGTCGTTTTTGCATTTAAACCCTCATATTATTTTCCTCCTCTGGGGGGAATGTTGCAAAAGGAAGACAGCGTCTGTTGTGGGCAGAGCGTCTTTTGAGTCAGAGAGGGTGGCATGGAAAGCTCACTTCAGGCTGGAAAAGGCGCAAAGTCGGCTGAAATGATGCACAGAGGAGAATATGGCCGTAGCTAGGGATAGAGAGTAGAGGGTGAAAAAAAATGTTTTTTTTTGGGTAGGGAATTTTCAAAATTCCCAAAACGAAGTTTTTTTTAACATTATGGGAATTTTGAAATATGGTCGTTTGAAATGTGTAAAATGACTTTTGGGTTGCTTATTACCTATTTTAAGGAACGAATATTGAACTAATCTTGATAACTAATCAATAACATTTTTTTGGTATTTAATGCCTTAAAGTTTGTTTGTTTGTTTAGGTGTTTTATGGCGCAAGAGCATCTGGGCTATACTGCGCCAAAATGCCTTAAAGTGATAACATTATTTAATTTGCATTTAGGAACATTTCTAATGGAATATAATTTCGTCACCTAATGATAATTTCTGCTCAAAGAGGAAAGGGTAAAAAATATAGGCAAGAAAAGGTTTATTGAAATATTTCAGGTCTATTTTAAGTGCTTGTTAACTGGTGTTATGCAAATAAACATTGTCAAGGCAGTGTCTTCCCACCAAAGTTTGCAATATGTCCAAAATTCGCAGATGTTCCCGAAAATTCCCTAGTTTATTCCCGCGTCTCAATATTCCCGGGTGTTTTTCATCTCTGGCTAGGGAGTGCAACATGCTCATATCCAGAGGGGGGGATCTTGGGGATCGTTCGGCCCCGAAACTAAATTTGTAATGGGACTTGGCTATACCGTTGAATGCTGTGATTATATCGATACATGTAAAATTTTTGACCCCCCGAAATTAAATCCCGGCTACGGTTATGGAGCGCAACATGGAAGGTTCTGCCAGGGGCGCAAGATCATTTAGCTACGGTGCTGGTTGCAGGGGCGCCAACTCTAAGAGCCTCTTCGGCCCCCAAAAATATTGGGTAGAGGCAAAGAGCCCTTCCAAATCGACGGAAAATAAAAGACATAGAATACAGTTCAGGGTGAAGGACAACATACAAGATATATTAATTATTATTATGTTTTTCAATCTCTGGTTGATTCACTTGCATTATATATGCGGATTCTTCCACTTTCAGCCCTCTTGCCCCATATTTTCCTCTTGTTGAAAGTTCTGTCCTGTGTTGAAACTATTTTACATGTGAAGACATAGGAAGTTTCCAGAAATTGTAATTACAAGAAATTCGACAGCCAAAGGATCAGGCAATTAAGAAATTAGGAAAACGTTTTAATTTTCGAAGATGGCAGTTACAACACAATGAGTCTTATAAGTACATGGTTTCAAATTTTTTCTTACGAGTAGCACTACCATAACGATTTTTGGTGAAACGAGACGCATCAGGCATGGTATAGAACTTGGAATTGTCACAGTTTGATACACCGATGATATCGTTCTGGATAACTGCGTAATAATTGTGATTGTCTAATCTTCGCCGCCCGCTAGATTCATTGTTTATCAAATTGGATAAAGATTTGGGTCTGGTAAGCCATCTTGGACGATCGTCTGAATTACTCTTTAGTTCTTCTCTTTCGGAAGACACTGAATTCGTGTCGCACGAATTTCCAGAGGAACCGTTGGATGGCATAGGAAAGGTTTTGCTATCGTCCAGAAGCAGATCTGTCAGAGACTTGTATCTTATGTGGAATAACGGTGAAGTGGCCACTGTTTGAAGCTCTTCGCAGTTAGCCTTTTTACGAACACGTAGTCGACGCTTATCTGCTGGTGGTTTCGACCGCGATAAGCCATTACTTTTCTGAGAATTGAAGCTAGAAGAGAGACGTTGTTGTTTGGGATTAGGCAGAGGACGGTGGTTGATCAACTGGGGGTGCTTCTTGTGGTGCAGTATTTTATCATTCAGGTTATTTGTGATAACGCTATCCTGATGGGGAAGAACTTTACTCGTACTGTAAGAGCGTAGTAGGCCTTTGATGGTTTCGTTCGTTCTGACCGGTTTTGTAGAATTGCGTCTGTGATCGATCTTCTCATATATAGGCTCATCGGATTCTTTTAATCTGTGCGCGGGTGCAGAAACGCCCTTGGATTTTAATCGCTGTGTCCTGTTGACTAGGTTTGCTGTTCCGTTACGGGGTGGCGGTGGTGGTTGGAAAGCTCTTGTGGTGGTTTTGAATGGTCGACGCATGGGTCTGACTTCTGGTGGAAGATTGGGAGGTCTCGAACAGCTGCGGTTGCTAGTGGAATGTAGAATCTGTCCAATCTGAGGCAGAGACACGTGTTTGAGATCATCATTGCAGCTACCTTCGGGCGAGCACTCTTTTTTAATATTTGGTGGCAGTGGAACGAAACCTCGCACATAATCGTAAATTTTATCGATTTCGTCGTACCTATAGTCTTCTGAGAGGTGAGATGGAAGTTCAGCAGGAACAGATAATTCCCTCTGTAGATGTGTCCTGCTGGAGGACAACCGTGGGGAATCCGATGAGTTACATTCTACGAGCGACACTGAACTATAAAGTAATGGAGGCTGCTTACGCGAGTTTCCAATATACTGCGGCAGTTGTGGAGCAACGTTTTTTTTCCCCTTGATTGAACTTGCTGTGCAGACTTGGATGCAATCTACAACGGAAGTAGCAAGGTTGAGGCAACGGTTAACCAATAGGTCATGCTCACGCAAGTTTGTAAGATGGTCGAAATTCCGAGGAGCCAGCACCTTTAAAGCGGCATTTTGTGGCAAAGGAACTACAGTGTTATCTTTGGAAAGCGGCAACGCCATAAGGGATTCTTCTTCCACGAACGACAATAACCGCATTTCTGGCACAAACTTTACACCTGAAGGAGATTTTCCGTGCACCAATCTTACCATGAATGGAAATCTCTTGCTCATAAGATTCTTCACGCTATGCACCCCAGAGATGTTTTGTTCTCCAGCAATGCTACTAAATTTACCACGAAGCTCCAGGGGTAGATAAATGGTATCACCATGAGAGCTCATGCATTTCAAGAACTTGTTCGTCCGACTCCACCCTTTACAGGTGTCGCTGGACACCAATTTATCGACGTTTAATATCTCACCGGAACAGAGCGTCCTTGTTTTATCCGAAACGGTATCTGTATCATCTGATTTAGAGAGGTGCGCCTTCAGTGGATCTCGAACTAAACAAGCTCGCGAGCTTTTGGCTAGTTCTGCAACACTTTCAATGCATCTTGCTGAATGTCCATCTTCTGACAGAATTTCAAACCATCCATCAAAGTTTTCAGGCAGAGAGAGTTTGGTACCAACAGGTACGACTCGCCTACCTGTGTCTTTAAATTTGACACACTGAGCAATGATTTTCAGTTTAGTTCCTGCTGAAGCCACAAGCACAACTTGGTTAAGCGATGGAGATGGTAGTGTAGGCATACCAAGGCTTCTGTACTGTCCTTTGATAATCTTGGCAACCCTAGGCAGTTGGAACTTCCGAGCAAATTCTTTCAAGTAGTACCCCTCATCGCCCCACTCAACAGCAGCCAAATAAGTACTTGCCTCGAAGGAAGCCATACCCTCGTCAGCACGTCAAATGAAAATTAATGAAATGACCGTCTTCTGGAACCAAACCCAGTGGCGACAATTCATCCTTTTGGCACAGCAGAAGGCCTATAATGGTAAAAAAAATAGATATTGCAAAGTTCCACTTTATTACACATTAACATTACAACTACAAAATTATCATTAAATATTGTTACATTTTTAATAAGTTTCATGTTGAGAGCAGGAGGGGATGGGCGAAGGGAGGACTTGTTAAACATACAAATTATATTAATGCATAATTTACATTGTCAAAACTAATATTGTGCAAAATTATTGCACAGTAGTTAAACAAAATCACAATTTTTTTTAATAACCTTTACATGAAAAAAAAGCAAAACTTAACGATATGCATATCAGCTCAATACTTCTGAGCATTGGAAGATTCCAAAATTTTTCATTAACGTTCACTAATCAGACGAAGTTAATGATCATAAATACATTCCAACACTAGTCATACATGGATGGGTTTTTGAAAATTGGTTTAAAAAGTTGATCTCTTCATTCTTTCCTTTCAATCAACTCGACAGAGAACGCAACTTTCTCAACAAAAAAAAATCTTAATGTAATACCAGGTTGATATTTTTATCATCATGACGGGTTTTTAGCGTCACTAGTTCTTAAACTAATAACCAATTTTGAATAATTAACATTCTGCTTATCTGTGTAAAGTTCGGTTGTAAAGTTCGGTAAAGAGCAAAAAAAAGTTCAGATACTAAAATTATTAACGTAGTAAAAATGGTCGAGAAATGACGAATAACGCAACTTTTCTCATGAAACAGTTTATCAAATCCAGAACCAAAGGATTTTATAAAATTTCCTACATACTGATAATTATTAAAACAAATTATAAAATTACCTATATCGAGGATTTTCAAATTGTATATCGTAGTTTTATGGGGCGCCGTGATGTTGACTGATGTGGATTTTTATGTGAAAATATTTGTAATGTGTGACCTGTACATTTTTTATATATTTGCGAGCTGTCGACACTTTCTAAGAGGTAAAGGGAACCATGGGTTAAATAAAATTTGAAAATCCCGGTTTACCTAGAAAAAAAGTATAAAAGTTGCTTTTCCTTTTTTTTTCCCCCATTCGGGAAAACGAAATGCAAGTGTACCGTGATAGAAGCATTATCCACTTGTGCCACACAGTGACATACAATTTTGTCTCGCAGATAAAGGTGAAGGTAAAGGATGTCGTTTGGCGTTTTATCATTTAAACAAACTATTCACGACTGCGGAGAAAGCTCTATAGATTTTGCTGAATCTTGATGAGTATTGTCAAGGGCGTTGCCAAATAATGAAGGTCGTATAGTTTCATCTTTTCACTCGATTTTTACCACGTCGGGTGATTAGCTACAGCTAAAGCCTGGCCTTCGCAAACTATACAAGCACTGCATACAAATAACGTGGTTAGATCTTTTATCCCTTGTTCTTTATACGTGTAGTGTCCGCCAAACAACACATGCTCTAAAACACCCTGAGGTCAGTCTCTTTGGCGGTCTTTTCCGGGGCCAGAACTGGCGTGATCTAACCGTTTTTTCCCTAAAATATCCCTACGGCGCTTTAAAGCCTATTTCAGAAAATGACGTCAAGCACATACGTCATAGCTGTGAGAATTTCCATTCTTTTAGCAAAGCACACATTATTCATTTTTTTTTCTTTAAAAATAAAAATTTATATTTTACTTTAGTTATTAATTTAAACTTTCAAACTGAAGAAAAACTTATGAATTTGTCTTTAAATCAAATATTCCCGCAAAATATATTAGTAAGTAGTCGTAGTCGTATTAACAATAATATTTTGGCCTATGTACGAGTACAGGCCTGCACAAAAGTTTAGACACAACACAAATTTGAGTATAACAAAATACTATTAAAACTGAAGAAGTAGGAACTTTAATATTACGAAGTATGAACACATGTAATATGCAAATTAAAAATTTGAGAACAGAAATCACATCAGTAGCGAACTTGCTGCAATATATAACTTAAAATAAGTAAAATATGTGGCACAAAAGTTTAGGCACAAACATAAATTTTAGCACTTGCATAAGGAAATGAACAATTTTAATAATCAATGTAGCCACCATTACTTCGTATTAGATTAAATACGCGGTCGTTCATTGAAAGCACAAGATTTTGAAAGGTTTCTGGTTCAAAATTAAACCACGCTTCTTCTATAGCCTTTTTAAGTTCTAAAACGGACGGATATTGCTTTCCATTGGCATACACAACATTCGTTAGTATGCCCCATACATTTTCGATGGGATTACAGTCAGGACTAAGAGCAGGCCAATCGAGAACTGTAATATTTTTAGCGCTCATCCATTCTTTTGTTGACCTGGATGTGTGGATGGACGCATTATCTTGTTGGAAAACCCAGTTTCGTCCACATAAAAGTTCGCCAAAAGGTAATAGGTGACTTTCAAGAGTTGCCTGGTATGCCTTGGAATCTTGTTTTCCATTCAAAAACGCCAAAGAAGTCTGTCCATTGAAGCTAAAGGCTCCCCAAACCATGACTGAACCTCCTCCTTGACGTCTGCTGAACCGACTTAAGGGGCGTTTTCGAAGATCGTGCCAGTAGTGCGAAAGGCCATCGGGACCATCTAAGTTCCACTTTTTTTCATCACTAAATAACACCTGCAGCCATTCGTCACTGTATGATATGTGCTGCCTTGCCCATTGTAGTCGTGCTTGTTTATGATGTAATTGCAAGCAGGGCTTGCGGCGCATTTTTGCATATCTCAAATGCCTGCATTCTACAATCCTTCTACGTATGGTTTCTCTTGACACTCGCATTGCTAACGTGTTTTTTATTTGATTTGCAGACAGGCTTTCATTTGAAGCCAATCTTCGTATTTGTCTATCATCCCGAATGCTGGTCACTCGAGGCCTCCCAGATCGTGATTTTGGTTGATACTGATCACCCCGGGATAACACTCGATAAATGCCTCGCTTTGAACGGTTCAATGCAACAGAAATTTGAGTAACAGATTTACCTTTAGTTTTCAGCCTCCAAATCTTCAAAATCTCGTCATTCGTAAATTGCTTTGACTTCGGCATCGTTCTAAGCATTCTAAATTATTTCAGGCCTTATATAACAACTCTGGGAAACGCCCCTTCGATCACTTGGGAACTTCGCGCCGTTAATTTGCATAAATCTGACATATGTGCCTAAACATTTGTGGCATGCAGATTCCAATATTACGGTGTTGGGATATTTTGTTTCAGTACTTTTGGTAATCTTTTAAGTTGCACAATTTATTATTGGTTCTAGGATTATTTAGATACAATATCGGCGAAGTTCAATGCAAATTCTCGCTTTTATTTATAATTTGCCTCTGTGTCTAAACTTTTGTGCAGGCCTGTATAACATGTTATACATGAATGTATGTTTTTCACTGACTGAAAACTTTATTTATTTCAAATGCCAGGCGTTTAACTATTTATTCATTAACCTTATTATGTATATAATTATTACAAAACTATAAATTATAAAGGAATCACTTTAGTATGCATTGAAATCTGATTTTTTTCCACAAGTTTCGTAATTAAATGTAGATTTCATTAAGTTTTTCATTAAAAGTTTTAGGAAACTGTTTAATTTTGAAACTCAAATCAAGTCTAAAGAAATTATAAATGCGCAATCGGTTTCTTTTCACTTAACAAGCTTGATTTACTTCTTTAGCTTTCTTTAATTTTTATTACCCTAATATAAAATATTTTTAAAAACATTTTAATTAAAATATATTAACTTTCACGATTGTATTGTTTATATCTTGCCAATATTTTTTGTGTGCAAACAATAGCCTTAATTTTCAGAAGCCAAACAAAGACTTATGAAAGGAGAGGACCACCATCTGAACATAGAGTCCGAACCATGGTCAATTGTTCCCCCACCAGAATCCAACCATAAAGTCAAGGTTTCAATATTCTACACTATATCATAGTGCAAAACATAGGCTTGCGCAGAAAGTTCATATGCGGGATTATAGACTCAATATGGAGAGGGGTTACAGAGCTACAACTCATATATTCATACGTAACTATACAACATTTTATCGCAATGGGGGTTATAACCTCATCAACATTTACCCTGCGTACGCTAGTGGTGTAAAAGCAGTAAAATATTATTTAAATGGTTTGCTTTCTTTATCCACTAATGTTCAACAAAAAGCAAAGTGACAAAACTGTCTTACAAAATTCTAATAATTATGCTTCTAAAGTCCAAATAACAGACATTTTCCTTAAATTTCAGAATGTACAGAGAGTGTTTTTTTTTTTTTACTGTAACGAAGTAACGTTTATATTTTATTAAAAACAAAACTTAGAAAACTTGATCCAAGACGGAGACAGTTATCCTGAATTACGTAATAGGAAGAAATGGGGTTAGAATTAGAATGAAAGACAGTGCAATTACTCATTTCATTTTAATCGATAATTCGAGAATAGATAAATAAACGACCATTGGCGTACACGGGGGGGGGGGTGTTGATGAGGGTTGTAACCCCCCATTGCAATGAAATTTTGTATATTTAACATAGGAATATGTGAGTTGTAGCTCTGTAAACCCCCATTGAGCCTATAACTCCCCGCTTACGAACTTTCCGTGTAATCATGTAAACGACCTAAACCGGTGATTATCAAATATCACTGCAGCCTCTTACAAATTTCATAAATTTAAAACTATGGCATGATTCCTTCAATTATTTCGCATTTTGGATTTAATTCAGGCGTGTGACTGAAAATATACTTCACAAGTCTTATAATTAGTGATGTAACTGTTTCTTTTTTGGGCCTTCCGGAAAGGATTCTTATTTTGGGCCCCTGTTTTTATAAAATTCGGCAGCTAAAAAATGCAGTAGGGGTTGCAATTAACCACAACCCCTAATTTTTACCACGTTACTATTTGGAAGCTATGCACCCTGCCTATAATATACATGGCAATGTGATTGAAGAAGTGGGGAATGGAAACAAATATGCTGTACAATTTCATTGATATGTACCGCCATCTATTAGCAAAAATTAAAAGCAAAAACTCGTCAATCTCACATGGATGGATTAGAATGGGGTCTTCAAACTTTTTATTCGAAGGGCCAATTTTTCTTATTTCTGTTGGCTTGTACAGGCATTATGAGGACTTAACAAAAACGGATCACGTAGGGGTGATCCCCCTAAATTCGCTTTTGTTGCAATTTTTTTTTTTTTTCAGATCTCTATATTAGTAAATGCATAGTAGGTTCAGGCAAATCAAATTTTTAAAGGGCTAAGTGGGGTTCGAGCCCCCATGCCCCCCCATATGGGCGCCCATGCTCATATCTTGGATCTATACATCATCATTTTCATCTTCTTAGTTATTGTACCAAACTAAATCTAAATATAAAGACACTCATAAAAGATTTCCACCTTTGTTTTTTATTATTATAGTGAACTATATCCTTGAAAAATTTGCCATACGAATCATAATATTAGTTTCAACATCTAGAATTCACAAGAACGACCATGAAGCAAACCATAACTTAAATTTCTTAATATTTAGAAGGGCAAATTTCATTTTTGCCTGTTTTCATCCCTATTTCCATATTCTCAAAGTGTTTCGCATTACAGTATCATTCGACTATCAATCACCTTTCAGTTGTTTATTGGACCCATATGGTGGACGAATTATTACCCCGTTGCCGAAATTTATACGTACGCACTAGTGCTGTGCCGCAAACGTGGCGTCCCGCCCACGGTTTGAAAAGGTGGACGCAAAATGTCACGTTCTAAAGTGTGTCAAGGACCCAAAGAATCTTTAAACGCTAAAGGTAACGTTTAACCCAGAGAATAGCTAATGGGACTGCCTTTTTCTCCGATAACACTAAAGCTTATAAGAGTAACGTTAATAACACTAACATTGAAAACAGCGACTGAAAGGCTGATAACACTATACAGGCGTGCGCAGAAAGTTCATAAGGGGGTTTATAGTCTGAATGGTAGGGGTGGGTGTGTTACAACGCGCATGTTTCTATGTTAAATATATAAATTTTCATTCCAATGGGATTACAACCAGAGCTGACGAGAGTGGGGGGCGGGGCGCAACAGGGGCTGCGTTCTGGGGGCTCGGATGAAGTCTAGGATTTCGCGCTTGCAAGGGCCTATGGTGTGGGGGGCCCGGCCCAGGGAAGGGGTCATTAGCTCGGTCGAAGTGAGCCTGGGGGGCCCTGGTTACAACCTCATCAACACCCCCCTGCGTACGCCAATGTAACACTAATATAGTACAACTTCTCATTCACTGGGTGATTTTTTTTTTCCGTAATGGGGGGCGTGAAAGAGGGATGTCCGTTAAGAGAGGGTTTCACTTTATATCGTATTAATAACATTCATGTCCCATATAAATGCATCGCTAACCTTAATGATTGGACACTGGTCATGTTACCATATATAGCTACGTGTTTTATAAACGTGATGGTATCAAAGCTAAGAGTATTCATATCGACATGAAAATGCATTTTATAATATTCATATACAATCATGTGAATGTATTTTACAATAATCATACATATATATCATGGCGGTACGACGTTCTGAAGAAGAAGAATAGATCCTTCGAAACAATTTTAAACTTTTTTTTGAATATATAACTGTGATTGATTGTATTTCACTTACTAATATACTAATACGACACCGTTTGATTGATTGATTGATTGTTTGGCTTTTTTATGGCGCAAGAGCATCTGGGCTATACTGCGCCAATACGACAGCGTACTTGATACTTTATTGGAACACGATAATATCCATGGTTCTTTACAATTACGGCATTATTTCTTCCTCGGAAAAAAAAAATGCAAAATTCGCAGAAGTGTAAGGACGTGTTCAAGTATTACGTAAGCAATATTTTGGCCATTTTATACCCCTCCCCTTCTTGGAAAGCCAAAATTAACATTGACTGACATAGGCAAATAAGCACAACAGCAACCCTCCTTCCCCCACAAAAGTGCTTAGATAATACTTGAACGTTCCTTAACATTAAAGGAAAAAGCAGCTTCGAAACAGTAATATAAATAATATATTATATATTAATAGTGGTATGAATAATTATATTATACGCTACTACGTAAGTATTATGTAATGGGATTATACTGTTCTATCTGGAGGTCATATGTAGGGCATTAATTTTATTCATAATATATCATACGTTTTCATACAATAATAAAAATAACTATTATATTACCAAATAACCAATACACAATAGCCTACACGGCGGTGGGGGAGACCCGTCCTCCCAATGTTGGTATTAGGGTTCCATGTCCTCCCAATTTCAAACAAAAATTTTATAACGGGTAACGCCGTTCAAGATTTAATTTTGTTTTTTAATCTAAGGAATGCGGTTATATTTTTCAGCCTAGTGTATTCAGTGCGAAATAAAAAAAAATGCACTTTGTCATTTATTTGATGTAATTATACCTTTTGTTAGATTGCATTATATAGCTCTCTTTTCTGCACGGCAGCGTTTTTATTGACGTGTTATTATTTCAACTTTCAAACGGAACATTTTTAATAACGTTACAACCACAACTACATTTTCCCAATTTTAATTTCGCAAGCTCAAGGAAATTTTTGGCCCTGTAAGCTCATTATCAACGACATAAATTAAAGGGACTGTCTACACCATCACTATTAGCATAATAAATACGCAATTTATTAAGGAGCATTGCATGTGAAAATGAAACTAGAATATTGATTTTATGGTAAAATGAACGTCATCAAGCAGAAGCAGATTTAAATTAAACACTGCTTTGTTGATGTCTGTTATCCCTGTAAAGAGTTGTTAACAACAAGGCCTTAACCATACATTTTTTCGGGGAGGCAAAAAATGTTTACAACCTCGCTAATGAGTAAGTACTGGTAGCAAAAATTTCGGGTGGGGTTGGGGCTTGGGACCACCCGCTACGGTCTTGGTTGACGAAAAGCTGCCTTCCATTGGTATACTGTCCCCACTCTAATATTTTTATGGCGTTGGTACCCATGAGATAGTAGGATTACCCCATCATCTGCAGACGATACATTCCAAGAACAACTGAGGATAATAACGAACCCAAGCTTAACTAGTTGCTATACAACTAGTTAACCCTAGCTTAACTAGTTGTATAGCAAGAGTCATTATTTTTTGGTTACATATATGCTTATGATAAAGTTTAATTGATAAATTAGGCATAATAAGCCATTATCAGCATCAGGTAACGCGTGGTAACGCGTTCTCCTAGTCTGCCGTTAATCCGGGTTCGACTCCCAACAGTGCAAAGAACGCTTACTCAGAGATCTCATAAAGATCGCACTGCTCACTGTAGTCCGGGGTTTGGTTCCCTAGGCCTTAAGAGGTTCGGATTCCTCGGAAAACAGTAGGTCCCGGCGCAGCATGACCACTGTAGTCTTTGAGCCGTAAAACCAAAAAGAAAGCGAATGCTCTGTTTCACGAAGTTTTAATAACCTGTCAAAAAACTTCGTTAAATGGGAAATATGGAGAAATTCGCAAAATAGACGTTTGTTAAATACAGGTTTGACTATACTTGATATTGATATTTCATTGGTATACATTATATTTGATATTAGTATTTTATTGATACATGATATACAGCCAAACCTCCTTAAAACGAACACCACGGGGAACAGAATATCTCTTCGTATTAAAAGTAATTCGTCTTATCCGGAAACGATAATATGCTATACGATCTGACCGGAACCCGAAAATGGTTCGTATAAAAAGTAATTCGTCTTAAACGTGTTCGTCTTAACGAGGTTCAACTTTATTTGGTGTTAGCGTTTTATTGGCTGATGCTGTATTTGGTACTTCCGAAAGCGGTATTTCGGAGCTCAGAATCAATTGACCTTTTACAGAACTTCTATTTACAACAATAAATAGAAGTTCTGTGACCTTTCACAGAACTTCTATTTATTGTTGTATTGTGTTTTTTGAACTCCTATCTGACTCGTGTGTTTCATGAGAGCCCCGAAGAAACTTTCCATAGCTAGGCAGGCATTCGAATAGAGCAGTGGCTCCCAGCCGCGACCCATTTTTATAGTAACCAAGTAATTCGCGACCCCCTTTTATAGTAACCAAAAGATCTGCGACCCCCTCTGTCTGCCACCGACACATTTGTATAATAAAAGCATTTTTAACAGAGTAAAGAAAACACATTAAATAGAAAATTATATTATATTAATTATATATATTATATTAAATATATGTATTATATTATATATATATATATATATTATAATATATATTATATTAATTATATATATACTAATTTATATTACAGATATAAAGTTAACAACCATTAGTAGAATATTGCAATGTGTGTAGCCATGTTGAAATATAAAAGCGTTGGAAACATTTGGTATAAAATTCCTTACAAAAATAATTGCAATTAAAAAGAGTTGTGGCGATCCCCCCACAAAACCCGCTCGTGACCCCCTTCAGGGTCGCGATCCCCAGGTTGGAAACCACGGGAATAGAGAATGGCCATTTATATACGAAATGTGGTTCAACGGTCATCGTCAAGTCACTTGTCCCATCTCTGATGGTTCTGCACCTCCGGATATGATCTAAATATCATATTCTGCCCGAAATTCAACGGTGTGCGGACGGATAAAAAGTCACCATTTGCTCTCGATCGCAAAAAACGCCGGAGGACTTTGCTGAAATAAAAACTATTTTCTTTATGGAAGAAAATGACAAACTTCGCTAACGGCGCCGATTATTTCTGATCTGCTGGCACGAAGATTATTATTTCTAAGCTCTCATTTCTGAGGACTTTTAAAAGAAACCTCGCACCATATGAAGCATTCTTTGCAATGATTATTTTCTTGAGGAAAGCTAATTCTTAAAGCTTTATGAAAGACACGTCAGGTAGTGTGATAATACTTAAAGAACACGGCAATAGTGCTTAAGGCCATGGATTAGTGATCTCGATATTTGCCTCAATTCTGCCACAAAAGCACTGGTGCAACTCCGATCGTTCAGCACTGAACAAAACATAAAAGGATATCTGACACATAAAATTGGGTTTGTCCCAAAGGTATTTCCTTCGCCGATAAGAACTGTCGTTGTAGGGCATGGGCCGAGTCTGAGTGTTATTTATTGTTCCAGTGAAATCCAGTTACTTTTGAAAGTGACAGTAATGGCCACTCAGCGACAGTTATACCGACGCAATCGCTCTAAATGTCCACTTCTCAACGACAGATGGCGTTGACAGGGAAAAACTCTGAAGCTATGTGTGTGTGGAGATACACAACGAGAGGCCAGAGAAATTGACATATAAGTTTTCGTTGAACTTTTCAACATTTCGTATAACGTTTAATTCGGTTATTGGTAGCAGGGACAGACTGGGGCGCCGGGTGCGCCTTTATAGGCGATAGAACTTGCGCCCTCCTGGGCGATAAGTGTCACGTTCTCCGATAATAATACAAGGTATGCGCCCTTTGAGAAAACTCAGTCCGCACTGATTGGTAATATATTGCAATTTCTGATATTGAGAATATTTGTTTTCAATGTTTATTTCCACTTTGCACCAAAATTGCTCTCTTTTGGATAGTAAATAATTTTTGTATATTTACCCTCCCCAATCTTTCCTAAACACAATTTCAGCGTACTATATGATCGTAGACAAATTAATAATAAAGACTATTTTTTACCGTTAATCAATGAAATTCGACACGTGATGCCACATTACGAGATTTGCATAGTAATGCAGTAAAATCCCTCTTAACGGACAACTCTCAGATACGGTCACCCCGCTTTTACGGTCAGATAAAAATTCCCCGGCAAAACCGGATTTACAACAATGTATTTCAAACCCCTTCTTACCTCTCATTCTCAGACACGGACGCGGACACTATTTTCATGATCCATCCCATTAGACCAGAATTCCTATACGGACAAAATACGAACAAAATTGAACTTCGACCTTCACCGTGTTTCTCATAACAGAAAATTAAGGTTGTTGTTGTTTGTTCAAGAGAGTTTGGGAAAGTTGTCCACTGCTACGGCACAGTTTTCCCAGAAGAGGGCTGTTGTAATAACAGGAAATAGAAGGTGAGAGATTAAGAGCTAAAGAGAAGTTTTCCTCCTCTTAACAAAGAGTGGTAATTGACTCGGAGTCGTCTCGGTTAAGATAACTAATGCTTAATAAAGACTTTGATAATAAATAAATCATATAGTGATACACTGCACGAAATTAATAAACAATTATCAACACAAAACTACCGTAAATCATATTTTTTATCATCGTTTGCTTGACTAGCACACAAGTTCTGTAAGCTGTGAATTTAATCTAGAAATTAAAAATACATTTCGGAGGAGGAGGACAGGTGAGTAAAACCTACCAAACAGCTATTGATCAATTTTTTCCAATGTAAATAAATTTTAATAGTTAAGGTTTTGTTGTAAATTTTTCTTGTTATATTCAACAAATGCTTATGTTCGTTATCTTAAACTTGTCTTATGTGCTCAAAAGTACATTTTTCGAAATGAAGTATTTAAATGATTGAAATATAATATTTCAGCTACTTCAGAATGACTCTCCTCTTTTACAAACGCCCCTCTTTTACAGACGCCCCTCTTTTACGGCCAAAATTCTCTGTCCGGTGAGTGACCGCTAATGAGAGGTTTCACTGTTCTAGATATTTATTAACATTGTTTGAACGTTATATCTGGTTCAGTGTGGCGCTCTAATTGCTATTCATGGGAGCAGTTCACCACTAGGTGGAGCTTTAGTCTCCAATTATCATGAATAGCAGTCTCAATTTCTTTACGTTCAATAAGAGCATGACACAGTTTGGCCTTTGTTGTCCTTGCGCCATAAAAATCCAACTAATTCAATAAAAATAATTCAAAATACCTGAAGGGAACAAAACAGTTTTTGAAGTTAATTAAATTCTAATTTGGGAATTTTTTAAATTAAACGGTAATTTTCAGTTAACAATTCGTAAAAAGAAACACGAGAATTACACCTAAAAGAGCCTTTTAAAGTGGCCTTCATTGAAAGCAGTGCCTTCTTAACCAGTGGGCTAACGGGGTTCGGGGCCCAACCCAAATAGGACCCTTAAATCTCCACAGCTTATTATAAACTATATTTTTCTCATTGCAAAAAATTTAGAAAATTAAAAGTTAGTACAAAAATAAATAAATAAATAAATAAATAAAATGAAGGCCACGGAATGCTTTAAGACAGCCTTGATAGAAAAAACAGTTAATGAAAGTTTCTATAAAACTAGAATGAGCCCCCAATAATCTGAAATAAATTGCGATTTTACATATACTGTAATGTATAAATGTACATAAAATGTGCTTGGGCCCCTCAAAAATTTTGAGAACTCTACGCTGATGTTTACAACAACTAAGGAGGGCCGGCTTTGGGTATTTTGTGGCCTGTCAGAGATTCCAACAATATTGCTATGTGAAGGTATATATAGGCAGACTGGCGTACGCAGGGGGATGTTGATGGGGATTGTAATTCCCTATTATGATGAAATTTTGTATATATATGCATATATGGGGCTCTGTCATCCCTCCATTAAGCCTGTGACCCTCTTTATGACTAAGCCTATGCATTGCTAGAAAGATCATAACCTATCCCCTTCCCCATCAGTGTAAAAATCACATTAGTTCTTCATTGCTTCCATATTAGACAACTAAATCCACCATGACTCTTTCATTTGGTCGTACTTCCCATTTTCGAGGTTCTGGCTACACAACTTCGTGAAATTAAGTTTTAAAAAGCGTTTGCCAGGAAATTGAAATGGAAATACGGTTAGAAATGATGATAGGATAAGCGAAAAAATCTGGCAAATTAATCGGGGTTTGATGACAAGGGCCGTCTCAAGAGGCTCGACCACCGTCGACTCCAGAGTCCTGCAAAGCGGAAGCAGCCGGAAATCAAAATATAGCCCTAGGCGTTCAACTGTTGATAAAACAGACTCTGGTAGCAAAGCTTCGTCTATTAGTACATTCACTTCCTGGAATGGCGTGCAGCTATGCGTTCGATCCATTCGAAAAGCATTTAGTGTGGAAGTGGAGAATCTTCTGACAATGGTTACTTATTTCAGTTAAAAAAACAAACCACACACATGCACTTTCACTCGAGTTACCTCTGGCGAGACTTGCGCAATTTCCGACCAGAAAGTGCCGTTATTTTGCCTGGTGACAATAATTACATGGGTAAAAGTGCACTTGTAGAGGATTACCCTCCAGCCCACCAGAACGTTATGGTTTGAGGATATGAACGCACGGACCAAATAACTACTTAGGAATACTACTTTGATGTGCTTGAAGGAGAAGCCAGGCGGAGACAACAAACATTCTGACGCGAATCTGCAACGGTTCTGGATTTTAATAGAGTTTCGTGGTTGAATCGAATAAAATTATACAGGTCTTCCACTTCTGCTCCGTTGTGTTCAATCACTCTAAATTCGGTTGAGCGGTTTGCAAGTTTGAACGCCGTATTACAGCAAACTACCTCGGGTAGTGGATACTCAGCGGAACGAAAGATTCGGTCGCAAAAGAGGGGTGACCGTAAAAAATAGGGATATTTTTGTGAGGGAATTTTACGTCTGACCATAAAAAACAAGGTGACTGCCATCTAAAAGATGTTTTACTGTTGTTTTTTTTACTTTGTCTGTTGTTTTTTACCCTGTTTGTTGTTTCTTACTCTGATCTTCGTATTTTACCATAATCGATTACTGTTTTAAATCGATTACTAGACACTGCGATAATCGATGGAGAGAGAGAGAGAGAGAGAGAGAGAAAATTAAATATTCTTGAACCAGAGCGGGACGGAAATGGCTTTAAACTCTGCGTTTTAAAACTAATGAGTATTTAGAAACTGAAATTTTGTAGTTTAATGATCGTTTAAGGTTATTTTGATGGTTTAGCGATTAGTTATATAGATAGTTGAAAATGATTATCTACAGACAATTATCATCATCATTTAAGATAAGTTAATAATTACTTGCTAATGAAAAATTTCTCGCTAAGTGTAAATAACCCACAGACATTTAAGATTAGTTGATGCAGTAATTTTAATGATTAAAAATAATTGGATTGGGGACACACCACGATATATTGTTAAGTGATGGTATGTATCGTAAAAATTGTGTGTCGTGTTGCAGACAGTTGCGTGACGAAAGGATTCATAAAGGGGAGGATCGCAGAACTTAATAGAAGGGGTTACAGGCACACAACGCATAGCATTCCTATGTTAAATATGGGGTATTTTATTGCGCTGAGGGGTTACAACCCCCAAAATTCCAAACCCTTACGCCTCTGGTTTCAAAGGGCGATTTCAGAGAGTGCTTACAGAAGTACCTCAGTTTAAAGGCTTAAGGGCGCCAAATGGGTTATTAATTTGGGAGTGTAGTGTGTAAATGTTCACATGCGTCGAAATTAAAAATATACATAATAATTTAAATGGCGTGGCAAATTAGCCTTTTTATGGCGGGAGGGGCGTTATTTCATGCATTTGCTTCAGTGCAAAAATTTCTCGGCAACGACCTGGTAAATGCACATCAAACTGCCGATGGCGGATCACGGCGGGATCTACAAAAATGCGCTAGAAATGGGTTATAGCGAGCGCCGATTATAACGACCAACCACATATAATGACGAAGTTTTTACAAAAAGTTTGATTTCCTATTTTATTTTTTTTAATTGCTCGTTAAATAAGGGGTTCAAATGAACCCCTTATTTCACTCGATACTCCCCTTATATCACCTCGCTAAAAACGGTTAAATTTTATGGCGCTTAATCATTATACCAAACACAAATTATATATTTTCCTCGTTACATCCGGAAGCTTGTTAAATGAGCGTTCGTTATAAGTGGGTCCTGCTGTATTTTACACCCCGCCCCCCCAAAAAATAAAAATAAAAATCTCTCACTGGAACTGCTATCTATTAAAAATTTTGCTCAAGTGTTTCCGAGTTACTACGTTCCTACACCCCTCCCCAGATAGTTCCATTTTCTGGAGAAGAATCTCATAACAAGTTTCTACTCTCTATTCTCCATTTATAACATCATGTACTAGCTCATGTACTAGATAACCATTCACCATCATTGTCGCATGCTAACTCATATATATATACGCCCCATATGCACCACTCAGTATGTATAGTTCGTTTACAAAAAGTAGTCCCATGGTGCCGATTACAGCAAAGGGGGAGGAGGACGTCATTTTGGAACTGTTTTTTAGCGAACGTTTGTCTGCGCCAAAAACCAGTTCTGAAATGACGTCCTCCCCTCTGCTGTAATCGGCTAGGCCGTTTGTGACGTCAGCTCCCGTTATTTCTAACGGTACCATCGGACTACTTTTCGTGAACGAACTATACGTCAGGTTGAATAAAAGATAGATGGATGGATGGATGGATGGATATAAGTTTTCCTCGCCCATTCTTGGCGGAAACAGGCTTTGGGACGGGCAGAGCGCCATGTTCCCAAGCCTCTTTTTACATCACTTCTTAATGTGCCATGTCTAGAAACTTCCTGACAATGTGACACGTGTTTAGGATTGTGGCTTTTTGTATTTCAATGTAGGTGTTTGGGTCAATGTTGAGTATCTCCAAATTCGTCGCAAGCGTTTTTGGTACTATCCCTGTTGCTGAGATGACTAACGGGATGATGAGGATCTTTTCCATACCCCATATATCTCGTACTTCATGTCTGAGATCTTGGTACTTGGTGATTTTCGTTGTGTAGGTTGTCTGTATGTTATTGGTGTTGGGTACTGCTATGTCGATTAAGTACGTGGTCTTATTCGATTTATCGACGAGGGTTATGTCAGGACGGTTATGTGGGACTGTCTTGTCTGTTATGATTGCTCTATCCCAGTAAAGCTTGTGTGTTTCGTTCTCATGCACGGTCTCTGGCTCATATTTGTAGTACGGGCATTTTTCTGTCAGAAAGCCAGCATTCGCTGCCAATTTCTGGTGGACTATTTTCGCTACTTGATCGTGTCTATGTTTGTAGTCTGACTGCGCAAGGATCTTGCATCCTGCCATCACGTGTTGGATTGTCTCCGATGCCGCATGACAGTGTCTGCATTTGTCGCTTTCTATGTCTTTTCTCTGGATGAATTTCTGATTGTTCCTTGTTGCGATCACTTGGTCTTGGATGGCTAGCATGAATCCTTCTGTCTCTGGCTGGAGAGTGCCTTTGGCCAGCCAAGAATTTGATGCCTTTTTGTCAACGTGTGGTTGTTGCAGGTCATTGTAGTGGTTTAGTGTTTACCAAAAATACAAATCTAAATAAATATTTTATTTAGATTTTTTATATTTATATACATAAACTATTTGAATATATATATATATATATATATATATATATATATATATATATATATATATATATATAGAACTCAACAGACGTATTAAACTCGGCTGGAATGCATTTGGAAGAAACAGTTTGATCCTGAAGGGAGAAATTGCCTTTGTGTCTAAAAAGAAAGGTCTTCAATCAGTGTGTATTGTCAGTTTTTCTCTTATGGATCAGAGATATGGAGTCTAACCGTTGGAGCAATGCGGAAGTTGCAGACAATTCAAAGGAGCATGGAGAGGTGCATGCTTGGAATAACTAAGAGAAATCGAAAAAGAAACATTTGAGTGAGAGAGCAAACTAGAGTAGAGGACATTATTGTTAAAGTAAAGAGGCTGAAATGGAGATGGGCCGGGCATATTGTACTAAGAACTGATCAACGATGGATAACAGAAATTCTTCACTGGATTCTAAGAGACCACCGACGACTTAGAAAACGTCCTCAAACTGGATGGATGGATGAGATAAGAAAACACGTTGAAGTGACGTGGAAGCGAATTGCTTAGGACAGACGTGGAGTTTTTGGAGAGACCTTTTTCCAGCAGTGGATAGATAATGGTTGAATTTGATGATGATGGTAATATATATATATTTGTGAATGATAAAGGTTACAAAGTTCAAGGGATGGAGAAAAGTATCGAGATAAGTGAGAGAGATATGTAAGATATTCTCGAGATATGTATGTGTGTTTCTCGAGTTATGAGAAATTTCGATGTATTCAAGCTCCACATTGTAAACGAGTCTGATTGGATATATTGTCCCCCCATAAAATTTTTGATACTCGTTCTTTAAAGAAATTTTAAGCCAAAACTTTTTCAAAAATTAAATACATACGTGTATTTAATTTTTGAAAAAATACTTTTTTAAAATCTAAGAGAATGATATATAAAATGCAAAAGGAGTGCACGCTGACGGATAAGATCAAAACCTCTGAAACTAGTAAAGAAAAAAAAAATCAAAATCTCCTATAAACATACTTATCGACTCTTAGGTTGCTTTTAAAATACTATTTCACAGTACGTAAAAATTTAACGAAGCATCTTTTTTTTTTTTAAGTTTGAAGTTCTTGAATTTAAAGACCCCAGAATAAACTTTACGAGGAAAGCTCTGAGGCGAACGACCTGCAAAAAGATAGGTGTCGCTAGTTGCGAGCAATTTTAGCAGCGTCAGAAAGTAAACAAACCATTAGTGCTAACTACTTTTTAACTAGCTGAGGAAACTTAGCACCAAAATGATCAAATCAACAAAATAAAGATATAGGTTAGTAATGATAGTAATGAATGTGTCTTTGTTTTTCCCCCGAGTATATTTTCTGAGAAACTATTTTCATCCAATAGCACATTATGGAAATGGCTTACGTCAGATTATCTTATTACATGGAAATAATGTAAGACGCCAACAAAATCCCTGAAGTAGCCAACGAAAACCGCCAAGGCAGCCAAACGTGGCTACCAAGAATTGTTTGGAGCAGTGGCTCTGGCATTTTTCGTCCCACAGGAACCCTTTCTCACCACATGCATAGCCATGGTACCCATAGGCGTAGAGTTATATGGGCCCGTGGAGCCTGTGAGCCCCCCCCCCAATAATCTGCAATAAATTGTAATTTTACATATACTGTGATGTATAAACGCCCACTATAAAAAACATTTAAGAAAACCTAAAAGCTATTATTTATCATTACTTGGACAGAAATATAAAAATAAGTAATAAATATATCGATATGAAAGGTAAGTAATACTTTTCATATCGATATATTTATCGTTATCGGGAAAATTACAGCATTTTCTCGGAATTGTTGGCGATGTTCACAAATTGCTTGCGAAAGCAATAGTTCTGGAGGTTCGTCTTGATGCCCTGTGTTTCCGCGGATCCAAGGCCGTAGCCAAGTCCCATTAAAAATTTAATTTCGGGGGGGGGACCGGTCCCTAAGATCCCCCTCTGGATACGGGCATACTCCGACCACTTTGAAGAACACTGATTTAAAGCGGCAGTGACTAAAAAAAGTTTTTTTTTAATTCGGGGATTAATTTGGTGTTTATACACCTTCGTGGCACCCCTGACAATGTTTTTTTTAATAACATGTAACCTTTCTTATAAATATAATTTAGCAATCATGCACTTTTTATTTAAAACTATACCATTTGTTATACCATTACACTTTATTACACATACCATTACACATTATACCATATCACACATTATACCATTTGTTTATAATTTAAGAAACACTACTAACAAAAATATTATAACAAAATGTTTATATAAAAAAATATAATAATTTTATTGTCCCTTTGTTTAGTGAGATCTTTTTTTCCCACAGCAGATGAGAACGAACAAGTTTCTGAAAATCTAGTTGCAGAATGCTAAACATAAACAAAGATTATATCTCTCCACAACCTTAAAACGTTTACAAGCTTTTGATAGTAGATAAAATTATTAAATAATAATAACTTTATATACTATTAATAATAACTTATACTTTATAATACCTCCTCAATAAAATAAAGTTATTAAATTAAATTCGAACTCAACGAAATATGAAGTGAAAATACTAATACAATTAATTTTACCTTCCTCCAAAATTGTGGAAGGCCAGCGTCACTGCTTATCTAGAAATATTCAATTTCTTTGCGACATATTATACTAATCTAATAAAAGTTTATTTTAATTGGAAAGAAATATTTTCACAAAACATTTGGTGTCGTTATGTTAAGAAAACGTTGTTTACAGTTATTTCAATAGCTATTTGCTATCTTCAGCAGCAGCATTTTACAAATCCTGTCACCACTGTCCACAAGCTTTTTGCCGTTGAGTGGGAAATCTTTTCCCATTAAGTTATCTACTTTTCTTATTGAAGCGGGTGAATACCGTTTTTGTCCAGCCAGTTGTTTTCGCCGCGATTGGTTAAACCAGGTTCATCAGAACATGACGACAACGTTTTCAGTGTAACTGCACCAACTGTTTTGTGAAAACGTTTCTTTTATTCTTCAGAAACGTTAAATGCGTTTCTTTAATCCAGCTTGGGCGGCTACACCACTTCGCAGTTCAATAACACAATCTTGTAACCTGATTTCGACATCCACGGCATTTGCCTCAAAGTGTTCCACTAAACAGTTTACAACAATTAAAGAACCACTAACATAGAATTATTTGTGTAATTGGTCAACAAAAATCTAACTAAAATAACGTATACTCTATGTGTGTCGGCCTTAATGCGCAGTATCAAATTACTTTTATGATTTTGTTACCGAAAATCGTTTTTCGTTTCACTGGGCCAATTAAGCTCTCGTGGGCAGCCAGCCACTTCTTTTTCCATCACGACCAAGAGATAACAAATGCGGATACATCTATTTAAAAATAAGAGTATCCGAAAATATTTCATAATGATGACATCCGCCATTTTTAACATCTTCCTCCTCCACTTACTCTCACGAGCGGAACGTACCAACTATATTAAGAGGAAGTGGTTATCCACAACATAACAGCCATCAGCTAAATGGCTGGGTAAATTTAGCATCGATGCCATATTGATAACCAGTAATTCCCAGGGATCGATTACTCACGATTTTCAAGGAAATCTGGCAGTGTGTGTGTGTTGCCAATTCAAAAAAACTTCCTGCAAAAAAATGAGACGATATTTGCAGTGCCTGCTTTAGCGATGGACGAACTTAGAGGATCGCTTATGGTCGCGTCCGGGTTTTTTATTTGCTACCGGCTACTCCCGTTTTACAGGGCTTTGGCGTCGCCGATAGTCGAGCCTCTAATAGTAGTAGTAGAGTGGGTAGGGAACTGGGAAGGGTGGCCGCCGCAGAAGGACACCGTAATCCCTACTCCAGCTTCTAGAAATAGTTCCCGCCATCCATCCCCGAATGACTTGTCATGTCCCTCTTCCTATCGAAACATCTTTTGTAAATATTCCCTCAGTTTTCAATTCACGGATAGGAAGCGTTGAAGTATTACGTAAGCAATATTTTGGCCATTTTAAACCTCCTCCCCTGGTAAGCAAAAATTAACATTGGCTAACACAAGAAAATGGGCATAACAGCACCCCCCACCACCCACAAAGGTGGTTACGTAATACTTGAAAACTCCCATAACATTTCGTTTGGCCTTTCTTTCATAAATTAGCGCGATCAGGATTTCAGATACGGGGGATTTATAGGGATCAATTTTGTTTTCTACTATGGAAGGCAGGAGAATTAATGTTATTTTCTCCCAACTACAGTGGGGGGGCAGGGGCAGTATACCCCACCGCCTAACATAACACCTCGCCTAACCCCTCGACATAACAATATATTTGCGATTTTCGTCTATGGCTGACAACATAGGCGTAATCTGGAGGACGCAGGGGGGGGGGGCACCTGCCTCTCCAGTTTTCTTTAGAAAAGAGGCAAAATTGTATTTTTTCCATAATTTTTTTTTGTTTTTTTTGTTCTCTACCACCAGTTGACGCTATATTTACCGCCCCCCCCAAGTTATGCCTATTATATCCTGACAAATATCTAAAGCCAGTAGATATTTGAAAAAATGCGTCAACGGCAAGTAGTTATGAAAACTGCCTATAATCTCACTAAGCCGAATTCCATTCCTAAAAAAATTTTGCAGACACACAGTCCCAGATAGCGTCACAAGTTGGAACGTATATTTTATATTTCAGAATTGCGCTGGAGTCACACAGATGGGACTAACGACTTAACAGGACTTACCATCAGGGCCGGATTAAGGCTTCGTGGGGCCCCCTAGACAAACTTTTTCTGGGGCCCTTGAGGTATAAATTAAGCCTGTGTAATTGCAGTAGCACTTGTAACGAGTGACTTGGGAACAACGAAACTGCTTGCTATATACGATATATCGCTAAATCCGTTCTGGAATTTAAATTTTATAAAAAAATATAAATAATAAAGATAAAAAATACTGCCCTGATATGGTCCGATTGGTAACGATTTTGAAGCAGCGTTGAGTCTACCTGCTGGGCTCCTCCAAAAAAAAAAAAAAAGAGGGCTCTAGCCATTTGTCTTGTTTGACTATGCGATAATCCGGCCCTGCTTACGATACACATTTTGCACATTTTTGGTCTGATACGATATATCTTGATTATATCTACGCGCTTAACGTGCATTTCAAAGCATCGAACCAGCTTTAGTGACTGAAAAAATTTTAAACAAGAAAATAAAAGTAAAAATTTCACGAAGTTGGCCAAAACTCGCACAAATACCAGCGTGAAATATAGAAGATACGAAGCAAAGAGCGTCTCAGCAGCTATCCAGAGATATACTTGTCAGTGACTGAGAGGGTCAGGAAACACAGAGCACGCAAAAATGTGAACGTTGGCAGCATGTAACAATAGCTGTTTCAATCCATTTCTGAGTTTAATTGAACCCCGCTACCACAACAGACGATAGATTGTGAATGTATTCATGCCAATACCTTAACCGTATATACTGTCGCATTCACAACTTTTTCTTACAAATTTTATCAATAAGTTTGCAAGGTATTATATTACTTTTTCAAAATGGATGCAATTTATCAATAAAAGAAAATATCCTCATGTATTTTTACGTCAACAGTGTTCCTAGTAATTCAAAATATAGTAAAGTTTTACCAGGGCGCGAAATTTCCGGTCGCCAGTTCGTGACTGAAAACTTGTCGTTGGCGAGTAAAACGTTTCTCATTGAATTAAAAAAAGATGATGATATTATTATGATTTCTTTGCAATATAAATATACAAAGGCACAGAATAATCAATCAATCCGAACATTGAACACCACTTCCACCACCACACCACTTCAGCATATGTCACGTGAGAACGAATATGTGACGTAGGTCGTAATTAATTTGAATGCTGGTTCTCATCTGCGCTTTCCGCGATCGCGGGACGCAGAGAAAAAGAGCAGGGAGAAGAACCCATACACACCCCGCAACCAGAGTTTGTAATTAGCGATCGTTAATCGTATTTTATACCTAAAAATTTCGTTTTGACGACCAAGATTTTAGACCTTGTCGTTATTTTTGGCACCTAACTTTATTTTTATTGTTTATATAATGCAAATTTCGATTGCTCAATCCTTTATTTTTCCTTTTACCGATCTCACCGACGCACGTTGCAAGATCAGAATCATCGCGCTCTCGTTAGTAGGTGGGTGGGTGGGGGGAAACCATGGTATGTAATCTAGTGAACTGTGGCCAACCATGACACCTCGATTACCCTTCCCTAGTCTTCCGCTAGCGTCTCAGCGTATTCTTTTCCATCTACGAGGAAGATCTTTAGAGATGGTTTACGTTTTGTGATATTCTTTGGCTTCGCGCTCATGTCCGATTTTAAACTTTGCTATCAATTTTCGATCACAAAAGCTGCGCTAAACGAAATCTGTAGTAAAGTTTCTTTAGTGAAGTGTCCACATATGCATAATATTTGTTTTGTGATCAAGCGCGATCGAAACCGTGATCGATCGAAATGGGCATAGTGGTGGAAATGCCCAAGTCGTTAGATTTTCAAAGAGGGCAAAACTTCAAAAGACGAAAGAGTTTTTTGTTTCTTTTTTAAATTACGATCTATCTTTGACCTCCGTCAATTTGCTTTCGCTGAAAAAGCATCCACCCACTCTCCGCCCGTGAACACCGGGAAAAAATTTCGTTGTCATATAAAATAAATTTATTTAAAAAAATGTTATATATATTACAATAATGTGCATGAGGTAATCTGAGATCCCCCTCCGCGGGACCTCCGCGATTTTCTGTCGTAGTCGTATTTGAAGACGGATCGACGAATTTTTATTTCTTCTAGCAGAAAATTCCTAATAAACGTCCATCCCTACATTTTTCACGATGTTTCTTTACATTTGGATGTGGGGGAGGAAAATTCTCGGATTTATACGCATATGGACAAGTGTCCACAGTACAAAATTTTAAAAGGCGGCAGTTTTTTTTTTTGTAATCCTAGTCCGTGAAATTCCGTCGATCCGACTTCCCCTCGAAAACGTATCTCCCGTTTTTGTCTCAACTTGAAATTCCGAAAATTTTCGGGAAACAGTCCCCCCACCCCTCACCTGCAAAATAAAAACTTGGAATAAAAATTTCGTTGTCAAATAAAATAATTCGCAAAAACATCTCGCTATTTCTATCTTAACATAATGTACACAAGGTAATCATAACACCTCCACATACTGCCCGATTTTCTGACGCATTTGAGGAGCCGGATCGACAAAATCGTATTTTAGCATAAAATTCCTCAAATGCCACTACGTTTTCCTCAAAATTTAATTTAATTTAATTTTTTGGGGCGGCGGGGGTTCGACGCTTCTGACTAGGCCCTGCTGCTTAGTAGGGGGATAACAACGTAACCCATTAAAAGGCAGTTCCATAAAAACGTTCAAATACAGTATATCTCGAATGATTTTTCTTCTTTTTTTTCTTCTAATTGTACCTAAATTAAACGTTTTGGCAATTGAAGAAAATTGCTAGATGATATTGCCTAACTTTTTGTTCCTAATTTTTAACTCTGGGCGTGACTTCAAAAGTAGTCCCCTCAAATAAAAAAATTATATTTCATATGTATGACACCATGATGGTATATGCATGAAAAATTATCATGCCAGCTTGCTTGACAGCGTTTGATGGCAAAATCCCTATCAGCTTCATTGCTTCCTAATTTAAGCAAAGTGTTGCATTTTATAATGATTCTTCTCTTGAGTACATCTGAAGTTGAAAGAGGCTTTAGTTATATTTTGATTTAATTAAAAGAAAAACAAGACTCTGGCTATTACTTCCCACGGTTACTGTAATAGAATTAAAACTTCGCATGGAAACTTTTTAAAAACGGATAAAGAGAATGGTCATCTTGTGGCTACTTATTGTGAACGGACCACTATTACAGAATTTCAATACAGTGGATGCCATTGTTATGTGGTATTTCGACACAGAGAGGAAGAGATATACTAATATTCATTAATGCATGACAGATAAATACTATATAATTAATACCAAATTAAAATTCTTTACACGCTAAAGAATTGCGAGTGGATTTTGTTTTTAGCTAGTGCAGTAGCATCTGAAATTTCTCCTCCTGAGTTTTACTATTAAATAATAATTACTATCTCAACTTTGCTAGTTTATGATACTCTTGCCAAACTATAAATGCCTGGTTACCGTCACAAACTCGACAACTTTCACGGACTACTATAAAAAGACCTATATCGATTCGTTGACACATTTTATTTCCCGCGTAAAACAAGCGCGCCAAATAGTTGTACGATGTCAGATTCATCATCGATTATAAAATGATTAATAACCGCATATCGATAGATATCCTCGAAATACATTTTCATTTCAAATTTACGTCGAGTATACAGTGAAAATCGTTTATAACGACGGAATTTTTACAAGAAGTTTGGTTTGCTATTCTACTCCATACTAAATATATCGGTTATAACGACATCGTATATAACGACGAAACCTGCTATAACGACGGCGATTTTGTAGTCTACGTAGATTCTAAGTAGGGAAATTCGTATCGGATATAACGACGCGACTTGACAGTCATAAAGCAGAACCATGTGGGTTAGTTATTAAAATTTAAAGTTATCAAAATTTAAGCGTTATTCTAATCTTGTTTATTTACAAATGTCTGAGAAAGTTTTATTACTGTTAAACCTGAATATTAAAGATAGTGAACTTAAAAAGTGATTTATTAATTGAATATCACGAGGGTCATATTCTTAAGGGTCTCATTCTATTTTTTCAGCGTAGAGCCCACAAAACTCTTAAACCGGCACTGTTCTGAAGTCATTAGTATAATATAATAAATATAATTCATTAGATTTGTTTTCTACATTATATACTTTAGTAGTATTTTCTACAATTTTTTCAATTTAAAAAACTAAGGAAGTACTATGTTTTTAGTGTGGTTATAAAACATAATATAAACTGAAATCAAATTCATTATAATTATGTTTTTATTTAATTTTGAAACCAAAAAGTTTAATAATTTTTTACTATCAAAATAATTTATAAAACTCTTAGAGTGCATTATACTATAGGCTACTATGATTTTAAAAAGATATCGTTTATAACGACTGAATTTGCACGGTCCCTTGAAGGTCGTTATATCAGATTTTCACTGTACTTTTTCTAATTGGATAAGACAGAAAAGGATTTTTTGGGGGGGGGAGGAATTCAAACTTTTCGTAAAATTTTGTCGTTATATGCGGTTGGATGCTAGAATCGCCCTGCGGTGGCGCAGTGTGGTAACGCGTTCTCCTATTGCGCGGCTAATCCGGGTTCGACTCCCAGCAGTGCAAAAAGAACGCTTACTCAGAGATCTCATAAAGATCGCACTGCTCACTGTAGTCCGGGGTTTGGTTCCCTAGGCCTTAAGAGGTTCGGATTCCTCGGAAAACAGTAGGTCCCGGCGCAGCATGACCACTGTAGTCTTTGAGCCGTAAAACCAAAAAGAAAGAAAGAAAGATGGATGCTAGAATCGGCGCTCGTTTTAATACCGATACTCGATATACCGATTTCCGCCGCATTTTTAGCGGGTTTCAATAGATATTGAACCCGCTATTGCTTTTGGCTTTCCTGTCTGTCTGTCTCTCTGTACGCACGTAATAAAAAGGACAAGGTAAAGGTCTTCCGTAAATGCAATAATGATGGCTATTGTTAACGTTAAAAACCTACCGAGTTACTTGAGAATTAATGTTAATTGAAACCCGCTAAATTTAAATATCGACCTTAGGCGATTTGCTTGTTATAGTTTGGGGGGTAAATTTTCCTAATCACCCCCCGTGGATCCACCCCTGGATAAGAATAGAACCCGGATTAACTTCGCGTGAGATATATGTTTTACTACTGTACAATCTCCAGGTCCCCAGAATTGGAGCTGCAGAGAGCAATCGAATCGGGAAACTTCTTTATCATCTTGTATATGTATATACACCAACCCTATATAAATTAATCGGTACTAATGCATAAAACGCAGCCCTTGGCGAAAATTTTCAAGACCATCAAAAATTGTATATGCTATGGTCCGTGAGGTGTCCGTCATTTTGGAAAGTCGCGGTTTCATGGTTTTGGACCTTGTTTTTTGGATGGGGTGCTGTAAAGGCATCGAAACAGAAGTGTTGCTAATGCCCGTAGAGATCGTTCGCCATTATGAATTGTTGTTTTACAGACGATTTCGTGACTCAGTACTTTTTCTGAATCAGTACACGCTTCGTAGGGGGTGGCCTTCCGTTTACTGAAACATTAAATGACCATGGCACCATATCCTCCTGATTCAATGAATGTGGCATGCCAAGGGTTACAACATCTGCATTAGAGCCAGTTAACCTCTACAACGAAGGAGGTTTAAAGATACGTGAAGCATATTCCACCAAAATTAAGATATCTCCTTTTTATAATAATATATTTTTTAATAAAAATATATGAAGAAATTTTTTTCATTTGTATGAAAATACATAAAAACTTTATATAAATAATATTTTTTGTATATTTTTATATGAATAATAATAATTTATATTTCAATTATATATATTTAATATATTATTTTTTATTCTGCAAAGTTGCATAACAAGTTCAGAACGGGTTCATCGGCTTAACGTGGACCTCATATCATGTGATACGATTTTATACCAACCAAATTCACAAAGGGATTGGAAACAGCTTAACACGGTAAAAAGCAGTGTTTGAAACCATTAGGCGGCTTAAGAGAATATTTTTACTGGGAAAAAGGCTCTACAAATGACATTTATTTAAAAAAAAAAAAAAAATAGATGTTTATGGAAAGGACATGGTTTGCGACTGACCGATCGGAGAAAGAACTCCCGTTCCCTACGCTTATGATAGCCCTGCGGTGGTGAAGTGGTAACGCCCTCGCCTATTGTGCGGCTATCCCGGCGCCAAAAAATATAAACCGCCAAAAAGTTTACCGACTAATTACTTATCGTAGACCGGGGGTTCTTCAGGTTTTAAGAGGTTCGGAATCCTCTGAAAACTGTGTGTTCCTGTTCAGCACGATTCTTGCTGTCCTTGCGTCGTAAAACTCAAACATCGTATATGTTATACTGTACACTCTTTCTCACCACAGTTTTTGCATGCCATGTGTGGCGATAAAAAGCCAATGAGAACAGAATATTAATTTATGACATTAAAATGAAAATTCATTTTCGCGACAAATTAAAACCGTATGTACGATCTCACACCATTTGGCGCAGAATGACCCCTGTTGACCTTGCGCCATAAAGATAAAACCAGCCATTAACAACGAATTGTTTCTGAATGGTTATTAAGTCACGTTCGCATTTTATGACGCAAGGCCACCTAAAGCCATGCTGCCTAATATCTGGTTTTCAGAGGAATCCTAGTCGCTTTCTACTAAGGAATTAAGCCTCGGACAGTGGATAACTGGATTTTTTTAAGGCACAAGGACAGCAAAGATTATATTGCGCCGGGACCTAGAGTTTTCAGCGGAATCGGAACCTCCTAGGGAACAAAACCCCGTACCACTGCGAGTAGTTGGTTGGTAAGCATTTTTTCACTTTCAATCCACTGTAGTATGGAGGTCTCTTTGTTATAACACATAGATGTATGTACAGTGAACGAAATACAGAGGAAGCGGCCTTAAGTTTACCACGTTGCACAATGGGGTCAAATGCACCAATTGCTGGCAAAAACTTCAAAAAAAAAGTTAACAATGTGCAACAAAAATCGTTTGGAATGGAAAGTCGAATAGTGTACGCGTAAGGTACGACATATAGAGATGATGGGGAACAAACGACACCCCTACAAAAGTGGTGTAAACTTGTCTGTTCTAGCGCGATTTCGCATTATGCCTGCAAAGAAGCGAAATTGATAATGGTGTGTTCGTTCGAAGTATTCTTTCGTACTTACTGATATTCAACTACTTTTAACATGGCGTCCTTACCCACAGGTTAATACATCATTTTTAAATTTTGTTTGTTATGCTATGATTAATAGTATTTTATAAAGCTCATTTAATATTGACGCATTAAAAAAATTTTTTTTTGATTATTTAAGGTTTGTTTATGGAAATTTAGTTTACATCAGACCATATCATGTCCGTAATTGTAACATATTTATTTCCTTATAAGTTGATCTTGCTGAAACATAAAAAAACCTTGCCCATATTTGCCCCATTTGGAAATATTCCGTTTTATATAGGGTGCCCATAATTTAAGTCTTCCTATTTAGAGTCAACCTGTAACTTGATCTAAGAATGCAAATGTCTCCAAATTTGGCAAGTAGCTTAGCTAGACCATATGCAAGCGATTTTGTGAAGAAAAGATTATACAGAGTGGTTGCAAAATAAGTTATCCAGTTCTGACAAAATTTCGTCAAGAACCAAAAATTCAATAATTTGATCGCTCTTAACTTCGGTTAGATTCGGATTATTTTCAAAATTGTGACATCACTGTTTTCAGCAAACTCTGTAAAATGATAATCAAACACGATAGACATTTAAATTCAACATCATAGAGCTTTGCGGGTTATTCCGCAACGTCTGTTTATTAAAAACACTTAACGTTTCACTCCGTGCTATGCGGAGCATCCTCAGAAGTAATTGCCGGCCAAGTTTCCCTCTGCAAAATGCAAGACTTTCGCTTGGTTGCTTGGCAGAAAATGAGTGAGTAAAAAATATGAGACGTATTTGTAGTACTATTTCCCTGGCTATCCCCTGATTGGCTGATTCGTTGGTTGGTGAATGAAGGTTGTTGCTCATTGACCCAGAGGATGGCGAGTTTAAATTGACTGAAAGAGGCTCGAATTTTTAGGCAGGAATTCCAAATTGATGGAACATTAATGAAGTTTTTTCTATTGAAATTACTATTATATTAAATTATTATTTAATATTAGGACAGTTTTTAATGGCCAAGGTTCCATGTATAAGCGTGTCCACAATGCACTAGTTTTTGCCGTAACCGAGATGTCGTGAAAAAGAATTTGATGTTTATAATCAATGGCGTGTTGAGCGACCGCTGACTTAATAGGTTATTGCAAGCAAACGTGGCGTTCATGTTCCTTAAATCAAGTACAAATTGAACGACCAGTTTGTCCTATATAACTTTTACCGCACTGACACGGAATTTTTTTATAAACATCGGATATTTTAAGGGGATCTCTGGATTGTTTTGGATTTATTGAAATATAACGGAGTTTGTTGGTGGAACGAAAGACAGGTCTGATACCCTGTTTGGCCAAAATAAGTCCAATTTTGTCTGTAGTATTTTTAACATAGGGCAAAAAAGCCACAAATTTAAATTCAGTTTTATTGGATACCACTGGTGCCAAGGTAGTGAAAACCGCGCCATTTTGTTTTCTCATGGTCTGATTGCTAGCGCTTTTAGAGTGACTGTTCATGAGAAATGTTTTGGATAGAAAATATAACTCGGACTTCAGGTTATCAGCATCACAAACCTTACAAGCACGATGTACAAGGGTGTTTAAAACGGATTGTTTTTGCTCAGGGTAATGATGGGAGCTAGCATTTAAATATCTATTGGTATGAGTAGGCTTACGATACACAGATGTGGTAAGAGACCCATCATCCTTTCTAGTAACAAGAACATCAAGGAAGGGAATTTTATTTTGCATTTCAACCTCCATGGTAAACTGAATGTTGTTATGTATGCTGTTAAGATGTTGTAGGAATTCTTGTAATGCCGCTTCATCATGAGGCCACACCACGCACGTGTCATCGACATATCTACGCCATATTTTTGGTTTGTGTTTCGCCGACGCTAGGGCCCTGTCTTCAAAATGTTCCATGTGAAAGTTTTCAATAACCGGGCTAAGTGGGTCACCCATTGCCACACCGTCAGTTTGTTTATAATAGTTATTATCATAAACGAAATAGCCGGAAGTGAGACGAAGTTCAAAAAGGCGGACCAAATCCGAGGGAAACACTTCTTCCAATAGGGCAATAGTGTCCGCGACGGGTACTTGTGTAAAAAGAGAAACCACATCAAAACAGACTAGTAAATCAGTAGGCGCAAGGATGAGATGGTCCAAAAGTTCAATGAAATGTCCTGAATCACGTACTTCGTGAGCTGAGTTTCCGACATAGGTGCTAAGTTGTTTGCTAAGAAATTTTGCCAGGTTGTATGTTGGTGAATCAATGGCGCTAAAAATAGGTCTCAAAGAAACGCCTTCTTTATGTATCTTAGGTAGCCCATACAATCTTGGCGGGAGGGACTGTCTTGATGATAACTTAGAGACCACTTGTTTATACACAAAGCATTCTTTTAGTAAGGCGTTGGTTCTACGTTCGAGTTGGACGGTGGGGTCTTTCGTTGTTATTTTATATTTGGCATCAGAGAGTAAAGACTCAATTTTTGTATTGTAGTCAGCACGGTTTAGAATTACTGTTACGTTGCTGTTATCCGTTGGAATCCGATGCTATCATCCTATTTTAAACGCTTGAGGGCCATCAATTCGGAGCGTGACACATTGCAAGATGGTGCCTTGGCCATTTTTAAAATAAACGCTGTTGCCTGTCGAATATCCTCGATAATGTCTGTGGGAAGATGCCTGATGGCAGATTCCATATTAGCAATAATATTATGAACTGGGATAGCCTTGGGAGTTAATGCGAAATTATGCCCTTTGGCCAGAATTGAAATGGCCTCAGGTTCAATGTCCCGATTTGAGAGATTAACTATAAAACGATCGTTCACAGTGGGCTCAGTTTTCTGCATTACATTATTTCTTAATAGCCGTTGAAATTTGCGTATTTGATTGGTCTTTGTACGCTCTACGATAGACTGAGTATGTGTGAGATTGTCCAATGACGTCCAACAATGAGGTACCAATACTGATGATAACTGCAGATGCAGTACATAAACTTCTTTGACACAACATCGAGTTAATGACGATTGTAGGTGATCCCTTTTCTGAGCAGTGCTTTTTCAGCTCTATTATAAATGCGCTTAGCCCTTCGAGAAACGAAAGAAATTTGGGAATGATGTTATTATCCCGACATCTGAGCAGAAAGGACAGGTTGGCCAAAAAAAGATCTTTTTTCGTTTCAATTTATCAAAGGATTTGCAATGATTGAAAACTTCATTCCTGTGGAGGTGATAAATACATTCACGAAGACTTTCACGGCGTCTATTAATATACATTATAGAGCTTTTTGTGATATTCTGCCGCGTCTGTTTATTAAAAACACTTAACGTTTCACTCCGTGCTATGCGGGGCATCCTCAGAAGTAATACCGACCAAATTTCCCTCTACAAAATGCATGACCTTCACTTAGTTTCTCAGTAGAAAATAAATGATTGAAAAATATGAGACGTATTTATAGTACTATTTCCCTGACTATCCCCTGATTGGTTGATTCATTGGTTGTTGGATGAAGGCCATCTTTCATTGGCCCAGAGGGTGGCGAGTTTAGATTGGTTGAAAGAGGTCCGAATTTTTTGTGAATTTTTAATCAGTAATTGCAAACTGATGGAACATTAATGGAGTCTTCGCTATTGAAATTACCAGGACAGTTTTTAATGGCTAAGGCTTCCATGTAAAAGCGTGGCCACAATGCATTATGGCCACGTTTATACATGGAAGCCTTGACCCATGTTTGTTCCCATGAACAAACACGAACGCAGAGGGGGTCATGACCCCAAAAAAATTTTTTTTTTCACTGTAAATAATTCCATCTTTCACGACAAATGAAAGGTGTTAAGCCAAGACCATGACCAATTCTATCCTTCCCCTCCCCCCCAAATAAAAGTCTGTGTCTGCTCCTACCATTGAAGTATTTTCCAGTACCACAAGGTACCGTCATTAAACAATTGTTAATTAACAGGATGTTATTGAGAAATTTACTGCATATGTACGTTTTCCCCAAAGAATAAACGACGTTTTAAAGTTAATCAATAATTTAAATCTGACAGGCAAGGATTTAAAAATCATAAAATGTTATTTAAAATGGATTTTGTATTTCACAATCATCTATAGTAAAATCTGTCCCTAACGGCTATCAGTTTATAACACTCTTCCCTGTCCCATTTCCGATAGATATAGAATGTGTATTAGGTTCAGCTTTGTTTATTGGCGCAGTATAGCCCAGATGCTCTTGCGCCATAAAACACCTAAACAAACAATCAACTTTGTTTATAGCGATACATTAACCGGTCCTCAGAGCATGGGCGCCCATATGGGGGGCAGAGGGGAGCTCGGGTCTCCCTAGCCATTTAAAAATTGTATTTTCCCGAAACTGCTATGCATTTACTTTCAAAAGTTTTATAGTCACATTTTAAAATAAGGTACTTTTTAGCTCATTACTAATTGTCAAGCAATATCAATTATTTTTGTAGCGTTTTGGTATCTTGTACATTCACAAAAATTCTAGACAGCTTTGAGAAGGGTGTATAATATTTCAGTCCCCCTCTAAAGAGTACTCCTTAATTTTTCTCAGCTTCCCCCCCCCAGAAGTATTCGTGTGGGCGCCCATGCCCTAGAATACTGATATAAGCAGATTTTACTTTATTATAAAAATAGAATAATCTTAAATTATTAAATGAAGGATATCTACATTAGGATCCTAGTGTAATATATGCACAATTATAAGATATTTAAAAAAAAATAGAAGCTGAACGATCCTATTCTTCAACAATATAAATATTACATCATATATTCTTTCCCGTAGAATCTAAGCCATCCCCAAGACATCCCCATTACAGGAAATATGGAAAAACTATAAGAACAATTTGAAAAATTGTCATAGTATGATTGTCAAACTATAGCAGCAGGATAGACAACTATAGGAGCAGGATAGACAACTATAGGATCAGGATAGACAACCATAGGAGCAGGATAGAAAAAGTATAAGAATAAATTTTGTGATGAATTACAGGAACAAGCTGGGATAGCACTCGGTAACTGGCAACAGCATGAATACGTGCTCTGCACATTTAGCGGATTGTTACTCAAATTTTCTACCAATTGCAAAAGAAATTTCTAAAAGAGACAATTTGTGAGCAGGGGCATAGCAATCTTTTTCGGCCTTCAGACAAGAAACCAAATTGGGGTCCCCTATTTTTACTAAAATAAGGGACCCGAATATTAAATGAGGAGGTCCCCAATTCATTAGGGGCCTCTAGGTCTTGCCTACTTTTACTCTTCGGTAGCTACGCCCCTGCTCGCGAAATATTCATGGGCCATTAAGGAAATTACACAGGAAGGTGGACAATTTTACGAACTTGGAAATGTCTATGCAGAGCCGTAGCCAGGCTGGGGCTACAGGGGTCTAAGCCCCTGAAAATATAGTCAGCCCCTTGGAAAATATTTTTTCTCAAAAATAAAATATTGTAAAATTTTATTTTAAATTTTTTGTTTTGTATGAAATTGTACGTGACAATATGGAATAATAATCGTTCTTTGATGCTAAAAATATATTCAAAGTCTCTTTCTACGGTAGATCTTGTATATACAATGTTTTTTTTTTACACAGGTCTGAGTCTTCATATACTTTACAGTAATAATAGGTGAAATTATAGAGAGGTATACTAAAATTTATTTCTTAATGCAAAATTTATTTTAAGAAATTTATTTATTAATTTTAAATATATTAGTCTACTTATATATTTAGTATTATTAAATATATTAATAAAATACATCAAAACATTTACGAATTTTAAGCCCCTGTAGCTTTCAGAGCCCTTCGTAAACACAGCTACGGGCCTGTGTTTGCGCCTTTTAATATTATTAAAGAAACCAAGAATATATCAAAAACATCATATTTTGAAATTTCCTGTAAACAAGAATGCGAAAACCCAGTTCGAAAATCTAAAAGATATTGATGAAAGTAAAAGAGAATAAGATTTAAACAGAGCAATTAAAGCTACATTTACAATTCATTTAACATGGCGTTCACTTAGAATTTTTAAATTTCCATTTTATTTTAATATAACCAGACAGACGCCGTCTCTACATAACAAAATAGGAATCAAACCGGTTTGTTCACACAACTAACCTGTTGTTGTCTGCTTTCGTCCTTCTTTAACAAGGGTCGGCAACCAAAATGGGTTCTGAACAACTTCCGAGCGAAAATTTATCCACGAAACTTGAATTACCTCTTTCAATAACATTCTGCGGGCCAGGTCTAATTGTTCCCTTGTTGTTTGAACATCCAGGACCCAAGGGAGCAAGCATAGATCACGATTCGATTGGTCAATGTGTGGTTGCCCCCTGAAAGAGTCTGTCTGATGAAACTGGGTACTTTGACCACATCCCCACGCGTTTTACCACTAGTAACTCAGCGGCTACTAACACGGGAATATGTGGAAATCCGTCACCGTTTTAACCCAGCCCGTTCCCGGGACCGCCAACTTTCCCATCAGGTAACACCACCAATGAAACGAAAGCGAAACTGATGACTCTGTCCCTTGCAACCAGTGCGACTGGGTCCGCAACGGAACTCCCGTGAGTGTTGCCAAGCAAGTGAAACTTCCGAGAAGGGTGAAAGGACTAAATATCGCCGAAAATGCTCCATATCGTTATGCGTTCTTGGAAACTGGAATTAAAAACCAGATACCGCAAAATTTAAATTAAAAATTGTATTTGTTGATATTTCTCTTGGAGCTGCAATTTTCATTTTTACCCTCTTTAAACAGAACATGATACAATTTTGGAGATGGGCATTAGCCAGACTATTTTAAAAATGTGATGGCTGTTGAACAAAGGTTGATTATTTTCTATTTTATTTTTGTATGCTTATTAACACAAAATCATATCGCATTGGGGGTTATGACCCTTTGAACCCCTTTCGTACGCTAGTGCCCCCATAGACCCGGTGGTTGTTGTTATTTGATTTAAAAAATGAATACGTTTTATTTTTACCATATGCGCTCATTGAAACTGTTACATCACCTAGCACACGTTCAAACGATGATTACTATTTCAAATTAATTATTAATATGCAATAAAAACCCTCTTAACGGAAACTCCTTAGATACGGTCACTCCTTTTCTATGAAATTAAATTAAAAAAAATAATTTTATAAAAATGAAAATTCCTCAGTAAGGACCCTTCACAATAGTATCTCCTCTTTTTCGGCCATCACTTTTTTATGGACTAATTTTTTCGTACGGTGAGTGTCCTCTACTGTGGGGTTTTACAATATTTTACTATTTAAAATAATTATTAATACATTTAAATATCATAAAATTATCATTAATGCATTTAATATTGAAAATTGAT
>QLNU02014802.1:75084400-75101349 GCA_006491805.2 Dysdera silvatica | reverse complement strand
GGAGTCGAACCAAGGATCCTCTCTATGTACCGGAGCGCCTTAACCAACTAGAGGCTACTGGGACATGTGAATGATGCTCCTTTTCTTTATATTTAATGTTTGTGAAATAGTATTACCCTTCGCAGATATTAATGTCAAATATGCCAAATTGGTCAAAGCATATAATCACCGGGCCATACTTTTTATTTAAAAAAAACAAAACAAAAACCAAACCAGCCACTCTTGGACTTGTGAAAACTTTATGTAACCATGAAAATTTAATTGTGCGAGTGTATTTTGCCTCCAATAGCAAAGACAGCAAAGACACATCGACATCGTCTCTAGGCATCTGATTCATGAGACGCTGATGTTAGATACAACATTCAATGTAAGATATCTGTTTGCATTAAACTTCTGAACGCCCACATTGAGTTTGATTACAAAATGTCTTCATTAGCATTTATTTCACTATTTACAGTCGAACCTCGTTAAGATGAACACACTTAAAGCGAATTACTTTTAACATGAACTGTTTCCTTAATCTCCGTTAAATTGTACAGTGATAGTAATACGATCTCGTATCCTTTACGAATAACGCGAATTACTTTTAACATAAACAGGTTTTTGTTATCGTGAGCGTCATAGGCGTAATCTGGCGGGGGCAAGGGAACAACTTGTTTTCGAAAAGAGGAAAGAGTGTACAATTTCCCATACAATTCCACCCCAGTTTACGCTATATTTAACCCTCAAGTTACGCCTATAGTGAGTGTCCATGATAACAAGGTTCGACTTCATATACATTTGACAGAAAAGTGTAATTTTTCTTATAGAAAACGCAAAAAATAAGAAAAAATTATGCGATTTACATGTTCGTTGTCGATTTCTTTTGCAAGTCAGTCAAATGTGCTGTTGAATGTGGTGAAATTCTACTACAGATAAAATTCGAACTGCGTCCATTACACAACTGGGGGATCTAGGAAGACTAAGCCTTCGCAAAAAAATAGCTCCCCAAAAAAGCGAAAAATACATATAAATGCTATGTGGGGAGTAGTAGGAGGGGAAGCTGTACCCCCCTGGTTCTCGAGGTTAACTACGCCTATGATTGCGTCAAATTCCGTGGAATGTAATTCTTAATTCGATAATGAAGTCCAGGGGAGAAGCACGTGCTCCCCCCCTCTCCCCCCTGGACTTAAATCTTTCCTTTAAGACCTTCCCATTTTCAAAGATTTTCCTATTTAAAATGCCTCCACTTACGATTGGTTTACCCAATTTGAGACACACATTTTAGGAATACTTTATCCTTCGTCATATCTAGCGACGTAGACATTAAAAAAATATGGGAGGGGTGACTCAAGTAGCTAGGACTTTTTTGAAAATTGTAGAACCTGGCACAGCATGATCTCGTCTGTTCTTTGTCATAAAACACAAACAAACGTATCTAAGCCGTAAACGTAACTAAGCATTTAAATCGTAAACGTAACTAAGACGTCTGTGTGATTTTAAACGACCCATGGTGCTAACTCAAAATCTTTGGTGCAGTATAGACTAAATGCTCATGCGCCATAAAAATCCAAACAAACAAGCTAACTCGAAATCATTATCGTAATACAACAATGTATCTCATCATATTTATCCATTATTTATTTACAGATAGATAGATAATTGTTTAACATGATGATGGTAAGTGTTTTTTCACGTATTATTCAAACAATTACACACTTTAAATGGCTCTAAATTCGATTTTAACCAGTGGCACAGTTAATTTTTTGGAACTTTTAGGCAAGACATCGTATTGCTCCCGCCCCTCCTCTGTTTAACAAGCAACAAGTGAGGGGGGGGGGTACAAGTCGCTATGGCTACCTGCTTTTGCTATACGGCAACTAGACTCTAAACAACCTGCACTATTGTATTTTAGATTTTGCAGATTGTGTAGCATGGAATGTAATGTTCACATGTGGATGAAACCATTAAAATTGTGAATACATGTATTTCACCAGATTTTACTTTGTAAACAAAGCATCCCATTTTAAACAAAGAACTAAACTCCAGGTCCAGAAATCTCATGACGACCCTGAGTATCTGTTTTTCCTGGCATCATGTACGAAATCATGAAGGACGTGCCCTTGAATCCATATTCTCGTAATGGCACTTCTGTTGCTTGGCTATGTAATTTAATAAGTGTGTTTCAACAGTTATTGTTTGTATTTTCACGGGTTTACGAGCCAGAAACTTCGAAAGAAAAGTGACGTCACCACTCCATCTGGACAGGCCTGTCACTGTATCCCTTCTTCTTTGGTGTTTCTGGAATCTTGCCAACCAACGAGATTCCTTCCCTGTACGAAGTTTCTACGCAGTACTTTTTACCCTCAATCAGTGCGAATAATTGAAGTGAATCATTTTTTTTTTAACGAATAGACCCACGCGTCTATGGCTAGTAGCACCGTTGTAGATCGTGAACAAAAAAAGGCTAAGGGAGCCAGTTGTCGCTGCGCTAAACCGGTCGCGCAATAGAAGGTGGACGTTGTGGCCTTGGTCTGCGCAGGAAGGCTGGATGATATCAAGGCGTTGGAAGTGGTTGTGGGAAGAAGAAGAAATAAGAGGAAAAATCATCTTCGCGTGGGCAACGACGCGGAAATATACTCTTCTTGTACCTTCCCCATCTGCTATCCAAAAAGAGCAAAAGGGTAGTTACCGTTTGTTCCAAACCGTTAACGTGACATCCGCCTTAATTACTCAATAGAGGGCGTTTTAATTGTTTGTCCGCACCATTGTCTTCTACATCTTGCACGTAATCGGTACTGTTGCCATTTAAGAGTATTCAAATTCACTTTGGTGAAAGTTTCTTACATTGGTTTGGACATGCAATGTCCTATTTAAAGAAAGCATTTATGAAGTAAATCGGGGCTACCATTTTAATCGAAAATTGCAACCGTCTTCACTAGTGTGTTCCGAGAATCTTATCTTGGATATCCTCATGCTGGCTTTGGTCATTGGTGTGGTAAGCCTTGAGGTGTAATGGGAGTGGAGGTGCTACAGTCCCCACATCAATGCGCCGTACATAGTATTCATTGTAATTTTCGTTTTCCTAGGGTGTAGTGCGGCTTAATTTTCTAGAATGTTGAGCTCCCACCGCCTTTCCCCCGAGATACATCACTGATTTTAGTACCTCTAAGCCTTTAAATATAATGAATTGTGTTCATTTGCTCCTCTGCTTCCCGAAAATTAAGAATAGTTTGTGGGTTTCTACAATGGAAATGCTGCTTGTTCGCTTCGCAGGCTTCTTTGGTTGTTGCCACTAGGGTTCTAAGAAACACAAACTTAATAATTACAGTTTCTGAAATTGGCAACATGCCAAATTGTGTCCTTTTATATGATTGTTTGCAAATGTACCTAATTTCACTTTCCATATCTGGCAGCATGTATTATATAATTAAAATTTCCTTTTTAGTATTTGGCAACGGTATGTAACTGCGTTTCGAATTCTAAAATAACAATTAGTCTTCAACTTACCATCAACGTGTGCACACGTCTCGTCGAAATTTCCGCCAAAAAGGCGTACTAAATTCTTTTAACGCTGTAGTATAATTATATTTAATTTTTGACGAATTAATGAATTAACTTAAATACTTAAGCATTAATAAGTATTGTTTCCGATTAGATGGAATTTCTTGATATCTTCAGGTTTATAAATCATAATGAAAACTGGAGAGTTGAGATTCTATGGATTATCCCTGCGATAGAACAACTGTTGTCCGAACATAGGTCGGAGAATATAAGTGGCCATCATGCTAAAGTTGAGAAACAGCCTTAACATACTAAAAACCACCACAAGCCAGGCCTTTCAGCTGAAAAAACAAAGACCTGCATGCCTTCTCACTATCGTCAGTTGTCTTCTAAATCGTTATAATTCTAGAACAGCTAAAAAACTTGGCGTTAGTAAAATTTTCTACAGCGTCGAATGAGAAATATCTTCAAGAAATTTTTTTTTAGAAATGTGAAAATAAAAATCTATCCGAAAAATAAATGCACCATTCAAGATCACCTACCCTCTTCATTTTATGCGAAATTTATGGAAAAATGGAGTCCTAAAAATAAGTGTGTGAAAGCCTCTAAATCCTACCTTGAGAAAGTGTAACAGTGTGATCGGTAACCTGCATATTTATCTTATTTCTGTGTAAATATTAACAACAACACAAAAAATGTTGTAAACAATTACTTAACACGACACTCAGCGATTTACATATCTATGGATTTGTTGACTACGCCTATAGGCGTTAGCCAAAATAAATGCCAAATGAAAAAGTCTTTTGAATAATGTATTTACATGTTTCCCATGTTTGAAATACCTTCTCATACTTTATTTAATTGAACAACACAGAGACAGTGGGAGACAACAGGACTAACAAATCACAATTTCATGTACGTAAGATTATTTCGTTTATCTGAAATAAAAGGGGTGGACACGATTTCGAATATTCCGGAGATTCAGTTTTCAGTATGAAGATGCAAAGGCACTCCGGGCTAAACGGAGGGACCCTAGTTCGAATCCAGGATGGGGATGCCATCTCTTTTTTTCTCCCAAAAAAGCTCTAGTTTGAGCTACTAATACGTGGGTGTCAAATTTATTTGTAATAAAAAAAGTCCCCTATGAAAAACTCACAAAAATCTCGCCCCGGTGGCTTTGTGTGTTGACCAATATTTGGCAATTGTGTTATCCCTATGAAGGGTAATAATATCTTACACGGAAAGAGATGACAACATTCATCCAAAAACAGGTTAAATTGCCTATTCCTAAATGATTGCATTGATAGTGGAAAACATCCCAACGCATATACGTGCGTTAAAATTAAGATATTAACTGTCTTTGGAAGTAGGCCAATATCTACAATCATGGGCGTCTATATGAGTACTTCTGGGAGGGGCTGAGAAAAATTATTACCTCCTTCTCAAGGCTGCCAAACATTTTAGTGAATGTATAAGATACTAAAATGCTACAAAAGTAATTGATACCGTTTGACAATTAGTAATGAGCTAAAAAGTACCTTATTTTAAAACCTACTTGTAAAACCTTTGAAACTAAATGCATAGCAGAATTAGGCAAATAAAATTTTTGAACGCCTAGGGTGGGGCTCGAGCCCTCCCGCTCACTTATATGGGCACCTATATCTACCATTTATATTGGCTCCATTTTTAAGGCTGGATCACATTATAAAAGAAGTATGGGCGGTTTTTCTGATTCCAGTAAGCGGCTATCTACTTAAATACTACTAATAATATCAGGGCCCGATCATATCTTTGCGAGGTCCTAGACCAGGCACACGTTTGGGGCCTTTGTCCACACGAAAATTTAGAAATGCTCTCAGTGGCGAGATGAGCCCATTTCGAAGGGATATTGCAAAATTGGTCCCATCATAAGTTGGATAGGTAAATACAGTGTTACCTCTTGTAAAGGATGCCTTCAAATAAAGGACGATTGCTCTGGTCAGTATTATATCTATGCATCTACACACGTACCTCCGAAGACGGGACATTTCCATTTAAGGGACAAAATATCTTGTCCCGTGGGTGTCCCTTATTGAGAGGTAACGCTATAATAACAAATGCACAATGCTACTGCGCTGCAATTTTTAATTTTTGTTCAATTTTTAGGAAAAAATTTGGTAAAAATAAAAAATTTATGTATAAAAATGAAATAACATTTCGGCTTTATTTTGGGGGCCCTAAAATTGAGGGGCCCAAAGCTGGTCCTAAATAGTACTACTATTATTAACAGTAATAGTAAAGCAAACCACTTCAGTTAACCTAGATTTCGGTTAAGAAAAGTTTTCATAATAAGGATTCTGCTGTATTTGGAAACTTGTGGTCAGAAACGCTATCACAAAACGTCCTGAAAAAACAACTTAATATAGCCAGTAGAGAGATAAAATTTTGAATTAAGATATCTTCTCTCTAAATGCAAAATAAAAACGATTTCTTCCTGTATATAAGAACACAACAACAAAGACCTAATTCTGAACAATGATTTTTAAAAATAGAGCCTTCGTCCACTCTTTTACGATGAACTTATCACTGTAGAATCTCATTTTTCCATGCGGAGATCGTTTCTCAAAAAATTAGGTTAATAGAACTTCAAAATTTTGGCTTTTCCAGTTAAATGTCGTACATCCGTTACTTATGCTCTGAACATGCGGACCAGATAGGCCCCCGTTTTTTGGGAGTGGCCACAGTTACAAGTTCCGCTCTGTTTCTTCAGTGGAAAATCACCTTCCTAAAGTCGTTAATGTGAATGCTTTAAACCCAATGCGTGAACGGAAAGAAGTCGATATCATATGATGGGAATTTGCTGCCTAAATGGGACGTTTCCCGAGCCCATTTTGGCGGGTGTAAGTGATGACGATAGATGGGAATACGATCCATTATGCTTAGATACTGCCATCATTTACAGAATCATTAACGCGGATCAAGCTTCGATATGTCAGTCATCAGAGAACAGCTGGCATCTATGATGATCAAATTCTTGTCATTAGCAGCTTATTGGTTTTCCAAATGAGTTTGGATGAATACGTTTAATATGGGAACGAACATAATTTTAATTCGACTGCCGTTAAAACTACCAAAATCTTGATCTTTTAACACAAACTCTAAGTAATAATGTTAGGGCTTATCATCTAAGTGATTCTATTTCATATATAATCTGTGCTTGATTCTATTTAGATAAGCCATCTGGATGATTCTATTTAAATAAGTCATCTGAATGATTCTATTTAGGTAACTCATCTAGATGATTATATTTGAATAAGTCATCTGAATGCTTCTATTTAGATAAGTCATCTGAATGATTCTATTTAGATAAGTCATTTGGATGATCCTATTTAAATAAGTCATCTGGATGATTCTATTTATATAAATTATCTGAATGATTTTATTTAGATAAGTCATTTGGATGGTTCTATTTAAATAAGTAATCTGAATGATTCTATTTAGATAAGTCATCTGGATCATTCTATTTAGATAAGTCATCTGGATGATCCTATTTATAAATACATCCGTCAGCTTAGCGAATCCCAACCTAGGGTAAAAAAAAAATGTTGTGGCGTTCACCCACTCTCTCTCTCACTCATAAAAAAACCATAAAATTTGGAAAAGTTTGAGATTACAAGAAGTCCAGATTCCCGAATTTACTGAATAAAAATTCGAATTTATATAAAAGAATATATATTCTTTCATATTATATAATTATATATCTCTTGTTTATGTTAGTATCTCTAGTTCCTTTATTACCATAACTATTCTCTTACTTGACATTATTATCACACAAGCATTTCCAATTGAATCAAGTTCCTTGGATTTATGTGACAAGATGATTATCATTTGTTCGTTAGCAGCTTTTGTTGTTTCCTATATACAGTAATTTCTCCCAATAACTTCTTTCTAATTAGCAACAATTTCCACTCAAATATGTATTTTGTTGTCACAACAACTGCTTGATAAAATTATACGCATTTTCATTAACGTTTTCTCTAGTTTAGTGACGTGTTTTACCTCTACTTTGAAATTGTTAATGAAAGAGATTACTATGCTTAATTCAATAACTTTCTTTTGTTGTGCTATCTTATTATAACTAACAACTCGCCTGCGATATTAAGTAAATATTTTCTTTTTTAATCTCTGGGTGGACATGGAGTTTGGCCAAGAAATTTTCGCTTGGCTTGGTTTCCTCCAAACTTCTCTATTTTCCCCTCTTTTTTCGTTTTCCAGTCATCATTTTCTCAAAGTATGTTTTGATATACCTATTCACTTTTGCCCCAAGGTTTCTAATATAGCATCTGCCGCTAATATTTATTTATTTTACTATGGATATACGTCACAACCAGCTGTATTTTTCTTTCTTATTTATTTTTGATGCGGGTATTTCTGCAAATATATCAATCTAGTGGTTCTATTTTGATCTAGGTGATGTTTTATATTAAGCTATGTTCGAATTATTCTATTTTCACGATCTTCTAGATCATTTCAAGATCTATTCATTGAGGTAGCTGGCCTCTAGATCCAGGGGTGGGAATGAACCCCCTCACCCCCAACATTATGTGCATAGCATTCACTTGCAATTCTAGCTTTATAGAAGGAGGACAAAACCCCTTCTAGGAAAGACTAAGTCCTCCCTCTAATTAAGCCAATGGATTCATCCAAGCCTGTAGCCAAGACGGGGCCAGCAAGGGCCGGATTCCCTGTGCCCCATATACCCTTTGCCTTGCCCCAGTTACCCCTTGATCCTGGCTACATACCTGGATTCATTTAGAGTAGAATTTTCCAGGTCTTTAAATAAAGTGAAAAATTGATTTCATAATATGCAGTTTATGTGCATAATCATTATGCTATGCACATTCAAGTTCCAATTACAGAGGCCAACTTAAAAAAATTATATTTATATGTAACTATACATAATTTTATCGTGATAGGGGGTTACGACCCCATCTACAGCCCCTGTGTATGCCAATGGGTTACCTACTGTTTTCAGTAACACAAACTTAAAGAAATGATCGAAAAACGCCTCTTACTTTGAAAGAGTCTTTTAGTTTCCTCGTAGTTTCTAGCTTATTATTTTAGCAAGCTAGAAAACCATAAAGATTTGTGTCCATGTGGTATCAAACGTAGAATCAAATCGGATCTTTATATCGGGTCAAAATCGCCAATGTCAGCAGAGGTTTCTAACAACATTGTCACCAACCAGAAAATCTCTTACCTCTAAAATAAAGAAAAGTATAGAGTTTTTTAACCTTCGATTTTACCAGCACTTTATCATCGACTATTATATATTATTTTATTATTAAATGGCCAAGAACTGAAATTAACTATTTAAATTATAATAATTTATATAAAATACATTACAAGGTTTTAAAATTAAATTCAAGTTAGCCTTCTTTCCTAGCAATCGAAATATCTGTTAAAGAAAGGAAATATCGATTAGAAAATGTAATATCGATTAGAAAATGTAATATCGATTAAAAAATGTAATATCGATTAAAAAAGAAAATATCTGTTAATAAAAATGATATGAATCATTTTTATCTTTTGCCACAGATGATCGTGGGTATGTGGTAATCGAAAAAATTACGTAATTAGCTGAAATCGCGTGAACTCAGATTTTCCTTAGGCTGATAACAGAAGTTCTTATTTTTTAAACGTTGAGAATATAATTTGTTAATTACTGAATCTCATTTCCTTTAAAAAAATCCTTCAATTTTTATAAAAAAGATTTTAGCGAATTATTTTTATCCTACATTTTGTTCTAGCGGTTTTAGCCATTTAATGAATAAAAATATTAGAGCGAAAAGTTATCATTACGTTATCATTATAGTCACTGAATTGCCATTATAATCACTGTTATCATTATAATCACTATTATCATTATAATCACTGGGTTATCATTATAATCACTAAGTTAATTGGCTACGGCCTTGCATACTGTGATTGTATCGATACATGCTGTAAAAATTTTTGAACCCCCCCTTGAAATTAAATCCTGGCTACGGTCTTGGAAGCAGGCCTTTACTTTATAGCAGCAACATAGGCCTGAAATGTTTAAATAGTCATTCAACAATCGAAATAATTTGAAAAATATCTATTCGTTCTCTACTTTTTAACTCCGTGAGTGTTTCCTTTTAATAAAGTTATGAGGATGCTGGGATAAAAAGCTTGAAGTTGTAAACTTACCCTAAGAAGAAAATATATTTGATTAGGGCTTACTTATGTGTCCCCAACTGACGTACGCAGGGGTTGTTGATGGGGATTGTAACCCGCCCATTGCGATAAAATTTTGCATGTACACATATGAATATATGGAGTTCTAGCTTTGTAACCCTCCATTGAGCCTATAACCGCCTATGAACTTTTCACTTACACCTATGGTGCCTCCTACATATTTTATTCAAGTTGGCGTCCCTGAAGGCAATTATTTTAATAAAGCTTTATTTATTTAACAGTAAACATAGCAACAGTTGTTTTGCCTATAATTGTCATACTAGACAAAAAAAAATCTAATAAGGTAGCGTTCAAGCATTACGTAAGCAATGCTTTGGCCATTTTACACATACCCCCTCTCTTCCCGGTAAGCATAAATTAACAATGGCTAATATAGGAAAATAAGCACATTAGCAACCCATCCAAATGTGCTTACGTAATACTTGACACTTTCCTTATGGGTGTGTACGAATAATCTCCTCCTTTCTCTCCCATAAAATGTTTGTAATCCTCGAGTGCGTGTGGGAGGATCTCATAAGCGTAGGCAGAAAGTTCATAAGTAGGGCAGGGGTTACAGAGCTACAACTCACATATTCCTATGTTAAATATACAAAATTTCATTGCAATGGGAGGTTACAACCCCCAAAACCCCTGGCTATGACCTCGCCTCCAAAAAAACAAAAAAAGAAACCTCCACTTCAGCTTAGCAGAGCCCAAGAAATGGGTCCGAAAGTATCTACTGAAATCCTATGGTCTTATGATGAAAGTTTCCGAAAGTATCTACTGAAAGTTTCAAATGGTCATCTTCGACTAAAAGTGCCTTGGTGAACCGAAAAGTAGCAGATCCCGGCTAGAAAATAGCTTAACTGGCAACACTTGCTCAAGTTTCAAGTTTGTAGAGACCGGAGTTACAAACTAGAGAAGAAAGGACTGTTGAAATGCATTGCGTGAGCTGAGACTTGTCTCACTGATAGTTTACCCCTGGTTTCTTTTTCGTTTAATGTAACGCAGGAAGAAACTGCCTTCTCTAGAGCACATTTAGGTCATACCGCTCCGCCCTCTGCTAGAAAAAATATTCGAGCGCTCGCCATGCACGCTTGGCGAGCTAGCCATTCTGACGGCTTTTACGTAAACGAGAATTTATATGACGGCGGCCTCCTTTCCAATCCCAAAAGCAAGATTCTCTATTTGATTAATAGAATCTACTCTTCATATTGTGTGCTTTGCTGGTGCTTCTAGCCTCGTTTTTTCCGAAGAGCGAAACTAGCGGAATCGTCGCTGCTGTGCGGAGGACTTCACTGCAAGGCCGCTGGAAGCAACAGCTTTGCAGTGAAGCCCTCCCTCCGTACCCTAAATGTCAAGTGAGGATTGCTTGCGTTAACACAAGGTTGTTGGGATAAAATCAAAGCTGAAGGGAGGATTTACCTATATCCTTCGTCATGCAGGTGAAGGCTAGCCATTAAAATAAATGAATTTCCATTAGTCATAATTACATTATAGAACGTGGTACTTTTGGAAACTACTCCCACCCTACCATGACGCGCAGGGATGAAGGGATACAATAGTCACATGCGCAACTAATTAATATTTAAAGTGAGCTGTTATGACTACGCAATTGAATTTTAAAATAGACAAAGCATTTTAAATTCTAAAGCTACACGAATGCAAATGCGTTTTAGTTCAGACACTCCGCATTAAAAAATAAATAAATAAAAAAATGAGGAGGGTTAAGAGGAAAAAGGATTTTTTTTAGGTAACATAAGCAAATATCCCTAAAGTGGCCTCGCTTATCCTTACAGCGTAGGGAGTTTCCTACCTTATGAAAGCCCCAGCGTTTGTTCTAAGACCTGTCTCCCCCATTGCTATTGCATATATAATACCGCCCTTATGCCCCAGCGTTTGTTCTAAGACCTGTCTCCCCCATTGCTATTGCATATATAATACCGCTTAATTATAATACTTAAACTTTCTGTAGGCTGGGGAATTTGGGTTGCTTTTCAGTTCATTACCCCCTTTCCAAACAGGTTTTTGCAGCCTGTTAATACTATTAAACTTCATTAATTATTTTAATTTATTATAGACATTTCAAATTTAATTATAATTTACTCTGAAGATGTCTTCGAACCCTGTTTTGTTGCGTGGGCTCAAAGAGATTAATTATTCTGCCTTTATAAGAACACTTAAAAAGGTGTTATATACGTAAGTGTTCCTTTAAATGCTCAAAAATTATGTGGAAATCGGTACTCAAATCATATAACGATTGGGTTTATGCACCGCACGTGTTGGTCTTTTAATGTCATGGTCTTGAACGTTCGGGAGAAAGGAGCAGGGAGATTATTACACCTTCAAAGACATTACAATACAGGAAACGATGTTTTGTGAATGTATTTCTTTTCTCTTTATAACCCATCGTCTGACCTTATCGTTGTGCGAACCAATACGTCTCTTCCGTCCATCACCTAATGATAGGACCCCATCTGGAATGTACTACAATTATGAACACAATAAAATTATGCGTTGGTGTAGGAAGCACTGCTCCACAGCAGTATGCACAACCAATTATATTCCCCTGCGGCAAGCAGAGCAGAATTGTGCACATTGACAAAAGATACAATGAAATAATGTGCTTTGAAAGCCAACATGGAAAGAAAAAGTGTTCAGGATGGAAGCATTCATTCGTCTAAAGCATAAAATATCGTTTGTTTAGGACACAACAAATCGTATAAGGTGCTTTATAAATCGTTTGTTAGGACAATGTTTCTCCAAGTGCATTTCGCGAAAACCCTCCAGAGAGGGACTTTCCTGGAGGAGGTTCCAAAGGTGCCCCCCCCGCATATGGGCGGCTAAATCCAGGGGGGGACCGCCCGATTTTATATTATATTGTTTTATTTACCTTTGGATCAAAGACAACACCAAGGATCTTCGATTCATTCTATGGAAACAAAAAATTAAAAATATTTCTCATTTGCATGAAAACTATTTAAAACTATGTACAGTAGCGTACATAAGTATTTTAACAAACAGTTTTTACTTGTCAGCGCCATCTGTATTAAAGCATTCACTTTTATAGTGATTATGTTGTGATTCACTGCAGAGTTGCACATTCTACAATAACAACGGACTAGCGCTGCATAAGTAATTGCCTTTTCTTTCAGTTCAACTAAGAAAATTCGTGTTCAAAAGTGTTTTTACATGCTAATTAGTAATTTGTTTTCGTAGATATACTTAATTAAATAATGTGTTATATTTTGCAAAAAGCCTTCTCTTAGTCATTTTTGATTGTGAAGGCATGCCAAAAGTAAAAGAACACCCTGAAGACTTAAAAAGAATCTGTAATTGCAGATTTGATAAAAGTTTGCTCTCAGGCAAGTGTAGTGCGCAAATTTAATATATCCAAACAAACTGTAATTGTACGGAATAAAGTTTTCAATAAGAGGGGAACTGTATCTAATAATCCTATGTCAGGACGGCTATGAAAAAAAACGTCCAGTAAACGTCCAGTAAAGCTGACAAAAAGATCAGAAGAAAATATATAGTTAATCCCTGTCTAACTGCTGTAGACATAAAAGATGATTTACAGGAAAATTATAAAGTTAAAGTGCAGGTTTCCACCATAAAAAGACGTCTAAATGAAGTAAATTTAGATGGTCGCCGACCAAGCAAGAAGCCTCTTATATCTAAAAAGAATAGAAAGGCTCGACTTAGCTTTGCCCAAAAATATCGAAACTGGACTACTAAGAACTGGTCGTCTGTCCTCTGGAGTGATGAAATCAAGTTTAATCTTTTCTCATTTGATGGAATTCAGTATGTTCGGAGCCTTCCAAGCAAACGAAACGCTGTCAAATATCAAGTTCCAACCAAAAAGCATGGTGGAGGAAGGTTATGGTATGGGGTTGTTTCTCCCGCCACGTGGTAGGACCTCCAATTCGTGTTAATGGAAACATGGATCGCTTCAAATATTGTGATATACTTAAAAATCATATGCTACCCCATACCTGGAGGAAAATTCACGCTCGTTGGATTTCCCAACATAACAATGACCCAAAACACACATCTCAACATGTCAAAAGTTTTTTGAAGCAGAAATAAATGCAAGTGTTTGATTGATTTTGTCAAAGCCCAGATTTAAACCCAATCGAGCACATGTGGTCAGAACTAGACAAACGTGTCAGACGCCAAAACTACACAAATAAGGATACCTTTTTCGATTCTTTGTTCTGTGAGTGGAGAAATATTCCTCACGAGCGCATTGTACATTTAATCGGCACAACGCCGAAAAGATGCACGGCTGTTATTGATTCCAGTGGCTATCCAACCAAATATTAAACACTGAAGTGTTTTTTGCTTTTAAGTTATCAGTCAAAACAAGACTGAGCTATAAAAATAACATTTGTCAAAATACTTATGACCCAAGAGATTTCGATCAAGTATAATTTCTATTATTACAAGCTTTGAAATAAATGCTTTTTTATACATTTTTAAATATATATTATTTCACTATTAAGGTATTTTGTATTCAGATAGAATAAAACCTAGAGGAAAAAAAAATAATTGAACAAAAACTGTTTGTCAAAATACTTATGAGCGCTACTGTATATACAGATATAGCAATAAACACTGCACATCCACACTTATTAATCAAATAAAATATTAAATTAATAATGGCGACGATATTCATTTTGCATCTGGGGGCGGTCAACAACCAGGGGCGGACTGAGTCCTCTCAAAAGGCGGTTATATTGGATTTTCGTAGTGCGCAAGTCCTATCTACCATGAGGGCGTATCGGCCCGGGGGCCGATGGACAGTCCGTCCCTGCCAACAACGCAGGAACGACTTTGGCTTCAGGAGTTCTGCAACCAACTTCTAAAACATTGGTGAAATTTTCAAGAAAAGCTATGGATTCCGCCATTTCTTCTCCACGGCAACGCTTTAAACAAAGCTGACGTGAAAATAGAATTTTCTATTTTAATATCAAATCTTAACCTCTGTTCTTGTATTTTTCTTCCTATGGGTCCAACCTTGACCGTACCTCTAATTAGGTTATTCCTTATTTTATCCCTCCTTGTAACACCATTCATCCACCTCAACATTCTCATCTCAGCCACTTCCATCTTCCTTTCATGCGCTCTTGTAATTGGCCAAGTCTCCGCCCCGTATAACATTGCAGGTCTGACCACAGTTTTGTACAATTTTCCTTTCATCCTTCCGCTTACTTTCCTATCACAGAGCACTCCACTCATCTTTCTCCAATTTAACCACCCACATTGGATTCTGTATTGTATCTCTGTGGTCAAAACTCAATCGCAGCCTATGAAACATCCAAGGTACTTAAATTTTTGTGCCGATGGTAATCCTTCATCTTGTAGACCTATGCTACTTACGCTTTCTCCATTTAGTGCCACATATTCTGTCTTTGTTCTGCTTATCCTCAAACCTCTAACACTTTCCCCCATTCCTCGGTTTTCCTTTCTACTTTTTCACAGGATGTTTCGCATAGTACAATGTCATCTGCAAACAGCATACTCCATGGTGCATTACAGTTTACGTCTTTCACTAAAACATCCATTATCAGATCAAATAAGTAAGGACTGAGAGCTGAACCCTGGTGCAGTCCAACCTTTACCGGGAACCCTTCTGTCAAACCTACACTACTTCTGATGTAAGTTTCTACTCACTTCATACATTTCCTTTACATGTCTAACATACTTCTCTGATACTCCTTTTTTTCTTATACACCTCCATATCTCTTGTCTAGGTACTCTATCATATGCCTCCTCCAAATCTATGAACATCATATGTAACTCTGCTCGCATCTCTCTACATCGTTCCATGAGCTGCCTCAGTACAAATATAGCGTTCACTGTTCCTCTACCTGGCATAAAACCAAACTGTTCAGTGCCTATATCTGTCTCCTTTCTAATCCTCGTTTTCACAATTCTTTCCCATATCTTCAGTGAATGAGACATCAGCTTTATTCCTCTGTAGTTACCACATTCTTGCACATCACCTTTACCTTTATATATTGGTACAACAATACTCTTTCTCCACTCATACGGTATCTTCTCCTGTTGCCACAATTTTTTCGTAAGGTCTCACAGGATATCTATTCCTTCACCTGCCAAGCTCTTCCATACCTCTACCGGGATCTGTTCCATACCTGTTGCTTTCCCGTTTTTCATTTTCCTAAGCACCGTTTCCACTTCATTTCTGCCTATCTCCCCCCACCTCTTTTTCAATCGCTCTTCCATCATCAAATAACACACTTGAGTTTTCTTCGTTTGGTAACTTACTAAAATATTGTCGCCACCTTTCTCTATTCCACAATCGTTCCAATACTATCACTCCCCTATCATCTTTTATCTGCCTAATCATTGTAAAGTCCTTTGACCCTTTATTTCTCACTTTAGCTATTCTTATTAACTGCCTCTCTCCGTCTTTTCTTTCCATTTCTTCATACGCATCTTCCACCGCTTTTGCTATGGTCACAGCTTTCTTTGACTCATTATTTGCCAATTTATATGCTTTTTTTTGTCTCCCACGCTACCTGTTAGGTATCATCTTTTCTTCATCTCTGTCTTATGTTTTATTGCCGATTCTACTTCTTCATTCCACCACCATGCCTCCTTTATATTTGGCGGTCCTTTTCCTGATGTTTTTCATAGCACCTCTTTTTCTGTCTTTCTTATAATATAACTATTAAACTTCCACCATTCTTGTAAATCTTCCGCCAACGTTATCTCTTTTAGCACCTTTTCCTTGAACCATTTCCTCATATCATTCTCCTTCAGTTTCCACCATCTTATCTTCTGTTTTCTCTCTGCCTTGAACGTTTCATGTTTTTACTAGTTGCTAGTTCCCAATTTACTACAAACAGTCTATGCTCAAATTTTAATTAAATAATAACACTTTTTATTATTTTATAATTATTTATAGTTATTTAGTTTATTTCTTTACACAAAAGTGGCAACATCGTTATTCTCAATGTCTGTTTACATCGAAAAACTCGTTTCATTTCATTCGATCTCCATTTTACGTTTTTTAATCGTGTTAAAGCGCTTTTTTTTAGCGAAATATTATAACTGAATCGAAATATTTTAAAAACTAATGGGCCATAATAAGAATTATCGTCCAAAAAAAAAACAACGAAAATTTAAGGCAAATAGGTATACTGATAAGTTTGAAAATCATACTGTTCAAGATAGTGATACTGTAACACCAACTGCGAGTT
>QLNU02014802.1:75068259-75084300 GCA_006491805.2 Dysdera silvatica | reverse complement strand
TCTTTAAAACTTAGTAATAACAAAGAACTTTTCACAGATAAAAAATTATCGTCTAAAAGTAGTAAACTGTATGGAAATCGAATAATAGACATTCGTACTTTAATAGCTGTGTTTACAGTAGTATGCTGCCCACTTTGTTTGAAAGACGAACTCTACCTAGAAGAAGATTCCCAATTTGGTTTATGTTCGAATTTTTGTTTAAAATGATTGATTATTTTTCAAAAGGATTTGACTCTTCAAAAAAAAGTGAATGATTCCCAGATAAACACTTTTGGAGTTTTTGCACTGAGACTAATAGGAAAGGGCTATGTAGCAGGTAAGATGTTCTTCTGTGTGCTGGATTTGCTTTTCTTCTCCAAAGAGACTTTCCGAAGGCTGGAGCTGAAAATTCTACAGACCGCATCTGAAGCTGCTGTAGAGAGTATGAATGATGCAGGGAAAAAAGTTAAAACGCCGAACATTCCACAAGAATGTATCCCGAGTTGTGGGGTATCAATGGACGGCACCTGGCAAAAACGCGCCCACCATTGAGTGGTTTCGTAAGCTGTATATCAATTGACACCGGAAAGGTACTAGACATCGAAGTAATGCCGCAATTCTACAGGTTCTGTACAAAGATGTCCAAAACGGCAACTACCGATAACACACATATTTGTCGTAATCACCAGTGTTCGACTTCAAGTATGGAGACAGTTGGAGCGTACCGTATTTTTGAACGGTCAGAAAATCTCAGGAACTTACAATATACAGATTATTATGGCGACGGCGATTCTAAAGCTCTTGAAGCTGTGAAGGACATCTACGGTGTAAACACAGTGAGCAAGCAAGTTAGAATGCATCGAACATGTTCAAAAAAGGGTCGAAAGTCGCCTTCGGAAACTGAGAAAGACTACGAAAGGGCTTGGAGGAAAATAAAAATTGACCGATCGTTTCATCGATAAAGTACAAAACTATTATGGAATTGCAATTCGTGACAATAAAGATAATTTAGAAAGAATACAAAGTGCTGTCATAGCAGCTTTTTACGACTGTTGTTCGAGCAGTAAATGCCCTTTGCATGGTCAGTGTCCGTCAGGAGGGAATAGTTGGTGTAGATTTCAACGGACCAAGGCATTGGGAGAAACGTTCATCAATAAATCTCCTGGGCTTCTTCAGAATATCATAAACATTATTAAACTAGTATATATCCAGCTATATAACCAAAAATTATTAAAAGAAATGTCTTCATGGGAAGACATAAAACTGTAATGAAAGTTTAAATGGCGTACTGTGGAATGTCGTTCCAAAACAAAACTTCGTTGAACTGCAAACATTACAGATAAGCTTCTATATAGCTGTTCTTCTGTTTAATGAAGATGCCAGAGGTGTGTTAGAAGTGTTAAATAAGTTAGGATTAAACACAGGCATTTATACACTAAATGGGTTGGAACTTATGGACTATGTGCGAATAAATGATTCAACGAAACATTCTCTGACCCATGTAAAAACTCAAAGAAAAATATTACATGCCCGCCAAAAGAAGAAAACTTCAAAATAGGAAGAAAAAGGGGGTCTGAATTCTAGGCGGGTGAATTCTAGGACTGTTTTGTAAAGGTAAATTTAATTCTAGACTGATCTGTATAAATATATTCTGTTTTTTTACGACAACAACATTCAATTTCTTTTTTTTCAAAATATTTTTTTTTCAGGTAAACCTTTCATCATTAACATGACATATCAAATTTTAATTAAGGTATTTGCATGAAATTTTCAGTATATGTTTTAGTTACTATTAGCAATCAAATGAACTAACAGTTTTGATGTGGTTGAAATATTTTTTTATTTACAGCTGTTTTTATAGAGAATGGGTTGCAAAATTTGTAAAAATATTAAGTATTAATACGTCATTGCCTGTATTTTTCCTAGACTTCGATATTTCTCTTAGATTTTAGTTCATTTAAAAATCATTGTCATATATATACCTTGTTTTCAAAGAAATTTAAGATTGTTAAATTACAATTTTGTGTACAGTGTTAACCATTTTGGTTAAATTTTATGAAAATTTACCTGGAATTCCTAATTTTTTAAAAAGTATGATACATATAACTAAATTTTCTAACGTTTCATTTCACAATTTACCTAATAGCAGTAAAAAAAAAAATTAAAATAACTTTTTTCAAAAAATCTGGTCTGTGCGTAGGCGGATACCTTAAGTAATATTTATGGACAGGTGCCTTGACTAGGCGGATAAAAGTCTGAGCACGATTGGTCTAGGATATAATAAATCGTATAGGGCAGTGGTTTCCAACCTGGGGTAGCGACCGTCAAGGGGGTCGCGAACAGGTTTCTGTGGGTCGCCACAACTATTTTTAGTTGCAATTATTTTTATAAGGAATTTCATACCAAATATTTCCAACACTTTATATTTCATGGTTACACACATTGACATATTCTACTAATGATTGCAAATTTTATCTGGGTAATTAATATAATATATATAATTACTATAATATCATTATATATTATATACAATTACTATAGTGTATATAATTAATATATTATATGTAATTACTACAATATATATAATTAATATAATAACACATAATTAATACAGTAACTTTTAATGTATTTTTGTGCTCTCCAAAATGCTTTTGTTATGTAAATGTGGCGGCAGAGGACAGAAGGGAGTCGCGGATCTTGATTTACTATGGAAATGGGATCGCGGATGCCTGTAAAGTAGTCAAACCTACCTTCATGACTTGAAAAAGGTTTAGAATCACTGGCATGGAGTCATGGTAAATGTGTTAATAACATGTTTTTGTATCCGAAACCCGTAGATAACATGTCAAAAAATATAGCAAGAATTATATCCACCATTACCAATTTATACATGAATTAGAGCACACAGCATACGTGTATTTAAATAATATCATAATAAAATTATAACCATAGTAAATTATTCAATCATAACTATAATTAATTCTTATAACATTTATTCAATCATAACTATAATTAATTCTTATAACATTTATTCAATCATAACTATAATTAATTCTTATAACATTTATTCAATCATAGCTATAATTAATTCTTACAATAATTATTCAGTCATAACACTAATTTAAACACGATGAAATCATAATTAAATTGAGTTATAATTTTTTGAACATTTTTAATAGACATTCATGCGTGACATGTATATATAATGTGTTACCGAATTCCAGAAGATTCTCACGAATTTTTTCGCTAACTAACTTTATGCTTTGTACTATTGATGAGCAGAATTTTCCATTGATTCAGTCAATAATAGATTTTGCGCGTCTCTACTTTGCACAAAAATAATAAAATACAGGTTTAGTCCGGAGACGTGAGACCATGAAACTGATGGAATTGGGCTAGCAGCGCTTGGAGTGTATCAAATTTGGAGAACTTTCTCCACTGAGCTTAAGAGCATTGTTTGTAGCGCAAGGTTCCAAAGGATTATTATGGCAACACGAATGGAATGCTCAGGTGGGAATAATAATCTGCCATCGAATAATGATCTTTTGTGATTTATGAACGATCACAAAACTAATGATTCCTTAATAATCAAGATTCATCCCAAAACGATCATGATGCATTTAATGATCTTTTTAACAGTGTATTGTATAAAGCAAAGGTTCTTTGTCCTCTCATTTGTATCTGAACAGTTAGCAAAGATTTCCATTTCTTCAATAAAAATTCACATAAGGTATGAGTCAATCACGTGGAATATAATTAGTGTTTTGAACGAAAATTGAGTTTGTTTATAATCTAAGTCACCTTGTTTTGATGGATGTTCTCTCTCTATATCGATTCAGTCTTGTTCAAACCGAAATTCGCATTAATGTCAATTATCGCTCGTACTGAACATACGCTTCTCAATGTCCCATGAACCTGTTCCATTATCAATTCACGTACTTTAAATATAATGTTAATTACAATATAGTTAGTGTTAAGATATTATTACTCTTCTCAATGTGAACACAATTGCCAAATAGTCAACACATAAAGTCGCCATAGCATTTTTTTAGCGGGGTTTAATAGCTATTGAACCCGCTATTCTTGTGGTTGAGTTGACTTTTTCAATAAGCTGTCCATTGGAGGTTATTAAAAATATATGTAGGTCGTGGGTTCAACTCCCACCGAAGGCAGAAATATTTATTTTCTTTCGAACGTTTCACCATCTAATGACGCCAATTTTTTTTAATCTGCGAAATAACTGGCAACAATATATATACGTTCGTAAAGAGAGTATATATTGTCCTTCGTAGCTCAGTGGGTAGAGCCTCCGCCCGGCAAGTGGAAGGTCGTGGGTTCAGGTCCCACCGAAGGCAGAAATATTTATTTTCTTTCGAACGTTTCACCATCTAATCACGCCATTTTTTTAACCAGTCTCTTTGCAATTTGGTTTAAATAGTAGTCCATGTACTACACCATTCTGCGAAATAACTGGCAACAATATATATACGTTCGTAAAGAGATTATATATTGTCCTTCGTAGCTCAGTGGGTAGAGCCTCCGCCCGGCAAGTGGAAGGTCGTGGGTTCAGGTCCCACCGAAGGCAGAAATATTTATTTTCTTTCGAACGTTTCACCATCTAATCACGCCATACCATCGGCGTTGGTATCACTACGCCAATAAACGTTGATTGATTGACATTGTTGTTTGATTTAATCTGCGTAGTGTTCGATTTATATAAAATAAATACATATGCTGCAACGGGCATTTCGATCAATTTAATACCAGTCTCTTTGCAATTTGGTTTAAATAGTAGTCTATGTACTACACCATTCTGCGAAATAACTGGCAACAATATATATACGTTCGTAAAGAGATTATATATTGTCCTTCGTAGCTCAGTGGGTAGAGCCTCCGCCCGGCAAGTGGAAGGTCGTGGGTGCAGGTTCCACCAAAGGTAGAAATATTTATTTTCTTTCGAACGTTTCACCATCTAATCACGCCATACCATAGGCGTCGGTATCACTACGCCAATAAACGTTGATTGTTTGACATTGTTGTTTGAGTTGTTCACAATGTCAACTCAACACTCGATCTCAGTTTTTTCGGCATTTGGCATTCTATAATATCAAACATCAATGTTGCAGTTAATGATCAACTCCTTAGTAACTCTATCTCACCCACTTGGAAAAATCTTTTGTGTCTCACGGCTAGAGACGACACCTCTAACGCTTAATTCCTCCACCTAATCAAGTTTCTAACCGACGTGATGGCAACGCTGATTAACATTATGGACATAAACAGAAGCCGCCATTTGCTCTGACGACGATAGCTGTTTAACGCTATCGAAATAGCTATCAGCGATGTTATATTGTTAAAATTGTATATTTTTGCTTCGATTAATAAACGATGTTATTTTAATTTAATAGACGATGTAATTTTGATGTAATAGACTATGTATATATACTATGTATGTATATAGTTTTATTTAACAGATGGTGTAATTTTGTTTTAATCGAAGATATAATATCAATTTAATAGATAATTAATAGACTATGTAATATCAATCTAACAGACAATGCAAATTCAATTTATTAGACGAATTTTAATTCAATTTTTTGGATTATTCATAGGCGACGTAATTTTGATTTTATAGACAACGCAAGTTTGATTTTATAGACAATGTAAGTTTGCTTTTATAGACAATGCAATTTCGATTTTATAGGCAATGTAAGATTCATTTTATAGACAATGTAAGTTCGATTTTCTAAACAATGTATTTTCCATTCAATAGATGATGTAATTTCGATTTAAAGGATGATTAATAAACGATATTATTCCGTTTTTATTAATTATAAATAGACACAATAATTTCGAGTTAATAGATGATATAATTTCGAGTCAATGGGTGATCAATAGACGATAAAATTTTCATTTATAGACAATGTACTGTCCATTCAATAGACGATATTTAAAATGTTAAAGCAGAATATGGTATACATATACGCAACATATACGCAAACTGGTTGCAAACAAGCATTTGGCAACCAGTTTGCGTATAGACTAAAAAGGACGTACGAAAATGAAACGCTCCCACCGATCGGAGCACTCATTCATTGATTCTAGGTATTTCGTATTAGCGGGATTCGCCGTGTTTCATGATTTATCGTCGCTTTTTCCTTTAATTTCATCAAAGTTTCAAATCCCCCAGAATTGGGAGCGAGTTCGTCATTTTAGCTATCAGGGCATGACTTGGAAGCGACCAGCCGGAAATGTCTTCGGACCACGTGCCCCCAAAAGCCTTAACACACAGAAACAAATCTAATCCACAGTAACGGCCCTCGTTATGCAATTAGTCCACAGAGGGGATAGTATCTGGACCGTATCGCTCCGATTACCTTTAATGGGGGAAAACAAACATGCATCTAACGGTTGGAATCTCTCGTATGGCGTCTGAATGGAATTTAGCCTTTTATATTTCGTATCGAGGAATACTTGGTTATAGCTAATGTTGAGGGACCGGAAATTTTGGTTCGCTATAACCATGCTTTTGTATAACCGTCACTGGGGTATCCGGGGGGAAGATGATAGGGTCATAATCCTATTACGATATAATTTTTTATATATATATGAATCGGGCGCGGATTTAGGGGGGCGGGGTGGCAATTACCCCTCCTTGAATGAAAATTTAACATTGAAAAGATACAAGGTAAAGGTCCAATGAGGTATCATTTCCAAAAATCATCAATCGCCCCCCCCTCCCTTAAATGACCTCTAAATCCGCCCTGATATGAATATATGATGTTGTAACTCTGTAGCACCCCCTCATAAACTTTCTACGTACGTAAAACCGTTATAGGTAATCTGCATAATTTATAATTCGATGTACTCAATCAAGCACTATTATTCTTAAGATTACAAAATACATTAATAGTTGACGATTTAAGGTTATTAAAATTTAATTACTTTATGTAATTAATGACATACATTTTAAATTCACATTTATTCACGTCCTTAATTAAAACACGTCTGTTTTTTTTTTAAAGACTTCAGTTTTTAATCTCGAAGAAAATGTTTAATAATGCTTAAAACATTGAAAACACTATAGATCGTACTTCTCCCCACCCCTCACTCTTAAAAAAGTCCGTGTATAATACTGTATAATAACTGTATGTTAAATACTAGAATAAAATGGTACTGATCTAATTGATGAAAAAAATGCACTTTGTTTTCAATGGGAGAAAAATTTGGATGCTATTGAAATCTAAAGTTTACTTTGTGTTTTAGAGGAAGAGGTTAATTTTTGAAGTAAACATAAACCTAAATTCTTTTGAATATAAGATCAAAAATAATTAGAGTGGGGAGGCATTGGTTTGATATATCTGTGATATTCCATATATCATCATCAAGTGCCATCTCCGATTCAGATGGAAGTTGGCGACCAATATTGAGCACATTTTCCTGTAACTACCCGCGTGGATAATGTTTTCTGTGCTTGTCTAGCCCAAGTCTTTAAGACATCAGTCCATCTATCCTTCTTTTCTGCTTCTAGGTATCTTCCCATCATGTTTCTTTTCGGTGCCAATTGGCGTAGCTTGTATCTTTCTCCCCTTAATATGTGTTCGCTATATGCTGACTTTCTTCTCAGAATTGAAGTCACAATAGTTCATTTTGTATTGGATCTGTTCAAAATTTACTGGTTTGTGTCTTGTCAGTTCATCTTCCAATTCTAAGAGTCTACATTTCAAAAGCTTGGATTTTACTTTTGGCATCTTTTTTTAATGCCCAGGTTTCGCAACCACAAAACAGAATAGGCCAAATGTAGAATTCTAGGATTAAGATTATGATCTTTGGATTTAATTTTTTTTTTGCATTTCGTTGAATTTTGTTTTAACCAGGCCAGTTCTGTACACCTAATTTCTTTCGTTTATACATCATTGTAGCAAAAATGTTTTCCAAAATAGCAAAAAAGAATTTACTGGTTCCATGATCTTACTTTTACCATGGGCAGAGATGTTGAAGCTTTTCCTGCTAAGACGAATGGTTTTCGTTTTCTACACATTAAAGTCCAATTTCTTCTCTTTTTGTATCGGTTTCATTGATGAATGTCTATAGACATTTATTTGACGTAGCTATTACTACCATATAATCAATATCTCCCGAGTTATTTGCACTATTTGTTTACAAAAAATTAATTACAATTCCATATATCTTATTCATGAAATCAAGTTAGCGTAAATCAATTCATTGTTATAATTATTGCTGTATATCATCATATAGCATTGAACTTAATATATCTGTATTCATTATAACCACTATTAATGTTCCACTATATTTCATATAATTATGTTTCCCACACGTTCATGCGTTCACACGTCACAAGCATGACTGTCCAATCAGAATGCTGTTTAGCGAGGGCTATAGATAGTATATAGAAGGGAAGGAGGGAGGATCAAAACTCACCTCCTGGTAAAAAAATAAACCTTTATTCCTCTTTTTTTTTCAAAGAAATGCATCCCTTTGTGAGCAAATAAAAATTTGTTTTAGTGATATAATGGAACACTGATATCCATTACACGAATCTGAAGTTTTTTTTCAGTTTGTAGCCGCTATTCATATTGTTAGAGTGTCATCTTCAAAAGTGTATGCCTATTTCATTGATTTTTCCTCTACACTTGGCAAATGGTGCGTTTCCAAGGGACAGAAAAATTGTCTCAAATGTAAATGACATGATATCCATGAATGTAAATTCATGAGATACTTTCATCTCTTTACGTCGCTGCATCTATTTTTATAATTGTTTTTCCTCTCCATCGCTAGCAGAACGATCCTAGCGAAAAAAGCAAATCTTTGAAAGGATTTTCAACTAGCGAGAATAACAAATAAATAAAATCAGGTCTTTAAAACTTTTACCCCACTTCTGAAAGAAGTTACTTATCCATGTTTTGTTTTTTTCTATCGATTATAATTTCTTTTTGTTACCTGCAACCGCTATTTTTCCTCCCTTTTTCTGGTTTTTACTGGTTTTTCTTCTGATTTTCCAGCGCGAAACGTTTAGTTCGAAAATATAGGGTTGCCGTCCGTATTTTTCAGTTAACTCTCATCACTGCGACATTAGCAAAATATAGAAATACGGGCCCGTTTAGAGATAACAACATAGAAAATTTCAGAATTATTTGAAATTTCGCTTATTAGAAATCGGACTGCCCCTACTTTAAATGTATCTCCTACAAATCCTTTGAGCTGTTTCAAACGTATCTCTCTCAACTTCTTTTAACTTTTTCAAACGTATTTTCGACGCCCTTTAGTTGTTTCCTTTCTGTCTTTAGGGTTTTTTTAGCTGCTTCAAATCTATCATTGAATTCCTTTTAGCTAGGTCAAATATATTTCTATACGCATTTACTTACGATTTGTACAACACAAATTGTATAAAATTGGGCTGAAAATAAATTATTATTAATTATTATTATTAACAATTCCCCCTTCCAATACATCTTGTTATATTATGGGCTCCCACAATAGAAATACTAGTTCCTTTTACAGGCTTTCTTAACTGTTGCCACTTAGAAACGCAAAAAGACAACTTTAAACGTTCAATTTCTAAAATTGTCAAAATGCCAAATTGCTTCATTTTTATACGGTGTTTTCCAAAGGTACATAATTCCACTTTCCGCATCTGGCAACATATATTTTGTATAATTATAGTTTCACTTTCTATATTTGGCAACAGTACGTGTAATTGTTTTCCGAATTCTAAAATCAAATCAGTCTTCAATTTGCCATCGACATGTTAACACGTCTCATTGGAGACTCCGCCAAAAAGGCGTACTAAATTCTTTTAACGATGTATTCGGATTAATTTACCTTTTGGCATGCATTAATGGATTATTATAAATATTTAAAGTATTAATAAATGTTATTTGAACTGAAGTGATCGCATTACCTTCAACACTTATGTTCACAATGGTATATACACGGTATATAAATCAATTATTATTATGAACCATTATATTTATTGCATCTGTCTCAAGCGTATTTAAATTGATTTGAGTTATTTAAAATACGTCATTACTTATGTTCACAAGTATATATTTTATCTGCTTTCATTTATTATTACAAACAAATACATTCATATAAAGTTTTGAGTACGGTTGCAGCGAGCACTAGTTCAATTTATTTGCATTCAAAAAATGCGTAAAATAATAGTTCATGGTTTAATATGCATATTACATCATAATATGTACATCACGTACAATTATAATATACAATAGAAGTTTCATATATTTAACTTCAATATATGCCCGTATTCAGAAGTGGGGAGTCTTAAATTCTAGGACCAGTTCCCCCCACCCGAATCTAAATTCTTAATGGGACCTGGCTACAGTCTTGCATGCTGTTTGCTTGTTTGCTTTTTGGTTTTACGGCTCAAAGACTACAGTGGTCATGCTGCGCCGGGACCTACTGTTTTCCGAGGAATCCGAACCTCTTAAGGCCTAGGGAACCAAACCCCGGACTACAGTGAGCAGTGCGATCTTTATGAGATCTCTGAGTAAGCGTTCTTTGCACTGCTGGGAGTCGAACCCGGATTAGCGGCGCACTAGTGATTGCATCGATACATGCTTTAAAATTTTTACCCCCCCCCCGAATTAAATTCTGGCTACGGCCTTGCTTCCATATATCAAAAATGTTAATATATCGAAGTTCCTTTTAATCCTTGTGGTCTTTATATAAAGTCTCGGCGCAGCATGACCATTGTAGTCTTTGAGCCGTAAAACCACAAAACAAACAAACAAACTTTATATAAAGAAACTGTTCCTATATATTGAATTTTTTTCCCCCAAGACAAATCGGTATTTTTCACCCATTGTAACTGATGTTGATACGCAATGGGGCAAAAAATCTCTCTGTATTGAAAGAAAAGGTGGAGTTTTTGAAAAACTTTGGGTAGCATAATGCGCACAAAAAGGGTATTGCCTAAAAAACAGGGAGTTTGTTTGAATTTTTAATGGCTTAAGAGCATCTGGGCTATACTGCGCCAACGGGAGTTCGTTATGAAAACCCTTGAATATGTCACACCTGACGGGAAACATTTTAAGTGTCGTGGTTCTCAATTCGTCAAAAACGTTCTTGGCGATGTATTTCAATTTACTTAATATTTTCTTTGTGAACATTTCGATGATGAAGCATCACAGAAATTTGCTGAGTAACAAGGCGTAATAACATTTATTATAAAACTGTAACTACAAAATAAATATGATATTTTCCATCAGCATATTTTTTCCTCATTAATTCTTATTTTTAATTAACTAATAAAAAAGTTATTTTTTATTTCTCGAAGTTCCTTTATAACGAATTTTCTTTTATTATGGAACCGTCGACTTTGGTACGTGGGGATGCTACTGAATATATTTATAAGAAATACCTGTGTTGTTTAAGCACATTTACTAATCAGTTTGGCATGTTTCTGACCATAGGTGTAACTTGAGGGTTAAATATAGCGTTAATTGGGGGGGGGGGCAAAAAATTAGGCGGAAAAATGCGATTTATTTTGCCTCTGTTTTAAAAAAACGGAGGGGCATGTGCTCCTCCTTGCCCATTCCAGATTACGCCTATGTTTCTGACCTTGTCTGTTTGGTAAGAAGTTATTGCGGATCTAAAAAAACTGCTAAATTAAATTAATATAATTTAATAAATTTAAATATTATTATTTATTAAATTATTACATTTAATAAATAATATTAATATTTTTTATTATTCTAGTCCCATGAAATTCATAACTGAATATGAAAAAGGTTTATTTAAAATTCGATATATATGATCAGAAGCTTGCTCATTTACTTATTCAAATAGAATTGAAACATTTAAGTTATTTTCCTTCAATTTCCTCAACTTTTTTTCGGTAATTAAATATTTAAAGAGATTTCTGTCAAGGTTTTTAGCTCTTTTTATATATTATCTTTTTCTCTCCCTCCCTCTTTACTGTTTTTCAACCTGTTTTCATTGTACCCATTCATAAATCTTTGACTTACATGCTCATAAATACCTCCATGCATTTGTCCAATTTCAATGCTTCGACAATACGAATAGCACTTCCGAAACCGAAGAACCCGACGTTTAATATTACAATATGGTTTCATTTTAAGGCACTATGTTTAGCAACGATCATAATAAGATTCTCAATAGCTTACCTAGGCTGAGTCTGCTGTACTTTATAATCTCTGCCAATTTTTTTATACTCATACAAACTCTTTCTCCCTTTTGGTCTCTTCATCCTCCTAGCTTTTCGTTTTATTTGTTACACGTTAGAACAGTGATTTTGAGAACTTACATAAGGTAATTTATTGTATGATATTTATTTTGCTAGTTTATTGTACGGTATTTGTTGGTTTGTTGCATCATAATTGTTGGTTGATTTTACGGTACTTAGTTCCTGAGCTATATCGATGTAAACTGATTGCTGTCAGTGGCGCCGACTTCGTTGGCTTGAGACACTTTTTGGACGCTCAATAATTTTGTTGTAGGTTCCTCGAATCCTTAATATTTTTGCTCGTGGAAAAAAATACGCGTACTGAAATATATGTACAACGTCATTTGACTTCCTTTTTTATCTAAATGTTCTTGTAAGATATTACTACTTTTCTCAGGGCTAGCATAATTACCAAATATTGGTCAACACCCAAAGCCCCGGGGCGAGTCTTTGTGATATTTTTTACGCTTACAAAAACAAAATAAATTAAATAAATGATTATCTAGAGAAAAAATATTTTTCTATAATTTGCTTCATTTTAATATTTCAAGTATCTTATTGTATATATCAGATAATCTGATAATGAAATTTAAATTACGCTTAAATCCTTTGAAATATGCGCCGGTCATTCGATTTAAAATTTTCGAAATTTCCAATAATTTTTCAAGTCAGCGCATATGATTGCTGTACTTCTTCAGACATAAAATTTCTTTCAGACACAGCAACTATTGACAGTATCATGTATATGGTAATGCCTTTCAAACTCTTATTCCTACATCATCCTTTTACACTCCGGAAAAGAGAGCCCCGTTACTAGCATCGCTACTGCTCTCTTTCCATTTCCCAAGCAAACCGTTTGTATGGTCTCCTGATGTACATAATAACAAGGAATAAAGTATTACTTACTTACTTACTTACTTGTGTTTCTCAAAGTGTGGTCCTCTGAGGCTGCTCAAATGGTACACAGGATTATCACAAAATTTCGTAAAAATAAAATGCCGAAACGGTGAAATTCTGAGTAGCTAGAACATAGGTCCTGGGTGAAATTTAAAGAATTTCTCATAAATATTACTTATCACGAAATATTACCTTACGACATTTCGTGAACGAATTAACTCTCTAACACCCATGCTGTCTACATTGCTTATTATTGTCTAATTAAATTAAAAATGTAATTTTCATGGTAAATTTGACAAAATAAGATCGTAACTTATACTCTCCTTATCAAATAGTGTTACTCTAAAAATTATTTTGTTTCAGGTGGGTTTGGCCACCAACCCATATTTAAGAACAAGTTCAAAATTTTAAAGAGACTTTCTGTCAAAGTTGGTGCTTTTTTAAAATAAAACCTAAAAGAGCTAAAATTACTACGAAAGGAGTTAAAATTGACTACAAATTATATTGCAAGGGATAAATAAATCTCTCGTGCCGGGCTTCAGCATACTTATATAACCTTGCCAATAAACTTATAAATTGAGGTTATTGGTTTTGATTGGCGTCTTTTCTTGGCAGAGACGGGGCATTTTTTCATTTAGGGAAGAGAAATTCCTGCCTCAGTGGTCCGCGATAAATAGGCTACTTAAATTGATCCGTGAACCCACCTAAGTTTGTTGGCGCAGTATAGCCCAGATGCTCTTGCGCCATAAAAAAGCCAAACAAACAAACAAAACCTAAGCTTTGCACTGTTTACACCTATGTGGACGTCGCAGCCCCCTACACAAACATATAGTTGGCTCTTTGTTTTCAGGAAGGCTTATGGATCCCCCAAAAGTTCGTAAATTTGAATTAATATTCTTTTCTATAGAATAATTTTTCAGACTCCAATATAATAGTTCGTAAACTAAAGGTTCACAAACTGTGTCCACTGTACTATGTATACCCTTTTTATAATTCTCAATGCTTTTACGGTGAGAATGCTTTATTCGTTACAAAAACTTTTTAATTTTATAAAAGCAAACTTTTATAAGTTTTAACACTTAACTGCTCCAAACAGGTCACTTGCGGATTGCTCGTACTGCACGTTTTCCGTGGCGACCTCTACATCTACTTATTAAGTTTGACATCGGAAGCGCGGTGTGTATAAAATTCTCAAGCTTAGATTTTACCAAATAATGAGTATTCAAAGATGAATCAGAGGGTTTAAAATTCATCTAGTAAAATTAAAAAAAAAAAATAAAAGTAGCTGTATTCTCCTTATTATTTGATTTACAATTCCTGTTTCTGTTGTTTGTGTTACCTCAGAAGAAGAAAATGTATTCTGTTACTTGTCGTTGAAAGTATTTGCATCACCAGTCAAGGAAACCTTTAAAGGGACAGTTCCTTGCATTTGCTTATCTCCAAGCAATTGGGAAGTTTGTCCGCTGCAGTACTTTTCTCCCACCCTCACTCCACGATTTTCCGGACTGTTAAACGTGAATACAGAACGTAAGAAATTATGAGGGCCACCAATCCTTGATTACACGATACACTAGGTATTTGTAATGTGTAAGGAAAGTTTTTGAGCTGTTTTCGTCAAATTTGTCCTAGCTTTGTCTTCATCAATCATGGAACGGGGCAGCCAGCGCATGTCCACTTTTGCCTTCATACCAACCGGAACGCAGAGAATCGGCAAGAGCATGATGGAAAGTCAACGAGCTGTGGTCTAATGGCGCATGCATTGACTCTTGAAACAAAAACACAAATGAAGGTAAAGGGATAACGTAGGGGGGAAACAGATGCGGGGAGGGCAAGCCCTCCTGTGGCAGGTCCATCACCTGACCTTGCCCTGCGTCCCCTTCCAGAGTTCAAGGGTCTGGCAGAATGAGAAGTAGAAAGTGGTTTGAGCTCTGTTGGGTGCGGGCCACACAACTTTCCACCATACCTCCGTTATGATGGACCTAGAGCATTGAACTCCATGGGGTCGGACGCCGGATGTAACAGGTATTATAGCATCAGAGAGTCTCTCTCTCCCTCTCTCTCTCTCCCCTTTTCCCTTTCGCATCACTGATTTTACCAGAAGTGGGTGGCTGACTGTGCTTGGTAAAAACTCCAAGATCTTGGGTGCGGTAAAAACTCGTTTTCATTGCCGTGGGAAGTTTTCTAATTTTTTGTTCTCGAGTCATCAGTCGCGCTAAAATGAAAGTAATTTTCCTGAGTTCAAAGAAGTTTTCGCATTTAACAGTGCATATACTTGTTTCTTAAGCTGGTGTTTTGACTCTGTCTGCTGTCAGGAATAAGCGAAACTTATTACACATATCAGCAAAGGTTATGGCAATGACAAAATTGAGAACTGTATGAATTTTTGACACCAGTACTTTGACAGTTTCTTCTGATACTGATATTTTGATGGTTTCTCTGGACAGTGGTACTATTTTCGGGGCTATTTATCAATTTGAAGGAATATTGGTCAACGACAGCAATCCACACCACTGAAAATGGGAGTTTTCATCAGTCAACCTCTCATTTGTCAAAACTGTGTAACTCCTTTTAGCTCTTCTTCAATGATTTATTTGACTCAATTTATGCAGACATTATAAGGAGTGCAATATTGCTCATTGACAAGAGAAGTGAACGATATTGCTTACTGAGAAGATAAGTGAATTATTTTGCTCACCTCTGTCCAACATGTCTACTCCATGAATCGGATATTTTAAAGCATAGAACGTCTTTTAATAACAGAGCATGTATTCTGTTATCATTAATATTAATCATGGTAGCTTAAATTCTGAAATTAATGACAAAATAACAAGCTAACATATATGTAACCAAAAGATACATTATTCGTATTGATACGTCCAGAGACTCTTTATTGAGTTAAGCGTCATCTGTGCTACGTTTAAAGACTCTTTAACGAGTTA
>QLNU02014802.1:75048330-75062781 GCA_006491805.2 Dysdera silvatica | reverse complement strand
TATCTATATTAACTTTATCTATAACGATATCTATACAAACTTTATCTATAATGATAAACTATGTGTTTGTGTGTATATGACGTTACCTTATCCCGGTTCCTTGAGTACCATTATAGATAGATTTCACTATATATATCCATCAGAATTCACAATAGCATGAAAAAATATGTGAATAACCTTGATTCAACAACTCCTATTCTATGGTATGTGCAGCATTCGTATGTAGTGATCGCCGCATTATGTGATCGCCGCTATCATTATTCTTCGCATAATGTTATAGGATTAAAGACATTCGGTCCGTTCATCGGTTATTATAATCATTCATTCGCTTATTATTATCGGTCTGGCAGCAAGGATTTTCATTTTGGTAATACTTGAGGGTAGTAGCGTATGAAAGGAAGGGGTTTAGGGGCTAAAGCCCCTCATTGGATAAAAAAAGTACATTGTCCTCCTCAACACCGAATCACTTCTAGGATTACAGCGCCGCCTCTTGCAGCCACCTTTCCCAATCCCCGCCTGCTCAGTCCTATACTAACGCCGAAACGCTTGATCTCTTTTTTCAAGTTGTTTGGAAAACTCTTGTAACTTTTTAATTTATATGCCCCTGCTGAGGAGAGGGGAAATAAATTTTTCAATATTTTTGTCAATGCCTTTTCGAGGCCTTCAATTTTCTTTGTAATCCAGCCTTGTGATCAAGGCATTATCTAAGCAGTGAAAGGGTTAATACCTCTATGAAATTAAAATGTTATTCACTGAAGCGACAGAACAGTGGTTCCCAACTCAATTTAAGCCGCGGACCACTTTTCCACTTCAATTGTACCCGCGGACCACTTTTCCACCTCTAATTTTACTTGCGGACCACTTTTCCACCTCTAATTTTACTTGCGGACCACTTTTTCACCTCTAATTTTACTTGCGGACCACTTTGAAAAATTCTCATGAGTTGACTGCTAGACCTTAATTAAAAGACTGGGTTTTGAATTGGAAATGTATTTTGTAGATCGTTCTTCGGGAAAAAAGCAATATGCAAAAAAGATCTAATGATAATACAATCGAACCCTCGTTAATACGAATACGCTGAAGACAGTGCGTTGTAGAATTTTTACTGAAGTTCCGTCATGTTGGCGGAAATACTACAAATATACAGTTGAATGGCAACACGCTACACGAATAAATAGAAGCAAATAAAATACAATTTTGTGGTGAAGTTATTTAAAAATCGTTAAATAACGATTTAAATTTTCGTCCTAAATTATTATTATTATTATTATCTAATCTAATTAAATAGTTTTAACGATTTTAAATAACTGCACCATAAATTGTGTTTACTATTTTGCTTCCCCATTATACCATCAATTTCATTTTTATATTTAATTTTAATATTTAATAATAACAATTTTTATAAGTATTTTTTAATTATTTTTAAATAATGACCAGTCTCGCGAACAAGAAAGAAAGAAAGAAAGGGAGGAGGAGTATATTTTGTGCTACTAGTCTGTATATTTTGTACTACTAGTCTTTATATTTTGTGCTACTGGTCTGTACATTTTGTGCTACTAGTCTGTATATTTTGTACTATTGGTCTGTATATTTTGTATTCCTAGTCTGTAAATTTTGTACTACTAATCTGTATATTTTGTACTACTGGGCTGTATATTTTGTACTACCCGTCTGTATATTTTGTACTACTGGTCTGTATATTTTGTACTACTGGTCTGTATATTTTCTACTACTGGCCTGTATATTTTGTACTACCCGTCTGTATATTTTGTACTACTGGTCTGTATATTTTGTACTACTGGCCTGTATATTTTGTACTACCCGTCTGTATATTTTGTACTACTGGTCTGTATATTTTGTACTACTCGTCTGTATATTTTATACTACTGGTCTGTATATTTTGTACTACTGGTTTGTATATTTTGTACTACTGGTCTGTATATTTTGTACTACTGGCCTGTATATTTTGTACTACTCGTCTGTATATTTTGTACTACTCGTCTGTATATTTTGTACTACTGGTCTGTATATTTTATACTACTAGTCTGTATATTTTTTGTACTACTAGTCCGTATATCTTTTAACGCTAGTCCCTCTGTTTTGTAATATGCTACTGGCTATGTATGTGCGTTTGCATGTACGCAAAATTTCGTGTGATCGTACAAACATGTTTGTAACAATCCTTCATAGAAAAAATCCTTAAGCAATAAGTAGATCACCGATACCGTACCACTTTGCACCAGCACAGAAGGCTTCGATACCATCACGTATCGTTGTTTCATTTGTAAAACATTTACTATTCTGTTAGTGATGAAATTACGAAACAATAAAATGAAACACAAGTAGTCCGGTATTATTAGTGATGCAATACAGTTATTCGGTGTAATACAGTCAGAAAACCTGAACGTCAAAACAGACAGGTCACCTTGAAAAACAATGAGTTGTCTTTTCTCATTTTTGTACATGGTTTGGAATTCATCAATTTCTCAAAACCTGTCAATGATTTAATAGGTCATACGTTAATTAAAAAGTGATTATTGTTAATTAAAAATATTAAAACAGTTTACATATATCAGTTTTTCACATATCAGCAGCTTTACACAGTCGCTTAAAAATATTCTAAAAGATGTTGCCATGGTTTTTAAAACCGAATTAAAACTTTAATATTCCTTAAAAAAAAACTGTTAAAATTTTGCAATCGATGACAATCTCATTTCGCGTAAATTCTGAGTATTATCCGTAATAATCTCAATTTACAGCAGTAGTTAAAACTTATAGGAGCTCAAGTGATTATGGGGGCCTCAAATGGCTTTAAAAATGATTATGTAATGAAGTCTTGGAGAAAATGATGTGTTTTCATATCCAATTTGGGGCCTGAGTACCATTTCACTATGTCACTGATTTACAACGATTTTAAGTTTGTAGCATTGCTAACTTAATTTCCTTTATGACACATGGAAGGTTTGCTACACCAGAACTTGCAATATTTCGAGGAAAGAAACCTATTTTTTTTTTCCTTGAGAATCAAACCCCTGAAAACGGATTGGCAGGGGAAAAAACAGCCAGCAGGGTTCGAACTTAGTTTTCTGCATGGTGTCTAAATGCATTACTGCTACGCCACTCCATAGCTTCCATTGGCTTCAAGTTTAGCATGAAGTGATTTCATGTGTGTCATTAGTTTAACCAGTAGTAATTTTCATTTGTGTAATTATTTTAACTCGCACAAATTTTAATTTATGGTTGTTTTAATCCGTATTAATTTCAGTTTGTGATAATTTTAAATTGTAGTAATTTTAATTGTGGTAATTTTAGTGCGTGCTAATTTTAATTTGTGGAAGTTTTAATCCGTACTAATTTTAGTTCGTGGTAATTTCAATCTGTACTAATTTTAATTTGTGGTAATTTTAATCCGTGCTAACTTTAGATTAAGGTATAGCTATCAATATATCTGTAATTATCTTTTGAGTATCTTTTAAACACTTTGAAGCATATTTTAGTGTCTTTTAAATACTTTGAAACATATTTTAGTGCCTTTTAAATACTTTGAAACATATTTTAGCGTCTTTTAAATACTTTGAAACATATTTTAGTGCCTTTTAAATACTTTGAAACATATTTTAGCGTCTTTTAAATACTTTGAAACATATTTTAGTGTCTTTGTCATATCTTTATAATACAGTAAAACAAAACTTTGTGTGAACTAAAGAAACGTCGTGTTTTTAAATCATATACCAATGTTGAAATAATTATTGTTCTGAATTATCTTTATATATTGTATCTCTACAATAACTTAAATTTTCCGACTAATACCTTTCCGTTATTATCATTAATTCAGCATTTAATGTGAAATGCAGAGGCGGACGGGACCGCTGGCCAACCGGCCCCTGAGTTGGTGCGCCCTCATGGGCTATAAGGCTCACATCCCCTGATAATCCAAGGTATGCGCCCTTCGAGAGGACACAGTCCACCCCCCCGGCGTAATGCCATTTTGTTAATTACCTCGCGCAAAAAGTATAAGAAGATGTTTGTTAAAATAATCCGCTTGGAAAAGTTGGATTAAATTTCAATTAAGCAACAATGTAAGCAAGACATAAAAAAGAGTTTCTAAATAAAAGTGAGAGTCAAGAGATTGCTCTAATTATCATAATTAATTAATTAATTAATTATCACCGTAACGAGCAGGTGTTTAAGAGTGGAGAACAAAGCTGCATGCCTCATGCATATCAATGAGATAATGACCGAGAAATTCAAGGGGAAATCTTTCTTTGCGACTGCGCAATTACTTATGATGTCGGCCATGTTAATTGCAATTCATAGTAACAGTAACATTAATAATAATAATTACATTATTTACAGCAATGGAGCAATAATATAAACACTTATTATTGATTATTCAAAATCACGAATATGTTTTCGTGATGTTGGTGCAAGAGGTGAAGAAGTTAATTTTCTTTTTGTTTATTGGCGCAGGTATTGTTTCTTAAAAAATATGCCTTTCGCATATTTATGAGTTCTAAGGAAACCAGTTGAATATGCCTATTGATAAAACACAAAGGGATTTTCTACATTAAACTACGAATCACGCTTTGTTTTAAGGAAGTAATTGCATGTCACAGAATCTACTCTAGACCGTTATATAACTTATCGAAGGTGAATCTGCAATCCTTTTAGATATTAATTCTCCATGTGTGTGTGTGTGTGAAAATGTTTCCTCATTAATATATATACCTAGGTGTATATTTATCATGATCTACAAATTACTGATTCATATATTTATCTCAGCCAGCTGATTTCAATGGAAGGCAACATTGTAACGGAACTCAACAGACGTATTAAACTTGGCTGGAGTGCATGTGGAAGAAACAGTTTTATCCTGAAGGGGAAATTACCTTTATTTCTAAAAAGAAAATCTTCAACCAGTGTGTGTATTGCCAGTCCTCTCTTGTAGATCAGAGACATATAATTTAACAATTGCAGCAATACGGAAGTTACAGACAACCCAAAGGAGTATGGAGAGGTGCATGCTTGGAATAACTAGGAGAGATCGAAAAAGAAACACTTGGGTGAGAGAGCAAACTAGAGTAGAGGACATCATTGTTAAAGTAAAAAGGCTGAAATGGCGATGGGCTGGGCATATTGCAAGAAGAACTGATCAACGATGGACAACGAATTCTCAACTATGATTCCAAGAGATCATCAAAGACCTAGAAAACGTCCTCAAACTAGATGGGTGGATGAAATAAGAAAAGAGGTTGGGGTGACGTGGAAACGAATGGCCCAGGATAGACTTGTGTGGAAAGCATTTGGAGAGACCTTCATCCAGCAGTGGATAGATAATGGTTGAATATGATGATGATGATATATTTTATCATACATTATACTGTATGTCTTAATAATATATACCTTATTTTCTTATTATTTATCTTTAATTAGCAATAGAATACAGTCGTAGCCTCCAGCTTCTATGACCATACATAAGTACTGAACTGGGCTTGCCCTATTTGGTAATATGGCAGCGTATCGCGATTCTGAAGTCATGTGAAGCCTTGGGCGCTCATATATAAATTGGCGAAGAACTAAGCCCCCCCTAGCCGTTTAAAAATTTGATTTGCCCGATTCTGCTATGCATTTACTTTCAAAAGATTTACAGTCACATTTTAAAATAAGGTACTTTTTAGCTCATTACTAATTGTCAAGCAGTATCAATTATTTTTGTAGCATTTTAGTATCTTGTACATACATTAAAATGTTTGACAGCCTTGAGAAGGAGGTAATAATTTTTCTCAGCCCCCCCCTAAAAGTACTCATATGGGCGCCCATAACGCCCTCTGATATGCGACTGAAGTTATTAGTCGAATATCAGATTATCCGTTGTGCAGTCTTAGATGACCGAATCAAGCTAGCTTAAAATGAGGTTCAGAACCGATTATTCGAAAAATGAGCAAACTCGTTCTCTTTGCGGATGCATTCTAACGTTGATTTTTTTTAAAGGGAATGCAATCCTTATTCTGATTCTTTAAACGCAATTCGGTCTTTGGGAGTCATTCCTAGTCTTTCATCGATTTACTGAATAGGATTGAGAATGGTTCTTTCAAGGAAATGAGTTCAGATCCAAGTGAATAATTCTTACATTCACTTTTGTGAATAGATGCTATTGGGTTATTCCCTTTTATAACAATAATAATGATTTATTAATTTTTTCTAGATACAATTACATTGGAAAATATTATTTCTGTTATTTGGAACGTGAACACATTTTTGCGTAACGACGTCTTATTTGTTGACATATATTTTCCCTCTATAACACTTTTAAAAACATACATTATCCGATTTTCTTAACTTTTGTAAATTTTTAAGTACCGATATACATTTCTTCCACTGCATATTGTATACTGTTATATATAGTGTATACTCTTGTACACTCTATGCATACTGTATTAGTATACATATTGTATACTAATCATTAATATTGCTATTATATAATAAATGTTATTTATATAGAAATATGTATATCACCATTTTTAATTGTAGATGATATTATTTTATATTGTATTGATTTATATTTTATCTTCTATATTCTATATTTCCCTTATTTCTATATTCAATATTTTATGAACTTCTATACTCTATATTTTATATTTTCATAACATATTTTATATTTCTATACTCTATGTTTTACCTTGTTATTATATTTATATATTTTATGTCTGTATAATTTAAAATTCATAGTATATATTTCTATATTCTCTTCCATAGCCCTATTCTCTACCTCCTCTCAATCAATGTTTCGTATGTAGAGTCCCAAGTAAATGCTAATGGTATAACCAACCAGTGCCAATGCATTTTTGAAAAAAATCCCATTTTTTCTTTACAACCATTTTATCCCATACCCACACACACAAACATCAATCAGCCTCCCTCTTAATGTTCTTTTTTTTTGTTTTTAATAGCTCAACTTATTTTATCTCCTATATTTATCAAGGAACTTGTTTCATAACGTGGGTCCTCTATAGTTCACACAATGTTCACTATTTGTACACTTCTACACATTATGTGTGTGTATGCATGTGTACGCTTGTCCCGTTGGCCATGACAAAGCGACAGAAGAGAAAATATAAGCTTTGAAAAAAATCCTTGTGGAACTAAAATGAAAGGGACGTCATGGAATTTTAAGAATGTATCCTACCAAGAATAAGAATGGAAAAGGGCCTGTGAATATAAATCCGGAACCACTTTTCTTCAGAACTGCGTCACGTTTCGAAAAACAGCCAAAGAAGGAATCCAGTGTGAAGTTAATTGGTTTGATTCTGGTCATTATTTCGCACTGAAAGTGATGGATGAGGATGATTATGGAAGCCCGAACCAGAGAATGAACTCAATAAAGTCTTCCTCAACAACAATGCCAGCTTTCAGTGTCTTCAGCTTGATTTTTTTTGAAACGTCTGAAAATTCTTGAAAGTGTAGTTAGTAGATATGCTTTCTGAAAAAGGAGATTGGCAATAACAATCGAATGTAAACCCAGTTAATTAATTTATGGTATTTTTATATTAAGCCCATCGTTTATATGTTTCAGTTGGTGTTTATGCATTTCGTTATCTAGTCACTCAATATATCTCTAGACTTCATAAATAATTGTGTTCCCTTGCACACACAGGCTTGAAAGAGCCCTTGCCATTTTCACTTAACAGCAATCACTACACCCAATTTTATACGTGAAATCTCCAGAGTGCCAAGTTTTCATTTTTAATGTAACTTAGCCTTTTATAGCTCAGTATAATCGAGACATAATTCAATTAAAATCACTTCTTGGGAATAAATTGATATTAAGGAAAGAGAGGAGAGAAAAAGACACGTTTTAAAGCCTTGAAGACCATAGGTAATAGAAACTCATTTGTCAATTTCTACACGTTTTAATAAAATAGGCCTTTAAATTTCTGCATAGAAATTTCCTAATTACAACGTAAGACGTACTCTGAGCAGGTATACCAACTCTATAGAGTCCAAGGACTCATCGCTCCCATGAAAACGGACCGGCAAAATAAGTAAGTAAATAAATAAATACAAGGATGTGCTTGGGGTTGAAAAGCATAACATGTAACATGTAAAAGCATAACAGCCTGTGGGTTAATACATTTTGCCACCTTGTCTTTCTGAACATAACCAAAGGTATATACAATTTCTCGGTGTCGACGATTTGGCACTGTGGGCTTCATTCTCTACTTAGCCTATTGTTAAATCCGCCACTGCATGGTCACGTGAGTCATTTGCCAAGGGCGTTGTGTCAATTTCTTAGCTGCTGCTTGCTTGTTGCAATTACAATTTTCTTTCCCTTAACGGTCCTACGGAAGTGCAGTAATAAAGCAGTCGTCCATCGTGTAGTTCATAAGCGTACGCAGAAAGTTCATAAGGGGATATAGGCTCAATGTCGGGCATCAATTAGAGAGCTACATACAACTCACATATTCCTATGTTGAATATACAAAATTTCATTGCAAAAAGGGGGGGTTACAACCCCATCAACACCACCTGCGTACGCCAGTGATGCGGTTATCCTGAATTCGACTACCAATTGCACCAAAAAGTGAACGCTTACGGATTGACTGCTCACCGTGGTCCAGGGGTTGGTTCGCTAGGCCTTGTGAGGTCCGGATTTTTCGGAAAACTGTAGGTTCTTGCACAACGTGACTCTTGTTGCTCTTACGACATAAAATTCAACCCTGGTTCGAGTCCAGGATGAGGACGGCGCCTCTTTTTCTCCAAATACGAAAAAGCTCTAGTTTGAGCTAAATAAACGTGGGTGGCAAAAATTATTGTATAATAAATTCCCCCACGAAAAACTCACAAAAATTTCGCCCCGGAGGCTTTTCTGTGTTAACCTTTATTTGACAATTGTGTTATCCCTGTGAAGGATAATAATATCTTACATAAATCCAAACAAATTAGCTCTTACCGACTTATAGTCAATGTGAAAGTAGAGATGCAAAAAACCCGGGAATATTGAGGCGATGAAATAAACAGGGGAATTTTCGGGAATAAACGGGGAATTTTGGAAGCATTGGAAACTTTGATGGAAATCAATTATTTTAGCGATGTTTACGTCTATTTGCACATCACCAGGTACTTAAAAAAAAGAACGAAATATTTCAATAAACTTTTCTACAGTTATTTTTTCCCCTATCTCTTTTCGTGGAAAGTTTACCTACTTTTAATTTTGACTAAAGAAATAATTGTACGAATTAATCAATATACATCTTTATCTGAAATTTCACTCTAACTAGCAATGTGTATGTCAATTAATAAATGTGCATGATTATTAAAAAGTTATCACTTTCTCTTAAAATTCCACATAAACAGATATCTTTAACAGCAAGACTTTAAATGCAATCTGTGTAACTGAAATTATCATTAGATGACGAAATTATATTCCATTATAAATATTCCTAAGTTCAAATTAAATAATGTTACCACTTTACGGTATTAAATACCATAGGCGTAGGCAGTATGAAAATTCATAAGGGGGTTATAGGCTTAATGGGAGGGGTTACAGAGCTACAACTCATATATTCCTATGTTAAATATACAAAATTTCATTGCGATGGGGTTACAACCCCCAAAACCGCCCCCTGGCTACGCCTATGTTAAATACACGAAGAATCGTTATCGATTAATTATCAAAATTAGCTATATATTTTTTTTAGATAAATAAGTAAAGCAAAAATTTTTCTAAATAATTCAACGGCGATATTTCAAAATTCCCACAATTTTCAAAAAACTTTTGTTTTGAGAATTTTGAAAATTTCCTTCTAAAAAAAAATCCTTTTTTTTTTCCGGCTTTAAATCGAGGTTTTTTTTTCAACCTTTACATCTCTAAGTAGTAGGCGAGAAAATATTTCTTAAGGATGCTTTTTTCCCCAACCACATAGTATTAATTAATTTCTGGTAGTTTGGTTGCTATGGGTTGTAAAATTATGTACTTGGGAGCTGTAGGAAACAAAAGGAATAAAGCAATAGATATTCTGTAGAATTTTTTAATTTCAAACCATGCAACGTAATATTTAAAAACAAATTACACACAAACGTAGTTTAATTTGAGTTGGAGATAGATTTTTACAATTATTTCGGTGGAAAATCAAGCGTCCACCATCGTCAGAAACTTTGTGTCCAAACTGTTTGGACAATTTTTCTGACGATGGTGGACGCTTGATTTTCCACCGAAACAATTGTAAAAATGTATCTCCAGCTCAAATTAAACTGCGTTTGTGTGTAATTTGTTTTTAAATATTATTTTGCGCAGTGTATCGCTCATATTTTCTTCATGCAACGTAAGTTCAATTCTTCAGAATGGTGATTTTTTTTTAAAATAATAATTCGCTGTGACAATGAAAGGTAGTGTTTTAAATAGATTAAATCTTTTTATTTTTCATTTTCCTTCTGATATATATTATTAGTCCATGTATATACCGTGTATTGATCCCTTGCTGACGTTGCCTATAAAATTCCCTTTTTTTCAAAATCAAACCTTTAAATTAATTGTTTTATTTCCTCATCAATAATTTTAATAAATACAAATCTTGCTTCTTTGTCACAATGTCCATTGTTTTCTATTTTTCAATCTAGTTATCCAAAAATGCATGAGTCATTATCGGAAAAACAAAAGGTAGGAATACCGTTTATGCGAAAATGTTACTTACATATAGCGCCATCTATCAAGTAAAATTATGTTTAAAAACTAAGAATCCATTTGACTTTACTTTAAAGATTAAATATATATATAAAATAAATAAATAAATAAATAAAATAAATAAATAAAATAAAAGTTCGTTGGATTGTAAAAAATACGAGGCAATTATTTTCACGCGAATAACCATTTTTCTTCTTTACTTGGTTAAAAAGTATTAAATCCGCAGCCTGCTGCTCAGGAAAAATTATTTTTGTGTATTATTATTATTATTCAGGCTCAAGCAGCTTAAAAAAAGAGATAAAATAATACGGCTTTAATGAAAACAGTGTATTTTGTTCTCCAATTGGTGGACTTTAACCCTCACTTCCGAATCCCTCTCATCCCTACGCCACTGATGTTGCTATTTAAATTTTAAAAACGGTGCGGACTGTTTTTCTAAATGGAAAACTTAGAACTGTGTTCATCAATATTAAATAAAACAAAGGGTACGGTGATGAAGTTTCCAGACTGTGCCAAAAAAGCGGCGACCTCGAGAGGTAGGCAGGTACTCAGCTAGGGGGACTACCTGCAAAGCTAATAAATCAGCGTGTGTGAATCATAAATAGCTTCTTTTTAGGTACAATAGAACTTGTAGAATACACACTTTTGAGACAACACACGCTAGAATTCCACAATTCACTTGATAACTCATAAAATCGAGAAAAATATATGCATCAAATTTTGTGTGAATCTCGGGAAATCAGCAATCGAAATTCTTGGATTTCTTCACTCATATTCTTTATATTGTTATCAGCCAAAAAACAGCGTTGCTTTTCAAGGGCGGATGCATAAACCTTTCAAAGTGAGGAGCGATTTGCTTCAGATTCATATTTTTAGCCACACGTTCTTTTCATTTCATTTTCTACGGTATAATCCAGGCTCAAGGAAGATGTGGGGAGGGGGCAATAGCCCCGTCGCATCCCCTTGGATCCGCCGCTGTTGATCTGAGAGAGAGAGAGAGAAAAGTTTATGGTTGAGTCAGAGTTCCGCTCGTTTGAACCAATGACGATTGCCTGCCATGTTCCATAATTGATATTAACAACGTGTCAGATATATTATGAATAGTTCATTAACGATGCTCATAAACGATTTATAGAATTTTTTAACAATACAGTGCATACCGATTCATATATGAATCATACCGATTTTTGAAGAATTTGGCATTAAAAAAGTGCAGGTCCAATAGGTTTCTTAGTTTCGTTGCACACTTCCACATCGCATCTTTAGTTTTCAATCGTTATTTTTCTTCGTAGGTAACTAACTATATTGATCTAAATATGCATCTTAATAAAGCATATTTCCTTATTAATAATTTACGATACCTTGCGTTTACATTTACTTTAAGCACTATAAATTAATAATTAATAAAATAATTTCATAAAAGTAAATTTAATTGAAATATTTATAAAAACACCTCTTTAAAATAAAATGCTACTCAACACAACTTAATTTTTATAACTAAATGCACAGAGATTGATATATAATAATAATGTTTGTTTATTAAACCCAATTTGTATACATTTTTCGTGAGGTACATATCATAATCGATTTTAGAAAGAATAGAAGCAATCTTTTAGATTTTTTATTTAAGATTTGGGTTAGAATTGGAAGAGAGTATCATATAATGGACGCCCATATGAGTACTTTTGGGGGGGGGGGCTGAAAAAAATTATTACCTCCTTTACCAGACTGTACTAAAATGCTACAAAAATAATTTATACTACTTGACAATTAGTAATGAGCTAAAAAGTAGCTCATTTTACTATGTGACTAAATTTTTTAATGCAAATACATGGCTGAATCGGGTAAATCAAATTTTTGAACGGCTAGGGGAGGGCTCAAGCCCCCTTCCCACTTATATGGGCGTTCATCATTGGCGTACGCAGGGGGTGTTGATGGGGGTTGTAACCCCCATTGCAATGAAATTTTGTATATTTAACATAGGAATATGTGAGTTGTAGCTCTGTAACCTCCTTCCCATTGAACCTATAACTCCCTCTACGAACTTTCTACGTACGCCAATGGCGCCCACGTATCATATATATATATAAATCAAACGAAACAAATAATAATAAAAAATACCAAAAAATAAAGCCAAACTCCTTTAATATTTTTCTTTGCTTGTTTAACCTATAAGTATTGACAGAAAAAATGTAGAACCTGTTTTGGTGCCCTGTCGTTTCGATCATCTTCTTGACATTCTAGATACTTCTACATTCTAGATACATTCTAGATATCTTGACATTCATAATACGAATGGCACGCAAAACTAGTAACAGCTCGTCTGTTAAAAATGTGGTTGTGCTGCTAATGGGTTATGTTTTAAACTAAATTGTAGATTTTTGAAACGGTATACAACACCATAAAAATTTATTTATACATGAAACACATTCTCCTTCTTATTTATGTCGGCTTAATTAGGTAGCGATATTTATCTTCTTAAGCGTAGCTCAATCCATGATATTTCTTATGTATTTCTTATGGCCTCTTCTTCTTTTTCCAGATAGGTGACCGTGTCTGTGGCCAAGCCGGGACCAGCAGAGACGTAGCCCCAGTTGCCCCGTTTCTGTGCCACAGTTGCCCCAGTTGCCTTGCCTCAGTTGCCCCTTCATCCTAGCCACAGGCCTGTAGGTGACCCAAGGGAAAAAGTGGCCAGAAACCGCCGTTAGAGGTAAAAAAAAAGACTAAGATGGATTCGCTGTTTTAATTTCATTGATGTGGGCCGAAAGTTAGTACAAGAAGTAATTTCCTGGGGGTGGGCTAGAGCTTCTCCCAACCGCACCCCTGGCTACACATGACCAAGTTCTTCATTTCCGTTTCAGTTCTAGCGGAATCTCCGCCAAAAAAGAAAGCCTGGAAAACCAAACGGTGCGTTTCTAGCATCGCAACCATATGAAACCAATCGTGTTTAGAATAAACTTCTTGACTAAATTTCCCTGGTGCGAAATCTTTCTGTTCGACGACGCCTGAAAATCATTCAAGTCCGGCACAGAGCTGACATTGCCAGGGGCCGACTATCACTATTGGGGGCCCCGGACCTAACTTGCATTTGGGGGCCTCGTAACGTGCATATAAAGATTAGATATCAATCCGAAAATTGTGCACACCTTTATTCCCATTTAAAAATGTAGGTAAGAATGTGCTTTTCGATCCCACTGACACGCTGACATTGTAGTTGTAACTGGATATCAGCTGTGATTCAGATTTCTCTGAATTCGCTTTAGATTGTAAATCCGAAGAAGGGTAAAAGAACCATTTTTTTTATCAATTTACTCTATAATCTATTTTACTGCTAATATCTATACGTGGGTGGCAAAAATTATTGTATAATAAATTCCCCCACGAAAACTCACAAAAATCTCGCCCCGGAGGCTTTCTTGTGTTGACCATATTTGGCAATTGTGTTATCCCTGCGGAGGGTAATAATACCTTAACACCTTTACATACGGAGAAAGAGAGCGTTGTTTCCTGTCCTCATTCGTCTAGCGGTCCAAGACACTCCGGGCTAAACGGAGGGACCCTGGTTCGAATCCAGGATGGGGAAAGCGTCTCTTTTTCTCCAAAATTACATAAGCTCTAGTTTGAGCTGTAATTAAAACGTGGGTGGCAAAAATTATTGTATAATAAATTCCCCCACGAAAACTCACAAAAATCTCGCCCCGGAGGCTTTTCTGTGTTGACCATTATTTGGCAATTGTGTTATCCCTGTGAAGGGTAATAATATCTTACAT
>QLNU02014802.1:75029031-75048230 GCA_006491805.2 Dysdera silvatica | reverse complement strand
AGCTAAAGTATTAATAAATATCATTTCAACTAGACGGGATTGCTGCATTTTTCAAACTTACATTTGCAAAATTACTCATAAGTAAATATACATATGAATCGAAATATTGCTAGTGAAAATCTAAATAAAGGTTTTAAAACAAAATTTCCAAAATTGTGATTTAATGGCTAGGTATAAACTTTTCTGTTATGCCGATACTCGATTAATGCATTTGAACGTTGTAAACACACGTTTCATACTTTACGTTGTAAACTGCAAGTTTCTTGTGTTCGTGAGCTTCATACGTCTGGAGACTTTACTGGCATAACTAGATTTTTTCTCTCCGATGTGGGGGTGGGATTGTAGCCTCCAGTCCAATTCTCGGCACAAATAATTGGTGATTAATAATTGGTGAATAGTAATTGGTGATTTCGTGATTTTGGTTTTTTTTATAAGGGTTTGCTAAGCAAACCCCTGGTGAAGAAGCCAATGACCTTTTTGTTCTTTAGATTGACTTCTTGCCCTCCCAACATTGTGGTGCCCATCTTCTTCGTTTTCCCATATTCCTCCTCTTTCTTCTCGGCTACTGCTTTTAATTTTAAACATTAACTAACAAAAAAAGCAAAAATCTTCAATGTTATTGAATATTAGAACGTTGAAAATGTATTCAATAACATTGAAGACTTTTTCTTTCAGGGTTTTTTTTTCTTTTTTATAAAGATTTCTTCATTGGTGAATGAAGAATAACATTTGAATTTAAGCGGAATAGTCCTGTCTGGGATTACAGACTCACATCCGGCGGCCAGCCTTCCCAATTCCCCCTGGCCGAGTCAAGTCAAGTAAGCGGAATAGAAAAGTAACACGAAGCGGTCGGGACACACTTGAATCCCTATTTTCATTAGCTATCTACGCTGATATCAGGATTTTAAAATGGCCCTAATTATTGCCGGGACTATAATTTACACACCAAAAAGCCTTGACTAACGGGACGGGTTACCAAGTAATTTAAATAATCTTTATTTTGACCTAGGAGTTCTTTTTTTTTTTTATGTTGTCATTTAAAAAAAAAATCAAGCTGGGAATTCTAGTGTAGTTTTTATTGTTTAGTACACGATGCATGCATGCAAGCAAGGAAGGAAGGAAGGAAAGAAAGAAAGGAGGAAGAAGAAAAGGAAGGATCTATCAATCGATCGATTGATCAATCACAATAAATACATATGTTTTCCACGATAAAGTTATTTGAAAAACACGTACAGAAATATTCAAGACAACTGCATGACGTGATTGGGTTGCTAGAAACACGAAAACTACCAGAAGCAAGCAAAAGGCGTTACACAGAACTGTAAAGCGGCTCTACCGTTCTGCTAGAGCCGACGGAATGACAAAAAGTACTGAGCCTGAAGAAGCGACGAAAAACGAAAGGCTCTATTTAAAACAAATATAAATGTAAGAATTGAATGAATCCCCGGAATTAAAAACATGGCGACAGATAAATGTTTTAAACATTTTTCCTAAGTGTTTCCGAAAATAACGAGCAACCAATAAAATGAAGAATTCGAGTCTGTCCCGGCCGCCTTCAAAAAATGCCCTGCGTACCCGTCAAAACTTGAATGAATACTAATAAACAAAAGAGAAAAAGCACCCTCTGGCATTTCGTGCCTTTCGGGTTACCATGACAACTAAAATTGAAAAGTGAGAATTAAACACAATTGACATTTCTTCATGTACCTATGATTCATTCCACCAGAATATAGTGGCAACAACATTTTTCATTAGTTTTAACATAAATAATTATTATTGATACAACTACAATAAAGTGGCAACAACAGCCTCCTACAATTATTAAGACGTAATGAAAAAATGTGACGCTTTTTTTCTAATTGACCTCCGTAAAACATTTTCAACGTTAAATGTTATTTTTTGAACTGTACGCAAGCGTTCTAATTTAATAATGAGTGCGTTTAATCATATGATTAATTAAAGGCCTTTTAATTATTGATTTTACTATACGATTATGCGAATGTACACGTATATAATTATTAAATTAACGAGTTTTCATACACTATGAATATGAATCGCAGGAAGTTGGAAAGTTGATATTTGATTCTTACTTAAGAGGTCATATTAACCAGATGGTCTGGTCTGAGACTTCAACAGGCCTGTAGCCAAGTCGGGGCGTGGCCTCAGTTGCCCCATAGAGCTATTTATATATATACAGAACAATCCCAGGGTTTCCTGTGCCCCATATGCTCTTTGCCTTGCCCAGTTGCCCTTTCATTCTGGCTACATGCCTGAACCTCAACTTATATTATACTTATTACAACTTATATACAACTTATATACAACTTATTACCATAAACAGTCCTGGAGATTAAAGGAATTCTTAAACAATCAATAAAAGAAAAATTCTAAAATTTGCAGTTTGAATGACGTTTTGATGTCTGAAGTAGCTCTAAGTGTTATAGCACTATGGGTAATCCTGAGTAAATTCAGGTGTTTTCAGCAGCTTAGTAAATGTCCATTCAGATCGATTTCATTAAAATATCCTAATTATTTCTTCTACATAAATAAATACTATCTACTCTTATCATGCATTGGAAACATTTTCCTACACACAGGCTTATAGCCAAGCCGAGGCTAACAGAGGTAGCTCCAGTTTCCTCATCGAGTTATTTGTATATATAGAACAATCCTAGGATTCCCTGCGTCACATATGCCCTTTACCTTGCCCTAGTTGCCCCTTCGTCCTAGCTACAGGCCTGCCTACACGTCTTTTGGCGAAAATGGATGAGTATCCGGCCAAATTTCTCGCCGTTCGACGCTTAGGGTTACTTACATTCCCTGTGCTTACAATTCTTTGCTTATTTGCGCGGTAATTTATTTACAGAGTTTATCTTTTTTTGCCTAACTTGTGTCGAATACCCATATCAACGTTTAATACACTCACGTTATATATATATCCGCGATAACATGCCTAATAATAAGGCAATACACGAAGTTAAACCACAGTGGCAACGATTTTCCTCCAGAGGACAATGTTAAAAGACTGACAGCAAGAAACTAATATCAGGATATGCATTGGCTAAAAAAATAAATGAAGGATAGAATAATGACAACAACATAAAAATATTTATATTTTTATTTAATAATTTCATCTCTTCATCAATCATCAGAACAGTAAATACATTAGATTCATTTCACAATTAATGGTACACATAAACGTACAAGCTTGCATAAACTAGTGCTCAAAATTAAGAGATAACCTACATTATCTCCATTTACACAGATTATTCTCTAGTTTTTGTACATTAGTGCCCTGAACGTAACATATATTTTTTTGTCTATTGGCATAGTATTATCCTTTGCGTTGGAGGATATCCCTTCGAATTATGCGCTGCACTGGTGCTCAAAATTAAAGAATAATTTACATTTTCACTTGTGTAGATTTTTCCTTACTTTTAATGACCAGTGTATTAATGAAACACTTTTATTGTTTACTTGCGTGGTATGCATCTTTGCGTTGAAGGATATTTCATTGAACTCATGGCACTCAGGGCCGGATTAGAACCATGTTCCTGAGGGCCCAAGGGGAAAAGATGGGGCCCTTCCACCCCCCAGCTCCCCGTATTGCAGAAAAGGCAGAAGCTAAAAGCTTTGGCTTCACGCATTATTGCTCTCTCTCTCTCTCTCACACTCTCTTTCTCTTTTTGTATAAATTTCTAAAATATGAGTAGCTTATAATTGTATTTTAATGCTTTCCGACTTCGGAAGTAAAAATCTAATTCGGAAAGGAAATGTTCTAAAAACACAAGTATTATTTTTTTGAACGTAGTGGGCTCCAGGGCCCTGTGGATAGTATGGCCTTGGGTGCACTGCGCTAGTGTTCGAAATTAAAAAAATAATCTATATCTTTACTTGTATAGATTCTTCCTTATTGCTAATGACTAACGCATTAAATGCAATGCATTCATCGTTTATTTGCTTAGTATCCTCCTCTGTATTGAAAGGCATTTCACTGAACAACAGCGCTCTACGCTGGTGCTCAAAATTAAAGGATAATCTGCATTTTCACTTGTGTAGATTCCGCATTGCTTTTAATAAACAGTGATTTAAATAAAACACATTTGTTGTTTACTTGCGCGGTATCCTATTTGCATTGAAGGATATCTCATTGAACAACGGTACACTGCGCTCGTGCTCAACGTTAGAACAATAAATATAAATCTGAACCTGCAGAGAAATATAATCAATAATTCACATAACATATAACGAAATTTATTTCATTATATGTTCATCTATATTATGTTTGCTATATACTACCATATGTCACCCCGTGTGAATATAAAAGTAATAAGTTCCTAAATTACATTTCATATAGTAGAGTAAAATAGGGGGCTCAAGCCCCCCCCATTAGACAGCAAGACGCATTGCCCTGATTATATCACTTAATCTATTATAAATCTACTTGAGACCCCCCCTAATTTTTTAAATGTTACACTCCTGGTTCTGTAATAAGAAAAAAAGACAGTAAAATGCAGTAAAAATATTTTACACTTGCTGTTTTTTGTTTTGGGTATCAGTGCGGTATTTTAAAACGGGACAATGCACACAGTTAAACTATTATTTCCCGATGAATCGATATTTGCAGTTAGTGACTCGATTAAAGTCTTAGGGTTGCAAAATTCGAAGTAGACCTTTCCGAAAGTCGCCACTGGTATCGTTCGAGATAGCTTCAACGAGGTCTTTGTTGAATTGCCTTAAGTACGCTTCCTTGATATCCTCTAAGTCCAACTGAAAATATAGAAAAAAAAGATAGCAGAACAGACATTAAAAAAATAGATAGCAGAATAGACATTAAAAAATTAGATAGCAGAATAGACATTTAAAAATTAGATAGCAGAATAGAGATTACAAAATTAGATAGCAGAATAGACATTTAAAAAATTAGATAGCAGAATAGACATTTAAAAAATTAGATAGCAGAATAGACATTTAAAAATTAGATAGCAGAATAGACATTTAAAAATTAGATAGCAGAATAGACATTAAAAAATTAGATAGCAGAATAGACATTAAAAAATAGATAGCAATATAAAAATGACTAAGGGTATCTCGATTTAATTTGCTTTGAGTGTAAAAACGAAAACAAGTGAATTTTCCTTATTTGTAACATTGTTAATATTGAATTTCGGATATTTCCTGAATTGAAATTTTTATGTTTTCCAAAAAATACGGGTTTTCATAAAAATGATGAAGAAACTAAATAACGTTTATTAGCATAACACATTTTCTTTCAGTGTGAATAGCAAACTAAAAATTTGATAATTTTATGAGACAAAATTACTTCAGCTCTGGAGACTAGTAATCGAATTAATGCCGCATCGTCGGTACCGAGTCCTTTGATAGCTCTGTTAATCTGTGTTGCCAAGAAGGATTTCTTGTCGTGGAGACAACTGACTAAAAAGGTATATTTGCGAAAAATCAGATTTATGTCATCAATACATACTGTTATGATAATACAAAAATATCAGCAATAACATTTTAACAATGCCGTCAAACATGACGTAGCAATGCCACCAATGATAACGCAACAGAGCCATCATTGATGACGTAACAGTGCCATCAATGATGACGTAACAGTACCATCAATGATGACGTAACAGTGCTATCAATGATGATGTAATATCATCAATGATGACGTAGCATTGCCATCAATGATGATGTAATATCATCAACGATGGCGCAACATTGCCATCAATGATGATGCAATATCATCAATAATGATAAAACGATGCCATCAATGACGATATAACAATGATGATACAACATCGTCATCAATGCTGATGTGAAGTAAAGTCAGTAAAGTCTTTATATACGTTCGTAAGGGATTAGATATTGTCGTTCGTAGCTCAGATGGTAGAGCCTTCGCCTGTCAAGTGGAAGGTCGTGGGTTCAGGTCCCACCGAACGCAGAAATATTTATTTTCTTTCGAACGTTTCACCATCTAATCACGCCATAACATCGGCGCTGGTATCACTACGCCAATAAACGTTGATTTATATTATTGTTTAATTATCACAATGCTAACGCAGGAATATCTCAATAATGGCGCTGCAAAATTAACATATCAATGATGCCATTATATCTGCAAAAAATACACATTATATCTGAAAGATGTAATAATATTAGTAATGATACAACAATATAATTAATGATGATATGTCATGACGATACCGCGAAGTCTATCAAATGATGATAAACCCACTTTAGTCTAAATTTCCAAAGGAATATAGGGTGAAAAACTTGGTTTGGTCTGCCTATAAGAACTCATCCAGTCGCTGTTTATCTTGTGAAAATGAAGCTTAACTCATAAAGAGATTAACCTCAATAAGAGGAAGGGGGATGTTAAAATGCGAATGCATTTCTTCAAGCATCTTCCATTGAAAATGGGCTAGGCCTAGTTTCTATGGCAACTGACAGGCGCAACCTCAACGGCGGGAAGAGTTCTAGTGCTAGACAGACAGTCTTTTAGGAAAGGCATATATATGTTCATATTTTCTACTACGCTCAGAAATCAATACTCTCCTCTTACCTATGGCCACAAATACGTCCCTCGTGGGACCAGTGAACTCTGCCCGAAGGGCAGCAGTCAAGGAATGCCCAGCAATTCTTTCGTAGGCATCTATCGTGGCTTGCAGTTGAACTTGGCTCCTGTTGCACAATATCATTGTAAAAAGTTCTTCATCAGCACCTAACCTTCCCACTCCAGCCTGTTTAAAATGTGGATGTTTTGAGTATGCAAGCAAACAAATCATCACGGTTAAAATCATCTGATACGGTTAAGATTTTATGACATACGTGTGAGAAATCAAGAAGCTTCCGAACTATTTCGATAATAGTATATACAATTACATCGTAAAGTCTTTGCGCTTCCATCTCTGCCAAATCCAAGTCCACCTCATTGTCTTCCTCCCTCTCGGCTGCCACCAGGCAACGTATCACACGCTGGAAAGCGCCGCTAGTGTCCGAACTTAATCCCTCTTCCAAATCACTCTGATATTCTAGTGAAACAATAGAGAAAGGGAGGTGGCAGGAACATCAAAATAAAGCAGATAAAAAAACTTTGCTCAATAACAAGCTAATTAATGTGTATCATCATGGCATAATTAAGGTCGCAGAAAGCATTAGATTTCAAATTTCTCTATGACCCTTAATTCTGTTGTTGGAAATTGAAAATATGAACGAAACATGGTACAATTAACATTAGCTGTTAAGTATGATATATTTTATTTATTAGATATATTCGAAAAGTTGAATTATTTTAATAGGTCGTTGAAAGGAAAAACCGCAATCTCATACCTTGCAAAGCGTCTATTATTGCTTTTCATAGAAACTTATTGATATTGGACGCAGCGAATTAATGAAATTCCCTTCATTAGCTACTCTTGACATAGAATTGCAAGCCGATTTTTTTTTTTTTGTATATATTGAGCATTTGAAGTATTTTTATAATGATATGCAATTCCTCTTTAATGACATGCTGACGATAATTATCTCAGATTGGTTGGGGAATCCATTGAAGGTAAACGCAGCAGATGTGGGCATTGCCTTGCAAGAACATTTCATTGAACTTCAATGTGATATAGCCGCTCAAACTGTGGTCGAAAAAAGACAGGCAATATCCCTGGATAAGCAGTGAAATTGCAAATAACTTTCTACAGCTTTGGGAAAAGGAAAATACATTTTTTATCGTATTTTCCACTTCATATCTTGTTGAATGTGGATTTAGTAGAGTTCATCTTCTACCAAATGTTCATAACCGTCCTGATATTGTGAGGGATAGTGATCTTTGATTGCCCCTGAAAAAAGCTGCAGCCAGATATACAAAAATTTGCTTGTTCTCATCAGTGATAAGGATCTCACATAAAAAGGTTAAACACTGGTAAAATAGCAATGAAAAAGATCACTCAAGCTTTCGGACGCATCAGCAGCAGTCCTTCATCAGGAGTAATGGATCTCATTAAACTGAGGGACAATTATGTAATATTTGATAATAAAATATTCTATTATTAATATTTCTTGTATAATAAATAAAGTGTTGTTGATAAAGCACATTGATTTGAAATGTAGTTATTAAAATAAATTAAAAAAAAGTCACGGGGGGGGAATGGTCGTGAATGAAGCTGAAAATGGAGCCTCTGACCAGAAAAGGGTTTAGAAACACTGCCCTATTTAGCGGAGGTTCGAATCAGTCGGAAAATTTCATGTAGGTTCTTGTGCGACATGGCCCCAACTTTCCTTCTACCATGGAACACGAGCTTTTGGACGACGAGTAGTAGGTAAGACTATAGGTATAGTAGGTAGGTAGACTATAGGTATAGTAGGTAGGTAGACTATAGATATAGTAGGTAGGTATATATATATATATAGATATAGTAGGTAGGTAGACTATAGGTATAGTAGGTAGGTAGGTAGACTATAGGTATAGTAGGTAGGTAGACTATAGGTATAGTAGGTAGGTAGACTATAGGTACAGTAGGTAGGTAGGTAGACTGTAGGTATAGTAGGTAGACTATAGGTATAGTAGGTAAGTAGATTATAGGTATAGTAGGTAGGTATATAGGAGGTAAGACTTGTAAAAAGAAACTTGTCAACGAAATAAATAGCGGTTGGATGTAATGAAAATACTGCTAATTTGGTGATTATATAAATGCCTCTGAATACTTCCAGATGAGTATCTATTATATTTCCTATAATAATCGTCATAACAATCAGCTTAGCTGATTTATATTAGATATTATCTTCAAGAGGTTTATATTAATATTAATTAATAATAAAAAAAACTGAGTATTAGATGTTAAAAGAGATTTTGCATCATTATAAAAATTCAGAACTTTGTTTACAAAATATGAGAACATAGAAAAACAAGAGAAACAAATTAATTATAACTAATTATAACTAATTAATACACTATGTATAGGGATTTTTAGGAAGATGTCATCTAATAGAAATTCCACCTACTTTCCTTATAGTATTTCTTAATTTCGTCCAATTCCTGTAAGAATAAAATTCATTATTACAAATATTAAACGTTTCTTCATTAAATTTTTTCATCATTAAAAGCATAGGACATTATTGCGTTATACGAAATATTGTTATTATGTTAATTGTTAAATATCATATTAAATATCATGTCGTTATTGCGAAATATCATGTTATACAAGGGTTTTCTAAACATTATTATGACACACAGCCCTTGGAAATATTTATTTAGATTTTGGACCCTTGCAAAATAAACATAGCGCCTACTAAATAATTAAAAATTCTAAAAAATTAAAACAATAAATTCATTGATAATAAAAATATCAGCCGCTTATTAATAAAATCCCCAGGAATTGATTTAAATGCATGCAATATTATTACAAAGTTGACAGATAATAAAAATAAAAATGCGCCCTTTATAAAAATAAAAAAAAAATGCAGTGACAAATCTAATAATATAGTAACTATACAAAATAATCAAGCTCAAATGCATATCGTTCATTTCTTGGAATTCCTCTGTAATAATTCACCCAAATATTCTAAAATGTCAGCAAAGAAAAAGATTCCTCTTCTTTCTTGTCCCGTCCAACCAACGCTATTTAAAAACTATCATGATCCATTTAAATGCAACGTATATGATTAAAACAACAAATACTTGGCAGTGTTAGGCCAAAAACTACCAACTGCTTCAATCATGGGACATGAATACATCATCGCATCAATGGAAGAAAGCTATATTATTTAAAACAAATTACACACAAACGCAGTTTAATTTGAGCAGGAGAGACATTTTACAATTGTTTCGGTGGAAAATCAAGCGTCCACCATCGTCAGAAAATTCGTCCAAACTGATTTGTTGCCACTAAATCAAAAACGAAAAAGTGAAAAAGGCGAAAAAAGGTAACATAACAAAAAGCCTGATTTGTGTCGCCATCTATTGTGCAGAATGCTAAGTAAAAGGAAAAGGAACAATTATTGTTGGAAGAAGAAATTATGTTGATTGAAAGAGAGGTTTGTAACAAGAGGGGAAAAAATTGTTCTCAACCGGCTCGTTGACTATTGTACAGGAATTACTGAAGATATGAAAGGCCTCGAAAAAATTGAGATCTGAGGGTGAACGGACTTTTTCAATTATTTTTGCATCGGCAAAACAGAAACGATGGCCATGTTTCCATGAGTGTTTTGCAATGGCCGATTTTTCAAAATCTTGTTTGTGAACGTACGATTGGTGCTCTTTGAGTCTGAAACGCAGGGCTCTACGTGTTTGGCCAACGTAGGACAATCCGCATTCACAATCTATTTTATAAATGCCAAAATTATTGTGGTCAGGAATCTGGTCTTTTAGTTGGGTAACACCAAGTTTGTTACCTGGCTTGAAAATAACGCGGAAATTAAATTTGCGGAGGATGGAGGAGATTCTAGATGAAAGATTTGGCACAAACGGAATGCAGATTGTTTCTTTGGTGGGAGCCGTTTCTTGGCACAAAGTGGATGTGAACTTGGGAACTCTGGATAGTTTCTTTACTGCGAGGTCGATCACCGACGGATGATATCCCCGGTTTGAGGCGATGTTTTGCAAATGTGTAAGCTCTTTGGAGAGCGCTTGTTCAGAAGAAAACAATTTCAGAGCACGGGAGGTAAGCCAATGGAAAGTGCACATCTTTTGGGATTGTGGGTGTGCGGATTTGGCATGTGGTGGTAGGCAAATAGCACCCGGTTTGTGATGGATGCTGGTTTTCCAACCGGTCTCCGTTCGCGTAACCATCACACCCAAAAAGGCCAATTTCGAGTTTTTCTCCTCCTCGAAGGTGATCTAGATACAGGTGTCTACTGCGTTCAAAATTCCGACTGTCAGTGCAAGATTTACATTCGGATCAGTCAAGATCGCGAAAACATCGTCAACGTTTCTGATCCAGCAATCGAAGGAGAGAAGGTCCATAATCTTTGTTTCAACGTAGTGCATATATATATTCGCAAGTAAGGGAGAGAGGGGGTTTCCCATGGCAAGGCCATCCATCTGTTTAAAAAACTTATTTTGGTATGAAAAAACTGTATTATTAACACACAGATCGGTGAGATGTAAAAGTTCATGAAGTTCGAAATCTGAGTAATGGAACTCCCTCATACGGTTAGCCAAAGCGTCAAGAGCTCCCTTTAACGGTACAGAAGTGAATAAACTTTTCACGTCAAAAGAAATGATTTTTGAAGAAAAGGTGGTGCAATTTTTAAGGCGCGTGGTAAATTCAAACGAGTTTTTGACTGTAAAGAAATTGTTTTCAAGTAGATGGGAAAAACAATGCACCAGATGTTTTGAAAGAGCATAAGTGGCTGTGCCAATACTTGAAACAATCGGTCGGAAGGGTATGTTGGCTTTATGTATTTTTGGCAGAGCGTACAATCAGGCGACATTAGCTATGGATGGTGTAATGACTTTCTTAGTACGAACATCAATAACGGAACTATTGTGAATGGCTTTCTTGGTTCTTTGCATCTGAACGGACGACGGATTTTTTTTAAGATTTGTTTTAAATATTATTTTTGCGCAGTGTATCGCTCATATTTCTCTCATGAAAGCTATACTGTTATTGAAACGAAAAAGGAAGTTGATGAAGAATTTCTGTAATTGTGTATTTGTAGTGGTGAGGATCTGCAAAGATGAGTCGAAAATTTTGACTCTGAAATTGTGCAACAGATTCGAAAATAAAACAAAAACAAAACACCATGCCAGTAAAATGACAATGAGTTCGAAGGTAAAGAGATAGCTGACCGACCAGGTGGACATTTTGCTACTGGAAAGTTGAAACTTTCAGAGAAATGGACCAGGAATCAATATTCCTCCAATATTTAGAAACGTCAGACAATGAAAAGCTAATGGAAGATCTTGTTGATTTGCGAACATATACAGCTCTTCAAATGCAATTGGACAATGGGACTTCGGAAGAGTTTTAGTATATGTGTTTCAAAGCCATAGTAGAAAGGTACTTCGTGTCCTCATTCCATTTACAGCACACTTTCTTGAATCTGGTTTCTGCTCTCTTCTATCAATCAAAACAAAATCTAGGAATCGTTTGCATTTACTGGAAGGCATAGAGATTTCTGTCAGTCGAAAAGTTCACATTTTTGGCGAAATCATCAGAGAGAACAGGAACAAAGAAGAAATTGAATTTTAGGTTGATAATTTGTATTAACCTTATTGTTTATATTTTTTCTGAATAAGTTGGAACCTATTTGCTCAATTTACATTTGCATTTTGTGTGACAAGTTAAAAGGCTTTTTTTTTTCAAGTTTAATTATTTAATAATTTTTTAAAGCTTACTTTTTTAATAATTTTGTAAAGTTTCATTTTTTAATAATTTTTTCAGGTTTAATTTTTAATATTTTTTTTAAGTTTAATTTGTTTAAGGGCGTGTCGGCCCCCAAGCCGGTCACCCTTATAGGCGATAGGACTCGTGCCCTCCGAAAAATCCAAGGTATGCGTTCTTTGAGAGGACCCGATCCGCCCCTGCCCACACGCAACATGTATCGTGCATTTAGATCAGACGTATGAATTTAGATATTACGTATCAATTGAACCATTATGTCATTCATGACCGGCAATCTACTGTGATCTCTAAACAATTTATTCTTACGAATGGCTAAGTCTACTCTATTTCAAACCCCTATAAAAGCAATATAAAGGCAATGGATTAGCAATCACTTGGACACTCTAACGCCATTTATTTATTTATTTACTTATTGTTCTTAAATTTTAAAACACCGAAAAGCGACATTTCAATTGGACCAATCGATTTATTTTTACGAAAATTTTGTACATTTTATATAAAGAATGAATGGATTAAAAGTTGATAATAACGCTTCAGAACATAGTTTATGATGTTCGCTAGATCGTATCGACGCAATTCAGGTAGGAGTTACTTACTCACCGTTCCTTGCAAGAAATTGATTGGAGTAAACTTCAAGTGAACACGGTTTTGGCATGTTATTGACGAAATGCTCCTATTGGCGTAAAATATTTTGAAAGTAAAGATATATGAAAGGGGGAATTGAAGAGTGTGGGCAGGGGAGGGAAGGACTAGGCCGCCGGCCTGTGGGCCCTCATGGACGATGGTCCTCATAGGACTTGCGCCCTCATGGGCTATAGGACTCGCGCCCCCCCCCCGATAATTCAAGGCATGCACCCTTTAAGGGAAACCAGTTCCCCCTGAGTGGGGGGATTATCAAAGAGTGAAATTTAAGAGAGTTTTCCATAAATTTTTAAAGCTTCAAGTAAAAAGGAAGCAGTAACAAGATTCTTATGCTCTTTGCAAATATAGAATACTTCTAGGAAGTCCAGAATGCAGAAATACTTACTTTTTTATTATGTGTACAAAGTATTTCGATGATACAGATTTCGTCTGTTCCCAGACCCTGAAATGGACATGGAAAATATTAAAAAAATTATTAAATGAAAAACAAAAGAGAGAAAAAAAAACCGTAGCAAATTGAAATGTCTAAGCAAGGCATTTGGCAAGAATTAAAGATCAGAAAACACCCATTTTTTTTTATTTTGAAAACTCGTCTCACTAGAAACGTTAAAGTATTTTTTGCATAAGGAAAAATGTATATATCGCCACAACAAAATCAGTTTTATTTTTGTTTAAATTAGTAACTAAAAAAACTTAACCCTCTAACTGCTCGATTATTTTTTATCAAAGTCGCTTCAAAAATTGCATATATTTTTATTACATATTTCAAATCTATATGTATTTGAGAGTTAAAATATGTAGCACATTTTTGTAAACAAGATTTTTTTAATATAAATTTCGTGCATAAGAACAGGCTTTCATAAAAATCAATTTTAAGAGTAATCGTTTAAATTCAAAAATTCTGAAAATAAATCTTGATTAAATTATGATTTAGGGAGAGTTCAAGTATTACGTAAGCAATATTTTGGCCATTTCAATCCCCCCTCCCTCCGGGTAAGCAAAAATTAACATTGACCAACATAGGAAAATAAGATGATTGGCCACCTCCCCCCACCCCAAATATGCTTACGTAATACTTGAACTCTCCCTTGCTTTATAGAATACGTGAAGCATGCATATAAATGAAAATCACTCGCTGAATAACTCCTGAACCTACTGAACTATTTTCTGCAAGCCATATTCTGAATACAAAAACCGATAACAAAGGGAGCGCTTGCAAAATCAGTTAGTGAACTCTATGCAAATACGAAAATTTAGGCGACAATAACGCCATTTGTTGACCAAACTACGACTAGAAGTCTAAATATTGTAGAAAATGCATTACCGACAGTTAAACGGTGGAGAAGCGGGATGCGCTTTTAAATAGATGGAAAATTGCATACCCGCGAAAATCGCGGGATGAGCAAATTTTGTTACTTTCATGTTGCCCGTGGAAATCGCGGGATAAGCAGTCAGAGGGTTAAAGGAAAGACTCGTTTTTAAATCGACAAATAAATGCGAATTTCAATATTTGTCAAATAATTAACTACGCGAAATCCCATAAACTAACATCAGGTATTTATCGAATAATTATGTTATTTCTTAATTATTTAACTAGCATAAAAATTTAAACTTAAGTTTAATTAAATAGTGCGAAATAACTTATACTCATTAATCAGAACGTTAGATTACAACTTTAAAACAACCAACACTTAAAAACCAACATGAAATATATTTCAGTTTCCCCACGGTCGATTGCACATGTTCTAAATACTCTGCCACGTCGGCAAATTGACTTGATGTCGTCAATAACTAAATCAAAGTGTAACATTAAATTATGTGTACATTGATCGATTCCTTAATTGCAAAGGTGTTAATAAATTACTCTTTTCATTAAATGTGTTAGTGGTTAGGCGCTATATTCCTTCCACTAAAATAATACAGTGACGTGCTGAAAATGACGCTAAAACGTCTTCAGAACAAACGCATTGCTCAAAAACTTGGAAACACCACACCTACACACACACGCACGCACACACACGCACGCTTACACTATTGAAACTGACAATTCGAAATACATATATGTTTCCAGACATAACATGGGGATTAGCTGTGGAAAAAAAGGGGACACTTAGTTCACTCCCGCCCCTAGCCTCTACCCCACAAGTAAGAGAAAAGTACTTATATATTGCTACCAATCAGGGCTGTCCTGAAGAAAATTATTGAGAGTATGCGGTGCTGTCTTAATTAAAGAATATTGTAATTGCGGGGTTACTGGGCCTGGGGAAGTCTGGCATTTGACTGGTCGTCTATCGTCTATCCAAGCCCAAGGTGGCAGTTACCACTGTCATCAGTTTTTCATTCCTCACCTAGCCGTACGCAGGATATTATTTTGAGGCTTGGGGGAGTTCAGGATGTTTTTCCTCATTTGTTTCCCTTCAAGTTTGTAAATGACTAGAAAAAAAAAAGGCTGAACTTTGTTGAAAGTTGTCCAAAAACCAGCAAATAAAAAATCTTCGTTTAGATCTTGAGAGTATGCAGGGCATACTTGTATTTGGTATTTTTGTTTTGGTATTTTTCAAAATTTCTTGAGGGCGCACACAACGCGTATCCTTTGGGGACAGCACAGCTACTAATATAATAATATATCCCTTTACATACACGCGGTGTTCAATCAATAACATCAGAAACCTCGACTATTGAGCGCTGGACCGGTTTTAAATAGTTGAGAGGTGGGTCTGGGACGAGAGTAATCAATATTTGCATGCAGAAAGTTGACATAAGGCTGTTAAAATAGAGCATTGAGGCTTTCGTCAGAGCTACTGTAGTAATATGCCATCAAGTAATATGCGATAAGTAATATCTAGATTAAAAACTCATGTTGCGTGTTTTTACTATGAAATAAAAGATTTGATCAATTGCATGACGTGAGAGCATTTGTGTGTCACTTTCCGTGAAGAAATGGGCAGCTAGTTCTATTCTCTGCTTCCATTTTGAAAATTGGAAAATCCGCGTAAAACTATATTCTTGTTGATTATACAGTGTGTCCCAGAATGACCGTACCACCCTTAATGACTCGAGTTCTTCTCAACGAGAAAAGTTCATTTATATCTCATTTTATAGATTTCCGAATGCGCTATGTTTTTGTAGCACGAAAAATTCAGTAGAAATATGGACAGTGTGTTAAAAAATACAAAATGTACTTTTTCTTTCTTATTTTAAATGACACCCTATATATTTTTTACACCAGGAAAAAGCTTATATAATTGTGGTTCTAACAAGACAAAAATTGGTTTCCTGAGATTGGTATAACTGAAAATATTACGAGTTGAAATTTGACATATGCGTCAAATAACTTGAGATTACTGACAAATTGAGATTGTGACAAATACATTATTACTAAAAAATTTTGTTTTCTTCAGAAATCAGTGATACAAGAAAGAAAAGGCGTCACAATTTTACACTCTGTCGGTGACAATACGCCGAGACGAGTGCAATACACTATTATTTATAGCTTTAACGGAATGGATGTTTTGCGAACAGACCTGGATTTTTAACTGATATTTATTTAACTGTGATATTTACGGAAATCAAACAACAATATCAATCAACGTTTATTGGCGTAGTGATACCAACGCCGATGTTATGGCGTGATTAGATGGTGAAACGTTCGAAAGAAAATAAATATTTCTGCGTTCGATGGGACCTGAACCCACGACCAACCGAACGTTTCACCATCTAATCACGCCATAACATCGGCGCTGGTATCACTACGCCAATAAACGTTGATTTATATTGTTGTTTGATTTAATCTGCGTAGTGTTCGATTTATATAAATTTACGGAAATGTTTAAAGTAAATAAAAAAATCTTTTTTGTTTAAGTTTTTAATTTGTCGTATAATTAGTAACCTTTCACGGAAATTTGAAAAGAGATAATTATTTTGAAAACGATAATTAAAAAATGGTTTGTAGTTTTCTGTTTCATTGTGCAATATCTGTTCATTAAATTCTTGTCGTAAAATATTTAACTCATTAAATACTTTAGCATCAATATAATAATTTATTGCCTCAAAAAAAAAAAGCGTTTATTGTAAACTCCTTATTATGCAATTTGAGGGGGGATTAAAATTCTCCGATTTCAAGTGATGGAAAGTTTATTTTATCATGTTCACAACAGGAGGGAATTTAGAGGGGCGATCACCCCCTTGAATAGAAATTTAACACTGAAAAGATACAAGATAAAGGTCCAACGAGGTGTCATTTACAAAAATCACGCCCCTCTCCCCCTTGAATGACCTTTAAATCCACCCCTGGTTAAAAAGACGTTCTCGAAAACTGATTTGCTCAGAGATCGAATTTTAATTTTTCTTTCGGACTTTCTATAATTTATTTTAAAAAATTCGCCATTTTTTGCTCACTACATCCGAGATCCGCAAAAGCCTTGTTGCTAGTATGATATCTAGGAATCTTGTTTTGGGGCGGAGGGGGGGATTTCAAAACGTAGGTGGGTTGCGGAGCCAGAGGAGCACCTCAGTCTTCTTTTAGAGTTTTTCGTTCTGGAATGCAAATTCGGCGATGGGGATTCTTGAGCCACCACAAGTAACTAACCAGGGATGCAATGTGTTGAGCAGCTTTACACGTTTAACTCCTGGTCTGGTATCTTTGTCTGAATGTTCAATCTTTTTGGCGGATTATTCAACTTTATTACTTTTGGAAGCGGTTCGCTGCGTTTCCTTGTACTACTCTTGCTTCTAAGAAGCGTAGGAGTGACTTTATTAGTGTTATCAACAATAACGTTTATGGCCGTGCTTGTTTCAACCTTCAATCATTCATTTTTCAATCATTCATTTGGTCCTCGAATTCTCGCTGCTGTTTTTCTAACACCATACTTAGTCCAGACCCTGTACTTATAGTACTCGTACTTGGCCAACGGCCACTAGAACTTTAACTTATAAATCGATATCTAAATAAAGCCATCATAACTTTATGATTGCATTTACAATTTAAATCTTCAAGCACATCACAAAATCACGATAATTACAAACCTGAAATTTCACAACACGCAATTCACAGTCACTTTACAGCCAAAAAACAGATATAATTCAACGCCATATTTAGGACCACAAAGCAATAAAAATGCGAACGGCACAACTTTAAAGAAAAAATACAACCAGAATCGGCTAAAAACCAACAGGGGGGACAGGAATAGAGAGAAAACAAAATAGAAGTTCGTAGTTCAACGATTACCTGTCGAAATATTGTGTTAATTTACTCGCTAACCAGGTTACGGTTACTGCTTGCTTTTAACTTTCCAAAATAAATTGATAGTGCCCGAGTGGCCGGCGTACCTGCGTTTTGTGCTTCATAAAATTGGGACGTTAAACAAGGTTAGTTCTGAACCAAAAACAAACAAACAACTGATATTCGTGACGTTGGAAACAATAATTATTTATAATTAAACTGAAAAAAATGGGATTAAAAGTTTAATTTAATCTAAGATCCTTAGGGAGTAAAATTGAGTTTTTGGGGGTGTTTTAACCCCCTTAAATAGGCTTGGATATCACACTGCTTGTTGCTAAAAGCGATTAAAATTATATACCGCACTTAATCATTTTACCAAACAAAATCCAATCTTCCTCGCTAAACCTGGAAACTCGCTAAATGCGGACTCTTTATAAATGGATTCTATTATATTTATTTAACTCGTAACAATTTCTGTATAATTACAAATTGCGAATAGTTGCTGAATTGTTGTGATATAGAATTAATTCAGGAATATTTAATTTCTACTGTAATAAGCAGAAGTAGAAAGCATAGCTTGTTGCGGGACTCCCTTCCAGGGGATGTGAAAGAAAAAAAATAGGGAAACATCCCTTCATAAGGAAACATGTTACGTCGTTTAAAGGGAATCACTTTCCCCAAGAAGGTTTACAATTATTACTACATTTTCTCTAAGACAATGAATGTACTAATTTTGGTATGGCTAATGTTACCAACAATTCTAACTGTTTAGAAACCTCGTTTAAATAATACAAAAGACTTTTTTTTTTCAGTTGCTCTTTCTTGTTGACATTTTCATTTTATTTATTTTTGGCATTTCGACTTATCGTTTGCAAGTTTTCACCAAAAAAATCGAAGGAAAAAAGTACAAATAAAGCATCGGTGAAATGCCTGCTGATAAAGAAATTGCATTCTTGCTTCGAGTAAAAATAAAAATTAGAAAAAAATTCACA
>QLNU02014802.1:75005042-75017601 GCA_006491805.2 Dysdera silvatica | reverse complement strand
GTTTTTTACCATATGTGTCTATTCTTAATAATTTAGATTTTGGGGGATTCCTGTTTTCTTATTTCATCCGCCCATCTTGTCTGAGAACATTTCCAAAGACTTTGAGGTTCTTTTGAAATCTAGATAAAAATTGCGATTGTCCATTGATGGGCAGTTCTTCTCACAATATGTTCTGAACATTCTCATTTGAGCTCCTTTACTTATTCCATGATTTTCTCAACTCTCGTTTGCTCTCACCAATGTGTTTCATGTTGAATCTCTCCTAATTATTCCAAATATGTGCCTTTCCACGTTCCTTCCAATAGTTTGCAGATTTTCTTTTTTTTAATAAATAAATCAGCATGTGTTCGTCCGCGTACATGAACGTATATATGTAATTGAAATCCTATAACTATGAAGTACTCACTGTCATAATTTATTGGCACTAAATGAAAACTAGAGAAAAAAAACAACATTGGCAAATGTTGTAAAGTATTATTAATATTCTCAGGTCTAACACAATTGCCAAATAATGTTCAACACACAAAATCACCTGGGCGAGTTTTATGATTTTTTGTGGGAAAATTTTTATAGTTAATAATTTCAACGCCCACGTTTGAGCACAACAGTATATACAGAGAAAAGTAGTGTCGTTCTTGTCCTCGATGGACTAGCAGTTAAGGCACTCCGGGCTTAACGGTGAGACCCTAGTTTGACACTAGATCCGGGACAGTGTCTCTTTTTCTCCTATAGCCAAAAAACTCTAGATTGAGCTCAAAAGTGGGCGTTGAAATTATTAACCATTGGCAAATATTATAATGAGATGTTTAAAACAATATAATGGAAATGTAGAATTAATATTACACAGTTTCTAGGAAATAAATGTATAAATAGCGTTTGTTTCCTACCTACTTATGTATCTAACTCATCGTTTCTCTCGCTTTTATATATTAATAAAATTTTTACTCAGTAATCCTTCACAGTCAAGAGTCGGAAAGAAACTCGGTTAGAGAGAAGGAAACGTAAATCTATGAAACGTTTTCCGGTTCCACAAAATACCGTCATTTTACATGGATCGTTAATTAGAATAAGGTTTTTGAGAGAAATTACTCTCACTCTCTCTCTCTCTCTCTCTCTCTCTATATATATATATATTAAATTTAAGCTATACAGATTTATATATCATCAGCATCATCATTTTCAACCATTATCTATCCACTGCTGGATGAAGGTCTCTCCAAATGCTTTCCACACAAGTTTATCCCTAGCAATCCTCTTCCACGTCACACCAACACGTTTTCTTATTTCATCCACCCATCTAGTTGGAGGACATTTTCTAGATCTTCCGTGGTCCCTTGGAATCTAGTTCAGAATTTCTGTTGTCCATCGCTGATCAGACCTTCTTGCAATATGCCCAGCGCATCGCCATTTCAGCCCTTTTACGCTAGCAGTGATGTCCTCTACCCTAGTTTGCTCTCTCACCCAAGTGTTCCTTTTTAGATCTCTCCTCGTTATTCCAAACATGCAACTCTTCATGCTCCTTTGCTTTGTCTGTAACTTTCGTATTGCTCCAACTGTTAGACTCCATGTCTCTGATCCATAAGAGAGGACTGGCAATACACACTGGTTGAAGACTTTTCTTTTTAGACATAAAGGCAATTTCCCCTTCAGGATAAAACTGTTTCTTCCAAATGCACTCCAGCCAAGTTTAATACGTCTGTTGAGTTCTTTCATAATGTTGCCATCCATTGAAATCAGCTGGCCAAGGTAAATATATGAATCAGCAATTTCTAGCTCAATGTTGTCAACTTGTATTTTTGTTTCCTCTACGAAATTATTGAACATGATCTTAGTTTTTTGTAGGTTCATCTTGAGTCCAACTTCTTTACTTCTAGTTGAGAGCTCTTGTACCATGTCTTGGAGTTCTAATGGGTTTGTTGAAAAAATAACAATGTCATCAGCAAACCGCAAATGATTTAAATATTCCCTTGTTATTCCAATTTATCTGCTGAAAAATCATCTGTAAAGCTGAAGTAAAAAGTTTTGGAGAAATGGTATCTCCCTGCCTCACCCCTTTGCCAAGTTTGATAGTTTTGGTATCTTTATGTAACCGAAATTTTGCACTTGCATTTTTATACACACGTTTCACCATGTCAATGTACACATCCTCAATGTCTGTTGATCTTAAAGAGTTGATGACTGCTGATGTTTTAATAGAGTCAAAGGCCTTCTCATAGTCAATAAATGCAACACACAATGGAAGTTCATATTCATGTGTTCTTTCAATTAATTCTCTTAATACTTGAATATGGTCCACTGTACTGAATCAACTTCGAAAAGAAGAAAGAAATATATATATATATATATATATATATCATCATATTCAACCATTATCTATCCACTGCTGGATGAAGGTCTCTCCAAATGCTTTCCACACAAGTCTATCCTGGGCCATTCGTTTCCACGTCACCCCAACCTCTTTTCTTATTTCATCCACCCATCTAGTTTGAGGACGTTTTCTAGGTCTTCGGTGGTCTCTTGGAATCCAGTTCAGAATTTCTGTTGTCCATCGTTGATCAGTTCTTCTTGCAATATGCCCAGCCCATCGCCATTTCAGTCCTTTTACTTTAACAATGATGTCCTCTACTCTAGTTTGCTCTCTCACCCAAGTGTTTCTTTTTCGATCTCTCCTAGTTATTCCAAGCATGCACCTCTCCTTTGCGTTGTCTGTAACTTTCGTATTGCTCCAACTGTTAGACTCCATGTCTCTGATCCATAAGAGAGGACTGGCAATACACACTGGTTGAAGACTTTTCTTTTTAGACACAAAGGCAATTTCCCCTTCAGGATAAAACTGTTTCTTCCAAATGCACTCCAGCCAAGTTTAATACGTCTGTTGAGTTCTTTCATAATGTTGCCATCCATTGAAATCAGCTGGCCAAGGTAAATATATGAATCAGCAATTTCTAGCTCAGTGTTGTCAACTTGTATTTTTGTTTCCTCTACAAAATTATTGAACATGATCTTAGTTTTTTGTAGGTTCATCTTGAGTCCAACTTCTTCACTTCTAGTTGAGAGCTCTTGTACCATGTCTTGGAGTTCTAATGGGTCCGTTGAAAAAATAACAATGTCATCAGCAAACCGCAGATGATTTAAATATTCACCATTTATTTTTATTCCCTTGTTATTCCAATTTATCAGCTGAAAAATCATCTGTAAAGCAGAAGTAAAAAGTTTTGGAGAAATGGTATCTCCCTGCCTCACCCCTTTGCCAAGTTTGATAGTTTTGGTATCTTTATGTAACCGAAATTTTGCACTTGCATTTTTATACACACGTTTCACCATGTCAATGTACACATCCTCAATGTCTGTTGATCTTAAAGAGTTGATGACTGCTGATGTTTTAATAGAGTCAAAGGCCTTCTCATAGTCAATAAATGCAACACACAATGGAAGTTCATATTCATGTGTTCTTTCAATTAATTCTCTTAATACTTGAATATGGTCCACTGTACTGAATCCACTTCGAAATCCAGCTTGTTCTCTTGGTTGAGCTGCATCTAATTTTTTCTGCAGGCGATGTGTTAGCACTTTTGTGAAGATTTTATAAATAGCAGGTAACAAGCTAATTGGTCGGTAATTTTTCAAATCCTCTTTATCACCTTTTTTATGCAAAAGAATTACTGTTGCAGAATCCCATTGGTTTGGTATGTTACCGCTGTTAAGACATTTGGTAAAGAATTTTGCAAGTATGTCTTCTACATATTCTCCAGCTTCTTTTAGGATATCTAATGTAATACCATCATCACCAGGGGCTCTTCCTTTCTTCATACTTTTTATTGCAAATGAAACTTCTTCTTTTAAGATTTTAGGAGCTGTTCCTTCGACTATTTCAATGTCTTCGTTTAATCCACTGTTACTTTCGTATAGATTTTTGTAGAATTCTTCAACTCTTCTAAGTATTTCTTCCCTATTTCTTGTTACGGTGCCATCCTCTCCTTTTAATGCAATGATGTGTTTCTTCCCAACAGATAAACTTCCTTTAACAACCCTAAGGCTCTTGTTATTTTCAATGGCTTTCCTTACTAGCTCACAGTTGAATTTTCTTATGTCTTCTTTCATGCTTTTGCGCAGAGTTTTACAAAGTTCTATGTACTCAATCCTGGAACTGGTATTTTGATTGTCCACCTTCATATCTCTTCGCCTTTTCATGAGCTGTTTCGTCTTCTCAGATAATTTGCTATTGTGCTTTTTACAGGTTACACCACCAATTTCCCCAGCAGTTTCAACTATTGTCTTAACAATGTTTTCATTTGCTTCTGAGATATCACTTTCATCAATAAGTCCTTCCAGTGCAGAAAAGCGATTTTTTAATTCCAACTTGAATGCCTCGGTATTTTCTTTTAATTTCTTTAAATCCACCCTCTTACTTACTTGTTTCCTAATGAGCTTCTGTCGTTCTAATTTAGTATTTAAGTGCACTTTACATCTCACCATTCGATGATCACTTCCAGTATTAAATCTGTTCAGTACACTGCAATCTTCAATAATTGATTTCTTGTTTGCCAGGATATAGTCAATTTCACTAGTTCCCCCATTTGGGTGTTTCCATGTCCATTTTCTTTGCGGTTTCTTCTTAAAAAATGAATTCATGATGCTAAGATTTTCAGCTTCTGCAAATTCGATGAGTTGATCGCCACGTTCATTCCTTTCCCCATATCCGTATTTACCAACCGATGTCTCTCCTTGTTCCTGTTGTCCAATTCTTGCATTGAAATCCCCCATGATGAGCTTGATATGTTGTTTCCCTTTGGTGTGTAACTCTTTGATTTCTTCATAAAATTCTTCAACCTCTTCGTCGGTATGGCTTGATGTTGGTGCATATACCTGTACTATTTGAAGTTGGTATCGCTGGGTTAGTTGAACAACGAGCCTCGCTGCTCGATCTGACGTGCTTTCGACTTCAAGAAGGTAGTCTTTAATTCTTTTGTTGATTAAGAAGCCAACACCACTTGTTCTTCCAGTTTCCGTTCCTCTATAATAAAACAAATGTCCACTTTTAAGTTCCACCAACTCTTCACCTTTTCTTCTAACTTCACTGAGTCCTACAATGTCCCATTTGATCTTGTCAAGTTCTTCTTCCAATTCCTGAAGTTTTGCTTCAGAAGCAAGGGATCGTCCATTAAACGTAGCCAAGGTCAATAACAAACGGCAGCCTGGGCCATTCCAGTGATTCTTAGCACCCCCTGCTTTCATGCCACACTGACCGCTGCCTTGATCAGGAGCACTCCAGCACCTGGAGACTAGGGGCCATGGTTTCTGGTGTGTCAACATAATGGAGGAATTAGCCATAATTTCACCACGCTGGCTAGACGGGTTGGTGAATTAGCCCTCCCCTTCCGCCTTTCTATCCGTGTAGCAAATATTAATTTGCCACATAAATAGAAAGCTCAGCCTGCACCACTTGAAGGCGGGGTAGGACACTAGGTTACTGGCCTGGCCGGTTCCACACATCGTCACATACGTTCAGCGTGTGGGTCTCCTTCCAGTTAGATACCAGCAACCCTTTTGCAGGCCATATATATATATATAATCCTGAAAAATTAATCATATAAGTGTATTCCTTTCAGAATTTCGATATTGAAAAGTCAGTTTTTAGCTTCGATTGTATCTGTCCGATGAGCCTGAGCCCCTTTTGGACTCGGGCTGGACTGGGCCGCTGACCAACCAGCCCGGTGCACCCGTATGAGCAATAGGACTCGTGCCTCTAAATGGACCAGGATTCGCGTCCTTCAATAATCCAAGGTATGTGCTTTTTGAGAGGACCCAATCCACCTCTGGGCTGGACCCATCTCATCTCTAATAGGAACCCTGCTAATGACAAATTTATGGCCCTGATTTTGAAATACTTTGCCATATAGAACTACTTTGTGAATTCAGTAACAAACTTTCAGGATAGATACAGAACATAAGAATGAAATATTACAATTAAGCCTAAAAAACATGTAAAAAAAAAAAATAATGTGTTATGAAATATTCTGTATTTTTCTAAAAGGCCTTTAACATTTTAAGAACTGTGGCCTGAGCCTCGATTAAAAAATAAAAAGTGGGGCTTGTTTTACCTTAGTTGGCAAAGGGCAGTCATCAAGGAGCAATGTTATTACAGCGGGACCTAGTGGATCTTCTTTAGGGATAACATGTACCATGGAGTTTACCACAGTCAGCCATCCCTTCTCTTTGTCCGCAATGATGTGAAGCTTTGTCATGGAAGGTGGGGGTTCTAGATCACTGTAAGGAGAAGGAAAAATAAGGTGCACAATTTGTCAGGCAAAGACGGACACAGACTTTCATTTTGGGGGGGGTCAAGGACAGAATTTGCCATGGTCTTGGAATAACACCCTTCATTTATCATGAAAGTTGGAATTTTTTACAGTGAAAAAATATTTTGCGGGTTATGACCAATGTGTCCACCTTTGGATCTAGGTCTGTCAATGATTGTAGCATTAGAAGATCACAATCCATTCTATGGTTACTTTTATACCCCAGAACTGTTTAGGTCAGAGTTAAGATGTAACCTATAGTTACAGGTGATCCCCAATCAATAAAACCATTTCTTTTTCCTCAGAATCCAAATAGAGTATTAGCTTCTATATTTCAGTCGTGTGTGCTAACTCTCCATCGCCATCGTTCTAATTACTAACGTGGAACACAGAACTCGCCTTACGAAGAGAATCTATTTCACTCAGCTGTTAAGCTGAGCTGGTGGCAGTAATAATACACTATGACGTCTATCCCAAATCAGCCTTATATGCTCATCACGGGACAATCATCACACACTCCAAATGTGACAGTGTATATATACACGAGCATAACAGGATCTAGCTTCAGTGTTTCAGAAGTCATCGTCATCGTGAACCTCTATATTTCCTTTCATTCATCAAATCTACTTGTTTGTTAACGGAATTTTAATGATACAGGGATAGCAAAGATCATGCTGTACCAATCCTCCAATCTATAACCCGATCCCTATAACATTATAAAAGGTTGAACGAATACATCACTCCGTTGCATCATTTCAACTTATTCATTCCATGGAGGTCAAGGGTCACAGTCAAGAAACACGTGACCACAAATACAAAATAAATTTAGAACAGTTACAACACAAGGAGAAATCTTACTTATCGACTAAGGTGCGAATGACGGCTAATGTTTCTAAGATAAGCTTATCAACCGTCGAGGAAAGCTTATTTCCCATGAGATCCCAAACTTGCTGGACAGGATCATAATGGGATCTGTGATTATGATCAGATGCGGATACAAAATTTATCGAGGACGCTTGAGCTCGTGTGTAGGTTTCATCGCTGGACTGAGATTGCTCATCTTTGCAGACACAAAGACCCATGGTTCATGTCCTGTGAACCATTATCCTAAGCAAATTTAATGCAATGTCAATTAATGGCATGTCTCATAATTCGCAATCGTTTTTCAATCCGCTGTGCTTCTTCTGTCAAAGAGATCAAGCAGTAGAGACTGAAATTTCTTCGATAGAACCACTATCCCAACAGCAGAAAAACATGGCACATTCTGACCAAATATGGTGAGCATCACAGATCATTTGGATTGGTCCTAAAAAATAAAGGGGAAAAAAAAACAAATTACAAAGAATGCATGACAATCTGAAATCTGAAACCAATCAATCAATGGGTTTTTTTTTTTATATGGAATGTTTTCTTCCCACATGTACATTTCATGAACCCCTTCCCCTGTTCTATGTAGTATATGATTAAAAACGTTTTGTTTGTATAATACAGGGTGATCGAAAACTTGTGCACATCAGTAGAAATGAATTTTTTAGAATGCTTTAACAAATGCTATATACAAGATAAAATTATTAGAAATGAAGTATGGAATATGGCCTTTAAGATTATAACATTCGATTTACCTAATTATAACATATGTTCAGAGTGGCTACCTTTTCCACGAATACAAACAAGTGCTCATTTTACCAGATTTGATGCCACACTCCGTAGAACCGAAATGGAAATTTCAACAGTCGCTGCTGTAAAGTTAATTTTAAGTTCTTTGAATGTCTTTGGGTTACTTTTATAAACAGTACCTTTATGATAACCCCAGAGGAAATAGTTTGGAAGTGATAAATCAAGTGATCTGGGGGCCAGAGACCTTTAGAAATGAGTCGGTCACCAATCTTATTAGGATTTTTCAGTTCACGAACAGAATATATACAGTACGGATAAAATTGTAACAATTTTGCAGCTTTCTACGCAGTTCCGTATGACAGTCCTTCTTGAATTGCTAATTTAATAAGGCTTTTTCCAGGCGAACGTCGCAACATAGCCTGTACATCAGCCTGTTTGCCGCCACTCGAAATGGAGGGTCTTCCTATCCTATGTCTGCAACGGAATGAAAACTAACTTCGGAACTGTTGATCAGTCAGGCACTTTTGAGGACTGCTAATTGTTCTCAAACTCCTGGAATACATACTCATATGATTTGATAGAAAAAACATTATTGCTCTAAAATAAAAATTCTTCCTTTTTGGGAAAATGCCATGTCCATCGCCTGATCAAAAGGTAGTTCTAAACGCTAATGTACACGTTCAATCCATTAAACGGAGCTCTTGTTATCCTTTTAATGGTATAACAATGGATGCCATCTGAACATAAAAAATATAAGTATTCTACTTTCTCTTTAATTTATATATTTTTAAAATTTGATGTGTGCAAGTTTTCGATCACCCTGTATATGCATTTTTGCATAGATGAAAATTAATTATGGTAAGTTATAATATACTCTTTTACAAAAGGGGAAAAAAACTAATTGAATTATCTCGGAAGTTCATATGCAAATTTCTCTACATCATCCTGCATATGCAGGGTTACTACACCATTCGCCAATCAAACATGTACATGATACAGGGTTGGCTTTCTACCAGCAGAAAATGATTTTTGCCGTGTCAATGGCCAAAACTGGTTATAACCGGTTTTAGCTGGCAGAAACTAACAAAAGTACTTAACACAGTATGGTATCATTTAGTAAATGAAAGATTACAAATATATATATATTATTACAATAATTTAGTATATTATACAGGTTTATATTAATTATTTTAATAATAGTATTTTAAAATAATTAAATGTATTCAAGAGTAAATCAAAGGTTTGTTACAAAAACCATCTTTTGAAGGCCATATTATTTAACTAGGCCTATTTCGTCCTATTTATCTTCCCTACCTCATTAGACTTTTGGCTATAAAATAAAAAGCAAAAACATTGACAGATTGGCCATAACAAAAGGCCTCAGTGGTTTATGACCAATCGGATAAGCCATATTACTAGTTTTAAATCGCCGTTTACATACCTAAGTATAGGATGATAATAACAAAGTAATTAACATCTTTAATTTAATAAATTATCACAGTGGAACTTAAATTGTTGGTTTATCATAATTAGTACATAAAAATATCAAGATTTGAATTTGTAAAATTACAATTAAAAATTATGATTTAATTATTATTATTAAAGGTTGTAATGATAACTCATTGAAATAGAAATTAAGGACATTGTTAGGTTGACCTTAACATATAAAAATATCGAACTTTAGCATTCATGTGAAATTTCAATATTCATCTTAATTTCAATAAATAATAAAATAATAATCAATAAATAATAATTAATAAAAATAATAATCAATAAATAATAATTAATAAAATAATAATCGATAAATAATAATTAATAAAATAACAATCAATAAATAATAATTAATAAAATAATAATAAATAATAATTTCAATAAAATTAATATGAAAAAACTTATATTTAAAAAAATATTAGCATTCAAAATAATTTTTCATACTATCCAATGAACCAAACTTTGTTTTAAATGTGTTGTAAAGAATATGGTATCTGTTTAGAAATATTTTGGAAATAATTACAGACAAGATGTTTGGCTAAAGGAATACATAAACACTGTGAAGCTACAAATACCAGGCAATATAAAGTGGAAGAACCAGGTAGATTTCTTGGAATTATTCCTAAAGAAACATCCATGTTACTCGCAGATCATGAAAATGATATGGATGATAAAGGAACTTTTCAGGTCATAAATAATCAGATGATTAATAAAGATGTAAAAAGACTTGTTGCGGCTCTTAAAACTTATTGCTGTTGCCCTGTATATGATCGGAAAAGGTGACTTTCTATTGCAGACGCATATGAAAGTAACCTTCATGGATTATGACATTTCTTATAGAAATGAATAAAAAAAAAGGGTAATAAAACGTAAATGTAATCAGGCAATATGTAACTAAACATCATACATGCTTCATCCAAAGTACATGTGATCTAAATTGTCACAGGAGCAGGAAGAAAACACTATGAAATTCTTTAATGTCACTAACCCAAATTTGTACTTCACATTATAGCTTCTTGAGCAAAATGAGCTCCTTTTCCTAAAACATACTACTCCAATAAAATCTTAGAAAATATCCAGACTTCTATGTGGTGGTATAGTTTAAAGAAAACTATAAATGAAGTTTCGGTGACTGTTTACTTATGCAGTGATGGTATTGCCTGCAATACTGGTGGGCTTGGAAGAATATTTTTCTTAAGCTATTGGTCTATTCCTAATAAATTAAGAAATTGTTTATGAATTAGGGCTTTTGAATAAATACTATAAACATTGTAACTAAACCTATTTTACTTTAAAATACACTCCCTTTTGCCATTTGGGGTATTTTGGTAAGAACACACAAAATATCTATATTCTGGGTTTAACCAGCATGGCAGAAACTTGCCAACCCTGACACGATATGGTATGCTGCCAAATTTGAGCACCACAAAATATAGAAGATCTGGAACCATAATTGAAGAACGCCTGGTAAAATCTGCCGGATGAAATTAGTACTCTTATATCATTCCTTACCTAGCCATATACAAGCAAGCATCACGGCCAGGCGAGGTTTCACCAATTACTGATTGTAACATTCAATATGCAATCGTTAGCTGTTGTTGCATTCTGTGGCCTTTCATTCATTATTTATGTAGTATGTGTTTTAAAAATATTTAATTTCAATGCAAACAGACACCTTCTTCATGATGCTTTTTTTTTTTTTTTTGCAAAAGAGTGTGTATTTAATAAAAATGTAAATTTCATTTAATATTATAAATGTAAATGTCATTTAATATGAATGATTGCTCTCCATGGTCCAACATAAATGTTCTTTACTATAACTACAGTCATTCCACATCAAATTACCCAGGAAAAAAGCAATATGATATCAGTCTCAGATTTTCATGAAACTTGGCATAGTTATTCTTACTGTTGAGGTAGAAACTCTAGTAAAATTTCTTTCCTCTTAAGTGAATTAGTTTTTGAAATAAATATCGAAGTTTTGAAAAACTGTCAAATTGTCGATACTGGATCTCTGTTTTTTGATGACAGGGTGTTATGAATAAATTCATATCTTTTTTTCCAATCAACAAATCGTTTTGAAATTTTTGCTGCATGACTACCAAACTATATAGATTATGATAAAATAGTGTTGTCAGATTTGAGTGCATGTGTTAATTTTTTAATATTTGAAATTTAAAAAAAAAAAAAATCGGAAAATTTAAGGATTAATTAAAACGTTTTCAACCTAAGGCAAAGGAGCTATCAAGCCAATTTTTTTACATTATTGATGAAAGTATATTCTAACTGGGAGTGTTAGAATAATGTTAAAATAATGTCATTTTGATATTTTTATTAGTATTTTCACAGACAATATTTTATATGTGTGTGTTTTTTGATATTTTTACATACCTTTTCAACTCATAATATAGAACTCCTTGAGTGATTTTTGTATATTAGGTTTATAATAAGCAAGCAATAAAATGTGACAACATTATCTCACTTCCTATGCGTGATGGCAAATGTTTGATCCAAAATGCAAATTATATTGTTGATGTACAAAATCATCTTCAATTTCCGTAAAGTAATACGTCCTTCCAGTTCCTTTTATTGTAGGAGGACTGAGACAAGAAATTATATCAGATAGAGGAACATAGCATATATATTCTTTCTCCTCTCGAGGCTAGTAAAATGACCATGCAGGACCACATGGGTGCATGAATTTCACTTTATCATCAACTTGATCTTTTGAAAGCACCATCCCAAAAAACCAGTGGTTGTCATATATATACAAGCAACATAGGAATTGGTGGTCACCTCAGAAATACCAACATGGGAATAATTTTCACCCTTAAACTGAAAACAATAATAAAATCTTTATCAGCACTGATTCTTTTTTTTCCAATTGACTCTTCATTCAAAGGTATGAATTGGTGAAAGCTCTTTGTGCCAGGAACTGTTTTGCATTCGGAAAACCGATTACCCAGGAATCAACGTGTCTTTGAAATTGTGTCTTTTTTAATTAGTTTAAAAATTGTATTGTTTATTATTGATGTACAAAAATTAAAAAATATAGCAACAGTGTTTATCGCATCCCCTGGATATCTCTGTAGGCTCTCTCTGGCAACTAAATGTTTGATTGTTCCACCTATTTCATCGCATGGAGATTTTCC
>QLNU02014802.1:74980416-75004942 GCA_006491805.2 Dysdera silvatica | reverse complement strand
AAATAGTCAAAAAAAGTCAAAAAATTGGGTTTCTTATTTTTAGTAGACACCCTGTAAATAATGTCATTTTGCGGTGGCATAGAGATCCAATTTTAATAGTAAATAGTAGCATCCTGTGATTGCATAGAGATTCTATTCTAATGGTACTATAGAACGTATGCCATTTTTCTCATTCTTTGTAGTCCAAGGTTTTGCTTCTCTTTAAAGGCCAGTTTATACACACCACATTTTATCGTATATTTTAGTGTTCATACAAAACATACGTTTTGTGAAGTGTTTGCACTGTAACATCTTTTCGGCCATTTTCTACATCATTTCTGACCTCTAGTAGCTAAAAGTAGCCAAAAAGTGCTTCTAAGTAGCTCAAAATGCCAAAAGCCATTGGTTCTCATAAAATGAGGATTTTTCCACCAGGTCTCCTATCTAACCTTCGACTTCATTCCTATTGGATGAAATATCCGTTTTGCTGTTTACACATATGTTTTATATGATTGGATTTGTCCTATCAGACAAAACGTATGATAAAACGTGTGTGTGAACAGCCCTTAAGAAACAGATGCACAGATTCCTTAGAAAATTAGATTCTGTCTCTGTATTATAAAAGGCGATTAAAAAAATTCTATTGTGACTCAGAACTTGTTTGCTCGGCCACATTCCATGTGAATAATGTTTGCTTTTGTAGATTATCTTTTGATTTTGAGCATCATTGTCCATCTCAATTTCTGTGAAACAGGTATATGTAATAATGATATATATATATATATATACACACACACACAGTAGAACCTCCATATAACGAAATGGATGGTTCCATAAAAAAAAATTCGTTATATAGAAAATTTGCTATGTGGAAACGATGTATTCATGAACCAGGGCAGTGCAATATGATACCACAATTAAAATCCTATTTTTCAGTTAACGACTGTTTCTCATAAATAACATTCAACCATTTAAAAATAGAAGTTTTCAAGTGTGAAATATACATGCATATAAAAACATGAATTGAACAATTTTTACCTTAAAATGAAAACATATTTAATGCTTCTTCCATACACATTCATGCTTTTGTGCAAAAAAATTCTAATATCCTGCTGCACAACAAATGGCGGTGTTGATTCATCATACAAGTGTTAGCACCCCTGTGGGAAATTTGCAAGGTCTGGATTTCTGGTAATCAACCGAGCAAAAAAGTGTGACAATTACTACAATTCAAACAAAATCAATGTATTTGGAGCCTGTTCCTAGCCTAGCAGCATCCCACTGTATGCAGCAACCAGACACAGGCGTGTATGTATGCTTAGGAAACTCTCTTTATGAGGGAGTTTAATTGTATTGTATTCCCACGGTATTAGGGAACCCAAGGTAGCTGACGTGACCACTTAATTTTCTGTTTTGGTCGTTAAAAATTTCGTTATATAGAAACACTTTCATATGTAATGACCATGGGGATTTGCCAAAACTTCACTATATGGAGAATTTCGCTATACGGAAGTACGTTATATGGAGGTTTTACTGTATATAATTTTTTTTGTATTTTTTTTGTAGGAGCCAACATTTAATACTTCTGTGATTCTGTTTTCACTCATCGCCTTAGAAAAATTTGCACAAACTAGTAAGTGTACTTTTTTTTTTCTATTTTCACATTTTCATTATGCTTGTTATTTACTCTGTTGTGCATATATCACGCAGCTGCTAAATGCTCTGAATTGATCAGAGCATGTCTTGAAATAAATGTTAAGTCTGCATACCCTGTGTATATGAATATTGACAAAAGGGAAACTTCTTAAGAAACATGGCTTCTAGTATGAACCCTACTTTACATCATATATGTAAGAATCATCATCAAGGAGTTAGTCTTTGGAAAATGGTGCTATGTGGATAGGTATCCATTTTCTCCAAAGGGAAACTCCTTGATGATGATTCTTACATATATGATATAAAGTAAAGTTCATACTAGAAGCCATGTTTCTTAAGAAGTTTCCCTTTTGTCAATAGGCATATACAAGAGAATAGCCACGTACTGCAGTGGCTCAACGGCAGTGAACCGTAGTCAGCCAAGGACACATTTTCTGCAGTTCAGCAGCAACTCTTTTTCCAAGTCCCTTGTTAACTGCAGCCCCATTAGCAAGAAATCCAACAAGTTTATATTTAAATTCGGAAATACTGAAGGAATCTAAAACATTTTTAATTGCCGAAAGTACAGCTTCCGCAATGTTCCTCTCCAACTTAGTTATTTTCAAAAACTTACATTCTATTTCAGTGCTGCTGCTATTCATCTATGTTAGAAAGATGATTTCTTGTTCTATATTACTTACATCAGTGGATCCATCGCAATATATACTGAAGTAATTTGCTTTCTTCAGTTCGTTTTTCAAATCATTTTCTTTTACTTTCACAGTGTGTTAGGTAAATTCTTTACACATTGCCACATCGTTGTAAGAAGATCCAAGTACTACACCATGTCTTTTTTTTTCCAGTTCCACAAACTTTGGAAATTTGTTGAAAGTGATTTCTTCCTGAGCCAAAACATACGATATGTCAACTAATTTATTAACGCAATGCTTCACATCTTCGCCAACTGAAGTCATTGGCTTCCCAAATGGAGTACTTTGAAAAAATTCTTGTACTGATTTGGGTTTATTTTCGATATTGACGGCATGTCTATGCATATCTGATTTCGTGTGTTTCAAACAGTTATCTTTTTTTTATAGAATTACTAACACTGTCTATAAATGAAGCCTTGAAATTTCTCAAACAAAGCAGCTTAATTACTTGTCTTTTGCATAGATCGCAATACACTGACGTTACGTTCCCATTTGTAACACATTTTAACCACACGTTTTGTGGATCTAATTATGTTTGCCATTTTTTAAATGTAATTAAACGTATATCATCTGCACAGGACATTACGGTAAATATAGAATTTGTTCTTATTTTACGAAGAATAAAAAAAAAAATCTTTAATCTTCCAAAAACACCAATGAAAATTGCGATGCAAACAAAGCAGTAATGTTGCCATATCATTTACTGGAAATTAGGCCGAACAAAACTATCATGCTGCCGCATTTGCCTGGTGAATAGTGTTCGTGTCTGGGAGCCATAGTGGGTGCCACTTATTTATCATGGACTTGTCTCTGGTCTTTTCGAGCCATACAATCTCATCTTTAGACTTTTTATTCCTAATTTTCGCAATTCAGTTTTTATTTTCCGAGATAACCTTTTTCCCTGCTGTAACCATTTCGTATCACAGTTTGCTATGCAAGATCTTGACTTTATCGCGTTTTTCGCTGTTTGCATCGCAAATTGCGATGCAATACCGCTTACAAAAAACGCTGGTCTGGGGGTTGACTTCTTCGGTAAAAGAGTTTCGAATTGCTGAGAGCAAACTTTTACAAGCCCTGGCACAGATTATCATAGCTGTCCATATGCTATTAAACACAAATGCTTAATAAAATGTCCTGTTAGAGAAAAGTGGCCAATCTTGGCCACATTAATTGCTTATATCTGAATCGAAATCATAGTTGCTTGTCTGTGTTGTGTTGTACAAGATTGCTCATGTTGTACCAAAGAAGATCTTCGTCAGTCTAGGTAGGTGTTTCTGTATATATAATTTATTTTTGGGAAATAGTGCGATATTGTTGTCCAGAGCTGTTGATTGATCGATTTTTATGCAAAGGGAGGAGATAGGGAAGGATGGCCACTGAAGGCAGCACTTTAATCCCAGACAGGATGCTCAAACAGCGCAATGAACTGCGAGACTGGTTGGGGAAGGGGGTATTTGAGAGTCAACTATATATATAGCACACAGAGATGCGCTCTCGCATCATGATTAAAAGGACCATTAAAACAACCATGCTGGCAGCTGGTTTGGGTCGCAAACCAGCTGCCAGCATGGCTTCCACGGACAGTCATTGGACCAGAAACACACCCCGAAGCCTGGCCAATCCCAGAAAGGAAGGCTTGGTACACCGCCAGGAGAGCAATGCAGAGACGGATGGACCTAAAGGGACTGGGGGCACATCCCTGGGCTGGCCAAGAACCCTACAGGAACTGGCCAACCCCGAAAGGAAGGTATGCAGTGCTGCCAGGAGAGTGGCTCAAAGACCGGTGTCCAGAGCTGTTCAGTCATCTATAACAGTCAATAGGATGATTGATGGACTGATTTCAAGAACAGCTTAATCGTTCCTATTGGCTAAGAAATTAACTAGCACAACAGTAATGAGAGAAAACCTCTGGGTGATTGTGGTAGGTCAAAGGCTAGAATTCTGGAGGATGCATGAATTGCTTATGTATAACTAGGTCCTACACATGGATTCTACATCGTTAATCTGACCTAATTGATACACAGCATAGTAAAAAAAAATTTGCTGAATGTATAATTTTGTTTGCTGATTTTTTTTCTCCTATTTTATTTTCAGGTATAAACAAAAATACAATTATTCAGCAGTTAAATAGCCGACAGGAAAACCCACTGGAGAAACTTATAAAATTTAATTCCAGTTCGAAGTACGTTGAAAAGCAGGTGTCGTTTTGCGCACAATGGAATTTGGACAACCTCTGTAAGTATATTTCAAAAATAATAAAAAATATTTTGTTCATTTTGACTTGTAGGTCATCGTTATGAGACATCGTTACAAGTTAAGTAGGTCATTGTAAAAAGACACAGAAGTTGAGTAGGTCATTGTTATACATCGCTGTCACGGCTGCCAGTTGGTCTGTTTTTTACATAAAGGTCTGTATTTTCGTCTCAAGTCCGTATAGTCTCTTTTTTTTTTCTTTTTACCATTTGGTCTCATTTTTTCACGTTTAACGGACGCTTAATCGGCAATTAGTTAATTAAGCTTAAATAATCCGCAATATTCATACATTTACAAAGGCATTTCTGGAAGCAATCATGATGCGATAAAATGCACATTATACAATGCTGATTGGAAAAAGTTGATAAAGCTACAAGACATCGCATCTATGCTATGTAGTCGGATTGCAACTCCAGACAAGGCAGAGACAGGATTTACAGGCCCTTAGAAAGTTTTAATATATACTCTCCCATACTCAGTTTTCAAAAACTAATGGATTATTATTATTTTCTTTTTTTTTCATATACATTGGCCGGTACTTGCGTTTTTAGAATCTTGTAACATAGAAGACCACAGCTTTCACTGTTGATGATTTTTCAGAATTTCAATTTTCATGTGAACATTGGGTATTATAGAACTAGAATTGCTATAAAATTCTTTTTACACGGCGTTGCTTTAAAGTTAATGAGGTAGTGAAAAAACATGGATTTTAGTCGAAGGGATTTTCGAGCCATGGTTTTGTATGAATTTCGACAAGGTTTGACACAGCAATGTTTGTCGATCGTATGAATTCGACTTTTGGTAATGAAGCACCATCTAAAGCAACAATTTACAACCACTTTAAATAATTCCATTTTGGACGTAGAAGTCTCAGTGATGAGTTTTGTGAAGGTTGATCAAAAACTGCTGTGACACCACAAAACATTGATGCTGTGCGACAACTAATCACTTTAGATCGTCATGTCGCATCTGGTGAAATTGAGGCATCTTTGAACAGTTCAGGGACCCGAGTGCATTTAATTTTACATGATCATTTAAACATCAAGAAAGTATATGCGCGTTGGATACCAGGCAATTTAAATCAAACTCAAAAGGATGCTCGTGTCAAATGATGCAAGGAAAATTTAAAAAGATAAAACTGTGGTGCCTCAAAACATCTTTGGCATTGTAATAGGTGATGAAATCTGGCTTTATTCCTACGAACCCCAAACAAAACAACAATCCACTGTTTGGGTGTTCCAAAATGAACCGAATCCTACAAATGTTGTTCATGCACAAAGTGCTTCAAAGAAAATGATTGCCTCGTTTTTTAGTAAATCCAGCCGTGTTGCATTGGAGGATCGTAGAACAGTAAATGCTGATTGATATACAGCAACTTGTTTGCCAGAAATAGTTGCTGAAATCAGAGAAAATAACTCGAAATGTTGCATCGTTCTTTATCTTTATGACAATGAAAACTCACATACTACATTTCAAATTATAAATTATTTGAAGCAAGAAAACATTGATTCATGAGTCATTGCCCTTATTCACCTGACTTAGCACCCAATGATTCTTTTTTGTTCCCAACGATCAAAAATAAAATGTGTGGTCAAACATTTAACAGCCCAGAAGAAGCAGTTGAAGCTAGCTTACATGTTTCTTTATTAATATTCTTACATATTTCTTTATTTAATAATTATACCAACCTCTGAATGGCATAACTGTTTTAAAAATTAGTTCATTCGAATGAAAAAGTATATTAATAGTAAAGATGAATATTTTGAAAAATGATGAAATGATTTTTTTCCGTATGGAAATATTTTGTATATTATTTTCTAAAAACTTAAGTACTGGCCCCCATATATCCTTTTACACACACACACACACACACACACACACACACACACACACACACACACACACACACACAGGGCTGTCTCCAAAGGCTATGTGCACCTTGCACTCGCAAGAACTTTTTAAAAATACCGAGTAATGTGCCACGTACTCTCAAGATCTCAAGAAAGTTTTTGTATTTGCTAGTTTTTGGGCAATTTTCAACGAAGTTCAGTCGTATGTATAACCTCACCTCGATTGTCGCAGAATGACCATTGCTGTCCTTGCGCCATAAAACAACCACCAAACCCACCAACGAAGTTCATTTTTTTAAAAATGCTAGTCATTTACAAACTTGAATGGAAACAAACGAGGAACACCCCCTGAACACCTCACGTCTCAAAATAATATCCTAGTATGACTAGGAGAGGAATGGAACACTGTTAAAAGTGACAACTGCCATCTTGGACTTGGATAGACGATAGATTGCCAGTCAGTGTGGCGCGGTGACATCACCAAGTCCAGTAACCCCGCAATTTCAATACTCTTTAATTAAGACAGCACCGCATACTCTCAATAATTTTCTTCAGGATAGCCTTGCACATATACATAGTACAGTAAAATCTCCCTTAACGATCACCTGTATTTAGCAACCACCTTCCTTAAAAACCATTTTTTTCCTGGAAACGGATTATCTCCCTCCACCATAGATGCAATGCTTAATTTACCTCAATGCAGAGACCACCACTTTGAACAAACGCCTTTTCACTAAACCAATGGTGGTCGAGCAAGGTTTTACTGTACTCCAATTTTTTTTTGTTTATTGAATTTTTTAAAGAATTTTTTCCCTTCTAGCATAGGAACTCTAAAGAATTTTTTTAAAATGCGTTTAATTATAATTAGGAAAAATTTTGCAGAGTCTTTGTCTCCGTCCCCAGCCCCCAAACCAGAATTCTAATGTCTACACTATATGATTCCATATTCTTACTTTTATGGGTTGTTTAAAACCATAATTCTAGATGTAATAAGTAGAGCTGCTGTTAATAATAACGGGTCTTGGTACCGATTTTCTCATTGCAGGCTCATACAAGTTCTGAGCCCGGGTTAAAAAAAATAGATCAGCATTGGGGGCCCCTAAAATCTCCGGGGCCAGTATTGCTTTGCCCTTTACTTCTCCCCCCTAAACGGTAGCCTTGGTAATAAGTGTATCAACTCAATACCTGTACTTCAGAGTTGAAACTGTGTAACATAATGGCCTTACATTCGTTCTCTTCTGTGCACATTAGTTTGCCTTGCTACGCCGTAGGTATGATACGGCGTGTTTTATTGATATGTAAAATTCAAGCATTTATTTTAAGAATCATACTTTATTAATTGATGAAAAAATATTCTTCATATGTAATCACCTGCTTATTTTTTTAAACTTCTTCAATTTAAAAATTTGACATCCAGCCTTAACGCCATATTCACTTTGTTTGCATCCTTTCGTGAATGGCTGGAATTTCATTGGCTGTATTTCATTAGAATCGCCTTGGTACCAACAAACAAACTTTTCATTTATTTCTTATTACTGCAGTTTTAATTTTGTGAAGATACACCATGCGACTGATATGCATTTAAGACCTGTGTTTTAATTGCATTTGTTTTGGAGTGAGGGGGAGCCTAATAAAATCGAAACAATTTTTAGATAAATTCATTTATTAAAATTGAAAGTTTTTAATGTTTCAGTTTTTATTTTCCAAAATATTATTGAATAAATGATATTTTAATTTTTTGGTTTGACCGAAGATAACGTAGTACTGTGCATAATTTTATTGATGAACATTTTTTAAAGCGGGCAAGTACGATAGGGATTGTGTATCCACAATTACAAAAAAAATTATAAAGCAGGAATTCATAAAGTGTGAACTACTTATGCAAGTGTTAACCTATGGAATTTTTAATAAAATTAAAATTTATGGAAATTTTCTCCTGCATTTATGGACAATAAAATGTTTTGAACTCCTATGCCTTAAGATAGGGGTCTTCAACCTTTTTCAGTCCAGAGGCCAATTTTGCTTATTCATGTTAACTCACAGGGCTACACTACTCTAGCAGAAATATTAGGACTGAATAAAAGCCGTTTTGGGAGGGGCGGCACAGGAGGTAGTCACCTTATTTGCCTTTGTCCCTTTTTTTCTTAAGTCACTATGTTGTTGCCCTCCCTCCACCCGAAAATATTTTCTAGATCCACCGCTGGAACTGAATATACATATATTACAACGTAAAATACTTATGCTTAATTAAATATGCATTATTCTTATTTCTCTAAGCATCAGATTTTCAACTTAAGTGTTTGTTTATGCTTAATTGGTTTTTCTTAATTCATTATCTGAAGTTTTCATGGAGTTACAGGTATTATTAATGCAATTTTTCTTTCTTTCATGAATCCGTTGAACATAAAAGTTGTGAAAAAGGTATGTATTTCATTTTTCTTCTAAAACTGTCATGTCTCACGCTTTCTCATTTTATGTTAATAGATTGTTATAATCTGTATCCGTTTTTTTTCCTATTGCTTATTTTAGCGTTTAGTTTTAATTGTCAGTTAATGAATTGGAATTTTAAGTAATGAGGCATGAGTGAAGAATACACAAGCGAACCATGGGTTGGAGAAAGGAGAGGTAGGGGAGTCTGAAGACTCTGTGTGAGTCAGTGGTGCAGTTAGTAAAAGTGGAATGTTAGTGAAATCAAGACAGCAAGTAAAATGATAAAAAAAATTGGGATTGGAGTTATTGCTGTTTTGAACTGCAAAAGACAGGTGAAGTCATACTACGCTGGCACCTCTAGTCTTGCAGTGGATTTTAATGTTAGAGAAAAAAGACCAAATCATAGAGCAGTAAAAAAAATGCAAAACATTCATACCTGCTATGAATCCAAACTCCCATATTGTTTGCACAGGGAACCATATGTACGGTCTCTCCTCATTTAGCGCAGAATGATCCTTGTTGTCCTTGCGCCATAAAAATACAATCAACCGATGTTTGCATAGGGCACAAAACATTATTACATAGGTGCCAATCCTTCCACTTTTTTAATTGGTCTTCCGATTTGAAAACGATTTCTTCCGATTTTCGGAGATTTCATCTAAAATCCCCCAGTGTTTTTTAAAATACTGATTTTTTTAAAAAAAATTTAATACCTATTTTTCTTGATGCATGTTTATTTAAATTTTTGCGCATATGTGCATATTTAATAATAAACACACGTACATAAACACAAATATTGGTAAAAAAAAAGGCGTAAAAATTCGTCTGCAGTTGACAGCTCCTGTGGGGTGTGACGTGGAATTTTAGCTCCAGCTATGACGTAGAGTGATGCCCCTGCACAACGAAATCATGCATCTGTATTTGTAGTTGTTGGGGAAGGCAAGAAAGAATGCGCTACACCGTTAAGGTTTTGGTCAAGCACGTGACTTTGTGTAGGGAAGCCATGTGTTAGACATATCTGGTATTTCTTTGCTCTGGAAAGAAAGTTTTGTTTTTAGGTGTTTTTGAAAACAACGTTAACGATGTCGACCGTTAATAAAAGGTACTACCAAACGTTTAAAGCCGAATATATGAAGATGTTTAATTTTATTCAAAAATCAAGACTGGGGCCAAAATATGCTTTCTGCACGTGTTGCCGTAAAGACATAAGCATTACTCACGGTGGTAAACGCGATATTACTTTGCATTCTGAGACTGTTAAACATAAGGAGGCATTCAAGGCTGTAGAGTCTAATCATAGTATCAAGCCTTCATTTTTTGCATTTAACGATACCTCCATGATTAACGCTGAATGTTTATTTACATCGTTTTTGATCGAACATAATTTGCCAATGAATTGCAGCGATCACGCGGGGATGCTCTTTCGGAAAATGTTTCCTGACAGCAGTATTGCAAAACAATATGGATCTGCAAAGACCAAAACTTCTGCAATTATGAAAGAAATGTCCGCAAAGGAATCCTCATCACTTGTTGAAAATTTAAGGTGCTATCCATTTTCAATTGCAACTGATGGAAGCAACGATGTTGATTCAAAGCTGTATCCAATAGTGGTAACTTTCTTCGATCCTTTATGTGAAAAAATTGTGAATTGTCTTTTATCTATGCCATCTTTGAAAGAAGATGCTACTGGGTTAAATATTGGAAATCTTCTGGTAAGTGCTTTACAATCTAAAAACCTTGCGATTTCTAATTGTGTTGCCTTTAGCTGTGATAATGCACCTGTTATGATAGGAAAAAAGCAGGTGTAGCAGCGGTGTTAAAGAATCATCACCAAAATATTGAAATTATGGGCTGTTCCTGCCACCTTATTAACTTAGCAGCTGAAAAGAGTGCTGCATGTTTGCCATTTAAAATCGATGAAATTTTGGTAGACATTTACTATTACTTACAAAAGAGTTCGAAAAGAAAAGATAGGTTGAAAATTCTTCAAGAATTTCATGAGACTGATATAAAAAAGGTACTAAAACACGTTAGCACTCGTTGGTTGTCTGTTGGAAAGTGCTTAGAGCGTATAATCCAGCAGTGGCAACCTTTGATCAGTTTTTTTAAGGAAGAGGCCATGAAAAGGAATCAAATCACCCCACTTTCTTTCTTTACTATTCCCTCTATCAAAGTTTCGGTTGAAAATGCAGATAAAGTGAAAGAACGTAACAGCAAAAAAGCATCGCAGAAATTAAAAAGGAAAGCTCAAAATTATGTGGATATTTCTAAGAAACAAAAAACTGAAAACTCCATGTCTCGTGAAGAAAGGTTGTTTTATTTTCTGTCGGAAGATATCAATAAGGCTTTCTGTTTATTTTTATCTTATACTGTGCCTATATTTTAAAAAGCAAATGCTCAACTTCAGTCTGCGGAACCGTATATTCATATGCTAAAATCTGTTCTCTTAAAATTGTACAGAGAAATGCTAGTGAAATTTATAAAACCAAGCGTCACAAAATTATGTAATAATATTTTGAAAGTCCACTATCATGAGAGGAGTAATCAAAAAGATGATGTTGATATCTTAATTGGAAATGGAACACTGAAAGTAATCCAAGATTTTAACATCCATGATAAAAATGAATTTTATGAAAACGTCAGAAGCTATTTCATAGCAGCATGTGACTACATGCACAATAAATTTCCTTTTGAGTTAGAAGTGTTACATCATGCAGAGATTACACGAATATCGAATTTTGAAAATGCATCATTTTCCAGCTTAAAATATTTTACAGAAAAATTTCCTGTTCTTTTGTTCAATAATACAGAAGATAAAGCTGTTGATGCTTTACAAACAGAATTCAGTGAGTTCCAGGCTTTCGAAGTTCCACAAACTGTGAGTAATGAAGGTAGCATTGATGCACAATGGGCAGCCATAGGTAAAATAAAAAATGATACTTGTGAATTAAAATTTAAACGACTTTCTCAGGTTATGCTGTCAATACTTACGATCCCTCACAGTAATGCAGCATGCGAGAGAGTCTTCAGTCAAGTGAAGAAAATTAGAACTGACTTCAGGTCAACCATGTCTGATGACACATTAGAAAATTTACTAATAGTTAAATGCAGACATGTGAAATGTTACGAGAATGTATTTGACAAAAAATTTCTCGAAAATCCAAAATCTTGCACTACAGCATTTGTAAATTCTAAGAATTAATATTGCGTTTAATACAGTTTAATCCTCTATTATTATTAATTTAATAAATACTTAATTTCCTCATTGTGCCCTTTTTTCATAAATTATGTATGATTTTGTTTAATTAAAAAATGGTGGCCTGCCCACATGTGCAATTGACTACAGATTTTTCACTTCTAGAAGTTGGCACCTATGTTATTATTATGTCACTAGAAGATAGTGTAGATCGGCAGTTCTCTAAAGCTGAATGTGCTAAAAAGTGCAATGCACATCGGCAGTTCTCTAAAGCTGAATGTGCTAAAAAGTGCAATGCACATCGCAAAACAAACAGCTTCACTACTGTACAATCACAGAGTGAATAAATTTTTTTTGTCTTAAAAAATAAATAAATAAATTGGTCCGATAAATGTTTTTTGCATTTCTATTAAAAGATTAATTCGCATTTTATAGAATTTAAAAATGTACATATATATATGCATCTCCTGCAGAACATCTTTGATCAGTTGAAGATTTGTTGCAGAACATCGTAAAACGTTCTGCTTTGGAGCGGTAGTTCTTAAAACTTCTCTTTACCACCTTTAAATATTTTTTTGATTCCGCAGACCGTTGAGTTTCAGTTGGGAGTTCACGGTTAATCCTGAATCTTGAGTTAGAACGTAAGATTTAAAACCCTAAAGTGCTTCAAATATCTATTTATAGTCTCATTGTAGCTCATTGAGGGTTTGTCTTCAAATTTGGAAAGAAGGAAGACATAAATGCGCACCTTAAATATCGCAATGTATTTATTAAAATGATTATATTTAGGTTTTAATATATGACACCACTAGACATCAAATGAATCCATTTGTAAGGGGACTAGTTCTGCATTTTATATATAAACCTTGTCATATCAGGCTTAATATTCGAAAGTTATTCTTAGTTCTGGCTCTCGCTTTACTCAGTAGTTTTCTATATTTAACTTTAAGGTAAATGAGATTAGGTGAATACTTTTTCAAGCTTTTAAGGAATCTCAAATCCACAGTAGTTTACGAACCACAGTTTTGATCCTCTTATCTAGATTAAGATGATTCATAAGTAATTATTAGATAATGTGTTCCTTTTGGTGGTAACATGCTCACCTAGTGTGCTGTTAACCTCAGTTCAATACCCAACAGCACCAAAATGGAATGCTTACCGGTAAACTGTTCACTGTAGTGCAGGGCTTGATTCCTTCTAAGGTAAACCTTAGAAGGGTTAAAAAAATTTTAAGGTAAACTTTAAGAGTTTCAGATTCCTCCGAAAAAAATGTAGGTTCTGGCAGATTATGGTCTTTGCCTTCCTTGCGCCTTAAAACAAACAAGGGGAAAAAAATGGATAATGATTATTATCCATCAAATTTGTAAGTAATCATTGATATTTGTGAAATATTTGAAAGTTAATTGTATAAATGAATGTCGTTTTTTTTACATCTACAAATGTGTTTATTAGGGAAGAAGTTATTCATATGAGCATGTTGACAGAACGAATTTGAACGCTATGCTAAATGGCAATGACGTTAGCGAATATTTGAAAATTTCTGCTGATGGCCTAACAGTAAGTATTGGTTAAAGTGCATTAAAAACAATTCATACATTTCTCCGCACACCTGTGAGTTGTCTCCTGTATTGGTTAATGTGCATTAAAAACAATTCATACACTTCTCTACACTCGTATGAGTTGTCTCTTGTATTGGCATCTGTGCACTTAAGCCAACTCGTTTGCTTTTCAGTGGTTATATCCATCTTCAAGTCCCTTGGATTTAACTCTGGATTTAACTCTCTGTAATGGTTTAGGGGCTACGTTAAGCAACCAGTCCTATATCTGGTGATCCATATTACTATCTTGGGTAAAATATACAAAGAAAGAAATTGTCTTTTTTTTTTCTCCTTACTCCTTTGAGTTATTTTCAGAGTTACCATATGCCCATTGAAAACAACTTATGTGAGCAACATATAGTATGTGTTAGTATTAAACCACAGTCCGTTGAGTTGTTTTTAACGTTACTGTATACTATATGCCCAAAAGTATCCGGACACTTTGGATTTTTTGTTTTTTTTTTCGAATTTCTAAAAAACTACTCTGCCAATTATTCTTTGACTTTGAAGATATATAGAACATACTTGAACGCCCACTTTTCAAGGAAATTTCAGTGACTTGTGCATTTAGGGGACCACCCACATATTGACAAAGTGAAAAAATATATTTGATCACCCTGTATCATAAAAAGCTGGAAATTATTTGTAACTTTCAGAAAATATTTAACCAGCTATGCTTAATGCCTGTGTGCATTTTTGTAAAGCAAACATGTATATTCATGAAGATAGAAACGTTTCTTTAAGAAAACCCAAATTTTGTCACATGTTTTTTGCATATAATATCCACAATTTTCAGTCAAATTTCACAAAACTTACAGAACATTTGTCAACGTACAAGAAAAATATTATACTTAAATTAGAAATTAATATATTGAATACACGATGAGATATGAGCATTTGAAGAAAATAATTTTTTACTACGCATGCACGAAAGATATGAATAACTTTCTTTCATAATTTTGTAGTCAATAGTATAGGGCAACTTAAAAAAAAATACCAGTGGGATATCTTGAAAATTCAGAAAGTTATCGACGATATAGTGAGCCGTATTTCTCTAATTCTCTGAAAGTAGCTAGATGATAAGGGTTTTTTCCATAAATTGTCATATTCCAAATTACCAAACACCCCTGTTCTGAAAATGAAATATTCCAGATTTATGCAAATAAGGATCAAAAGTATCCGGACACCCCTCTACGTGGTGGATTCTGTTAGTGACGTCAAATTTCTAGCTCTCAGACAAGTATAAAAGAAGTCTGACGAGTTAACAATTATAATTTCAAAGCTAGAAAAGTAAAATGGGAGGAAAGGGCGAGCTAAATGATTTTGAACGTGGTGAAGTCATTGGTTGTCACCGCTGTGGAAAATCTGTTCGTGAGATTTCTGTGATGTTACGAGTGCCCCGTTCCACCGTTAATGATGTTATCGTAAAGTGGGAACATACGGGGACTACAACGGTGCATCCACGACCTGGTCGACCACTCCGTCTAGTAGACAGGGAACGCAGAGTGCTGAAGAGAGTTGTGAAAGCGAACCGCATGAAATCGACGGAAAAAGTTCGTGCGGATTTTCAAAAAGCCTCTGGATGCAACGTCAGCACAAAAACAGTTCGTCAGGAACTGCAAAGTCTTGGTTTTCATGGCCGAGCAGCTGCATATAAACCAAGCATTACTGCAATCAATGTCAAGCGTCGCTTACAATGATTCAAAGTGTGCAAAACATGGAGCCTGCAGCAGTGGTGTCAAGTGTTATGGAGCGATGAACTACGGTAAACTATTTGGCAATCGGATGGTAGAGTCTAGGTATGGAGAATGCATTTTACGTGACTGTATTGTGCCGCAAGTAGTTGTGGTACACAAGTGTTAAGTACTTTCAGAGAATTAGAGAAATACGGCTCACTATATCGTCGATAACTTTCTGAATTTTCAAGATATCCCACTGGTATTTTTTTTAAGTTGACCTATACTATTGACTATAAAATTATGAAAGAAAGTTATCTTTCGCGCATGCGCAGTAAAAAATTATTTTCTTCAAATGCTCATATCTCATCGTGTATTCAATATATTAATTTCTAATTTAAGTATAATATTTATCTTGTACCTTGACAAACGTTCTGTAAGTTCCGTGAAATTTGACTGAAAATTGTGGATATTATAAGCAAAAAATATGTGACAAAATTTGGGTTTTCTTAAAGAAACGTTTGTATCTTCATGAATATACATGTTTGTTTTACGAAAATGCACACAGGCATTAAGCATAGTTGGTTAAATATTTTCTAAAAGTTACAAATAATTTTCGGCTTTTTATGATACAGGGTGATCAAATATATTTTTCACTTTGTCAATATGTGGGTGGTCCTTTAAATGCACAAGTCACTGAAACTTTATTGGAAAGAGATGTTAGAGAACGTTCGACTGAGTAGTTTTTTAGAAATTGGAAAAAAATTAAAAAATCCAAAGTGTCCGGATACTTTTGGGCATATAGTGTATGTTCACTAAAAAAACGTGTATGAGCCACAAATGGTATGTATTAGTATTAAACACGCTTCTGTTGAGTCATGGCTGATGTTCATTAAAAACAATATCTTATAATTTTCTGTCGATCCATATTCCAGATCTCAATTCTTGATTTCCTATTCAAGAGAGATTTAGATTTTTTAGAAAACCGTTAAGTTCTAATGTCACATAATCTTGATTGTCCTTGCGTCATAATTCACAAAAATCAATATTACCTGCAAATGGACAAGGACTTTGTTTCTCACAGTGTGCCCCTAACATCACCCTCCACAATTCATAAGTAAAAAGAGTATCTATCAGGGTATCTACTGATTTGGAAAAGTTGGAGAAGTTTTTTTCTGACTTAAAAATATCAGGGAAATTTGAAATACAAAGGCCAAAGTCAGGGAAATTTGAAATTCATTGTTATAATAAATAACTTATTAAAATAATTTTCCTGAACTGTGCTTTTCATACCACATTACCTACTGAAAAATTTGAAAAACTTGTACTTTTGACTAAACTTCTTCCAAAAGTTACCATTTTTCACCAAAACTAATATAATTTATATAAAATTATTAAGCCTATATATTTTTCAGGAGAAAATGTTTGCCAAATATGTAACTAAAACTTGAAAAACAAAAAGTGTTTTTAGCTAAATTATCTAATCTGTAAGGGATTTTGATCATACCAATCTCTTTTCCCTTATATACAGTCATGTATGCTTTAAGTGATATAAGCATAGAAGATGGAGTATTATCTTTACAATTATATAGTTAAACTCTTTTATAATAAAGTTGAAAAGGGTGGAATGGAAATGTTGCTGTAAATATTTAATTTGTGCAAGTTTTCTGTGTAAAGAAATACACTTTTTAATACAGCTTTTGAATTTGTAAATTCACTATAATTGAGTTATAAATGGCTTTGGGTTTGTGTTAGTGGATTTTATGGTCTTAGAAACTTATTTTTATTACGCAAATTTTAATGCGTTGTGTGTTGTTTACTGTAATTAGCGACTGGAAATCGATTAAGACTTGGTCTGGAAACCTGGAAAAGTCAGGGAAGTTTGAAACAGAATTTGGGTAGACACCCTGATCTATGCAAGACGTCACTTCATTTTGTCTTTAGCAGAATGTGTTCAAAGTATAATGTCATTATTGGCACATGATGATAGTGTTAGTATACAGTGTGACTGTCGTCTATTAGTGTTTGGGTGTTATTCCATGGTGTCCATCTTTTTCCTCCCTTTATTGGGCCCTGCCGTAGTTCAGTGCTAATGCGTTTGCCTAGCATATGATTGTCTCATATTTGACTACCAACCGCACTGAAAAAAAATAATGATCGTCGACCAACTGCTCACCGTAGTCCAGGGTTTGGTTCCCTAGACCTTAAGAGGTTGGGTTCCTCGGAAAAATGTAGGCACCTACTCAGCATGACCTTCATTGTCCTTGTGTCGTAAAACTCAAACAAGCCCCTCTCTATTTTATAGAACTTCTGTTTTTCCACATAACGTTTTTATATTTTCATTTGAAGCCGGCATGTCTTGAAATTTCTTTGTTTTCTTTTATTAGGCAAGGTGCGATGCTTCTTCTTTTGAAAGCGTGAGATGTACGTTTCAAGTGGACTCTGGTATCTGGTACTACGAAGTCACCATCGTTACATCAGGTGTAATGCAAATCGGGTGGGCCACACGGAATAGCAAGTTTCTAAACCATGTAAGTATGAATTATAAAAATCATTATTATATTATATATATATATTATATATGAAAATCATCCATTTTTTTAATGTATTTAATACCACTTTCTACGTTCGTATGCATAACTTCATTTGTTTGGCACGGAATGGTCTTGCTTGTCCTTGCACCATAGAAATTCAGCCAACCAATTATAAGTAACGAGCATAATATAAGATAAAGCATGTTAATAATGCAAACGGTATGAAGAGAAGTATTCTGTCATATTTTTCATTAGCCGTTGTAATTTAAGCGTCAGTTTCATGTGTGTTAATTTTATTGCATGTAAGGTGTTTTCATTACACGCAAGTTAATTTTATTATGTACAGGAAGGTTACGGAATTGGTGACGATGAATATTCATTAGCGTATGATGGGTGTCGTCAACTTATTTGGTATGACGCTGCAAGCACACCACACAATCATCCATGCTGGAAACCTGGTAAGACTGTTCATACTGTCTGTTTGCCATGAAAACTTTTCTTGCTAAGTTTGCCCTTGCTTGTTCCCATGGAAACAATGCTTAGCTCATTTTCACAGTGATCTAATCCTTAAATGGATTCAGGGCCGTTCTTAGTACTTGTTTTTTTAGGGCTAAGAAATCAATAAAATAACGATAAGTAATACACCCTTCTTCCGCTCCTAAAAGCACTGCTGTTTCGTCGGTTCATAAATGTGTTTGAACTGTCACCTAAAATTCATTCTTGTACAGTCGAAACTGCATATATGCGAAGATCGCATGCATGCATAAAATATTGAGCCTGAAATTTCTCCTATCTTTTTAATGTTGTTTAAATCTGCTTGATTGCGATTTTATACATGCAAAAACTGCATGCAAGCAAGTATTTTTGAAGCCAAACGAATGTTTTATTATAGAATTTAAACCGGATATATGCAAATAAACTTATGAACAAGTTTTCATCCACAGTGAATGTGTAGTTGGCAACTCTATTTTTAAGGATTGGCTTTCCCCATCCGAAATGACTGATAACTCTTGTCAAAGTTTCACTTACCAGCTTATTTATGGCTTAGTTTATGCCTCTCCCCTCCCCTGCCGCTTTCTAATAATAAATAAATAGGCTTTATTTATCACAGGAAACATACAATCTGTATAGACATGTTTATATATTACATTAGACAAGTCACATGTGCAATAAATCGCATGTACTGACATACACAACATGCCCGTGTTCGGAATCACTATCAAAATTTGTTTACTTAACTGACTCACTGAATTACACCTCTTGTGTTTCATTCGTCTAAAAAAAATTCGTCTATCTGCAAGTTTTTTCTTCTTCTGCACTTTTTAGTTTATATTCATTGTGAACATGGCAGATGAAAAGAAACTGACATATTTGCTTAAATATTGATCAAAAGTTGGCGATTTTAAATTCTTTGAAATCAAATAATAAGACAAAGATATAAATAACAAAAGAGTATGGTTATCATTTGTCCACTATTTTCCGCAAATACAGTTCATGTGTAAGTGCTACATTGCTTCTTGTTATTTTTGTTAATAGAGTAATAATACTGTGCATTATAAATATTGAAATAATGTGTATGATTTATAAAATTAGAAATAAGAATATCTAATTTAATAATAAAATTCAATAAAAATTTAATGAGTAAATTATTTCCACGCTATAGTTCAGAGAATACTGCTTTTATGTAAAACCTGCTTATATGTACAGGATTTTATTGCTTCGTCCATTTCCATATATGTGGTTTCGACGATACTGTTGAAAGTAAACACATTGCCATATCAGGCAAATCAATTTTTAAAATAATGGGGGAGGCCTCAGGCCCCAGTATAGACACCCATGACTAGGGCTCATTTCCATGGTAACAGACGTCCACAGACTTAGAAGTTCTTGTATTAAATCAGGGGTCTTCAACCTTTTTCAGTCCAAGGGCCAATTTTGCTTACTCTTGTTGGTCTGTGGGCCACACTACTGTACTAGCAATGTTAAGACTAAGGAAAGGCAAATCCATGGTCCCCCACAATCAGCTTTTATTGCCGGGTTTTTTTTTAAGGTGTCTATATTGATTTTTCACTCCCATCCGAAAACATTTTCTGGATCCACACTGTTGGGACTGCATATACACTACGTGACAGTGAAAATGCAACACCAAGGGGTAGGCAGAAAATTATGCAAATTGCAGGATAGAGATGCAGCTCAGCAAGTTATATAAATGATGCAATGTCCCACGCATGTTGAGTGTGATACAAGGCAAAGAATCAGCAATAGTTATGCCGCTCTGTCTACTGGAGAAATCACATGGAAATATTTTTTTTTTATCTCAGAGAAAACGTGTAGTAGCAGAGAATGCCAGGCCGTTACCAATCGAGGCAATTCCAACAGGTAGACAATTTTACGAGGGGAATGGTGACCATACTCAGAATGGCAGGTTGGTCCATACGTCAAATCGCAGAGGATAGGCACCTACATGTGTCTATGGTGCACCAGCTGTGGCAAAGATGGTGAGAACCAGAAATGTGCCACTTTTTATGGATGCTGTTGCGTTATTACAGTCTGTGGGTTGGTTTCGTAAGCTTCAAGAGGTTTGGATTTGTCACAGGAAAATATGTGCCTACTGCTGTATGGTGATGTAATGGTAACACGTTTGTCAATCATGCCATTGACCTGGGTTTGTTTCCCAGTGGAATCGTAAAATGCACATTGTTTTTTCAGGCCTCAGTTTGCTTGGTAGACCGTGGGATCTGCCGTAGTATGAGCTTTGATGTCCTTGAGTCGCATATATTTAAAAAAAGCACTTATATCATTAATGTAAATTTGTTGGATAATATTTTCCGTTCTTGGTATATATATAAAAAACTAACAAATTGCAATATTTTATTTCAGGGGATATTTTAGGCTTGTTGTTAGATTTGGATAACTTGCAAGCAATATTTTATCTCAACGGACATCCTTTGCCGCCATGCAGCAATGTGTTCAGAAGTGCTCGGTATGATTACATATTGCTGTTTTGAGTGAATACGAGTTTTTTTTTGTGAATGTTCGGTTCTTGTAAATATGGTGTGTTTGTGAAAATTTTTATGAATGTTAGTTTCTGAAGAATTAGTGCTTTTGTAAATATTAGTTTCTTTTGATTGTAGTGTCTTCATGAACGATGTTTGTGAATGTCAGATGTGTGAGTTGCTCATGAATGTTAATTTCTTACGACCGTGGTGTTTTCATGAATAGATAGTTTTTTAAGAATATTGCTTTATCCATGGTTCCCATGGTCCTTTTAAATCCTTGAATTTTTTTTTTTTTGCCTAATTGGGACTCTTGAAAAGTACTTGAAAACTGCCATAAATGTGGGCGGTCTTGGAAAGTCCTTAAATGTTTCAAGTTTTGGCAAAAGAAAAAAAAAGGGTTATTTCCCTTATTTCCAATGTATTGATTGTTTGGCTTTTTTATGGCGCAAGAGCATCTGGGCTATACTGCGCCAATATTGATTATGTAAGGTCCTTGAAAAATATTATTTGGTCTTTGCGAATTTCATCATGAAAGTCCTTGGATTTCATCAGGGAAAATCTCACAAAATAGTGGGAACCATGTTATCATTATGAATGTTATTTCTCATGAATGTAGTGTGTTCTTGGGTGTTAATTTTTCATGGACATCGTTAGTTTCTTGCGAATGTAGCACCTTCATTAATATAGTAATTTTATAAATGTGAGTTATCTTTTTGATTGCAGTATATGCATCAGCGTTAGTTTTTCATAAGTGAAAATTGTTTTGTAACCGTTAAAGTGTTCTTACTTGGTCTACCCTTGGTTTAGGTCTGGGTTCTTCGCTGCTGCCAGTTTCATGTCTTTCCAGCAGTGTGAATTCAATTTTGGAAGAACGTCGTTTAAATTTCCCCCATCAAAAACCAAGTTCCACAATTTCAATGAATCTGCCACCCTCACCGAAGAAGAAAAGATAATTCTTCCCAGGTGTGTGTGACTTAATAATAATCATTTACTAATTATAATTAATCAAGTATGACATGTGGATTTTATGTCGCTGATTTCTACTTTAGCTAATAGACTTTTGTTTCAAATCAGGGTTTTGTTTTAACCTTTGGGGATATTCATTGGCACTTAATTATGCTTAAAAGATCCTACAAATTTTGAAACATGTTCTCGTGAATATTAAGACCTACTACTTATCCTGATGTTGCTTATCATTACCTTGATTTGATATTTATCGTCAAGGCTCATTACTTACCATCAACGAGGCATTTGCTTATCACCACTGGGATATTGCTTATCACCATTAATACTCATTACTTACCACTACGACTCATTATTTTACATCAAAGCTTGTATCCCTGTAGTTGACTGTGATCATGCATTCACTTAGTGTGCCATGAATCCAAGTTTCGTTCCCAACACTATCACCTCCCTGCCTCCCAAAAAACGTGCTGGCTGACTGACCTACTGTAGTCGGGGGATATAGGCATAATTATTTGGCCGGACACATGTCTCTCCCAGTTTTCTTAGAACAGAGGCGAAATCATTTCTTCCACCCAATTTTATGTCTATGTTAGGGGGTACGTACTTAGGCCTCAAAAGAAGGCCCCGGGAAAACGTAGGCCCACTACACTGTAACGTTATAGTGGTAACATACTCATCTGTAGTGTCAGTGATTTGAGTTTGTCTACAATAGTATTATATGATATGCACACATATACCCACTGCAGTCTCACGTTTTGTACCTTTGGCAGCAGAGGCTTTAGATACCTTGGAAAATTGTTGGCTCTGTCATAGCATAATCGTTGCTAGCCTTGAGCCGTAAAAACATAAACCCGTAGAAAACTGCAACCTACTCTCCAGGCTTATCTTTTTTTCCAGAACCTACCATGTTTGCTTATCTGTTTTTCTCTGTCAAACAGTTTAGACTGACTGACTGATATAGGCGGATATTTGTAAATCATCACTGGAGTAGAGGTACCATGATAAACAACTGATGTCATTCAGCAATATGTTTACATTCAATCAAGGGTGTAATTCTCGGCACAACATGGTCTTAACTGTCTTTTCAATGTAAAGTAAGCCATTACCACCAATTTGTTTACTCGCTTTCATCTTCGTCTACACAGGTGTTGAAGTATTTATATAGTTCTAGTTTGATCTATGTAATCACACTTTGAGCTAGGCCAATCTCTTTCCAGTGGGGATTTTCAAATATGGTTCAGTGTACAACAGGCCTACTTCGTTGTATTGCACATTTTACAAATTATAGGTTTGTGGCAAATGTGTGTTAAACAAGTATGTTTGCACCATTTTCCTAACAACATGTGCACACTTCGTATTGCTGTGCCACAATTTGATAATTGATGATGCCATTGCATACATCATTACATGCTTGATACAATGTACTTTGTAACATACATCAAACAACACACTTGAAACATTGCGCTAGAATAATCCTTGTTCTCCTCCTGCCATAAAAATACAACCAACATACTTGAAAAAACCTACTTTATTACATATGTCAAACAGCATACTTTATAACATATGTCAAACAGCATACATTATAACATATGTTGAATAGCATACTTTATTTATAACATACTTTGAACAGCATACTTCAATAAGTGTACAGTGTAATGTAAATATAACTTATATGTGCATTGGAACACCTAAATATTTGTGCAGTTTACTTTATGGGGGTGGTCTGGCACCTGCGATTTCTCAGTGATATGCCTGTTGTTAGACAGGACACGTAACCTTAGATGCCCCCTTCTTTTTGTTCTTGATTGAAGTATATTCTTAGCACAACGTTAATGAATGGACAACATCATATTGGATGTCTGTGAACGTAACTATTGAGTTGACAAATCCAATTTTGAATGGGATCACTTTTGAGATAAATGAGCTTTTAAATTTTTCCCGTATTATCTTTTTTTTACTCATCTTTTCTTACATGTATTTTCTTATCTAGGCACCTCAAGTTAGAAAAATTGAGGCAAGCTAGTGTGAGGGAGGACTCTTGCTCTCTGTGCTTTGACGGTTCTTCTACGGTTCGGCTGGATCCGTGCCAACATACGTAAGTAGAAATAATTTGTGTATGCCACAATTATAATTATTTACAATTATAAATGTTACAATTATAATTATCCAGACTAGCAGGGGATATGACCAGGTCTAAATAATTGAGTGCCTTGATGTTGGAAGTGAATCAGTGGGCCTGGTCTGGATAATTGGATGCTATGATGTAAAAGGTAGTGGTGTGCCAGATGATTCAACGACTGAATCACTGAACGAATCCTCTCATTTGTGACAGGTGGGAAAAATCATCAATTCGTTCAACGACCAAATTGGCGTGCCTGTGTTAGAAAGTGAATTGGTCATCATAAGGTTGCGACCTTCTAGATCAGTGATTTTCAGACACAATTTTTTTTTTTCGTTTTTTAAAAAAAAAGTTTGTACTCTCAAAATAAAACTTTCCTGGAAGACAGTTTTAAAATACTTCGACTATATTATGGTATTTTTGTTTTTATCAACTGAAAAAGCATATATCTTAAAAGTATTTTAACCCATTTTTGGCCAATGTTGTATTAACGCAACATTATTTTTGGGATTTTTTTTTCTATATCCTAATTAATTTTTTTCCCTTTAAATTTTAGCATATCATATTCAGAAACATTTGAT
>QLNU02014802.1:74959954-74980316 GCA_006491805.2 Dysdera silvatica | reverse complement strand
AATCCCTCACAATCGCCTATTGCTATGTTTTCCTTCAAAGATGCTCACATTCGTGTACCCCCTGGAAGTCTGACATACCCCTGGGGGTGCACATTAGAGGTCAGTTTGAGCTCAATTTTCGAAACCTGAAGACTTACAATTTGAGCCCACCCAAGCCTGAAATACTTTGTGGAAATTTGAGCCCAAGCCCAAAACTTCAATATAGAAATGTCAGTTTTCAACTTCAGTTGCATCTGTCTTGTGAGCCTGTGCCTGAAAATGATATGAATTATAGAGCCCATCTCATCTCTAGTACATATACCACAGTTTGAGAACTGCTGTTCTAGGCAAAGGAGCAAAATCCAGGATGATCAGAATAATTGGAGGATCGGGATATTTCGAATTGTATCATACAGGATGATCGTAAATTATTGTTTGGATTTTTTTTGCGGCCCGTAAATTTCAAACTAGAAGCAAGAAAATACAAAACAGTTCATAGAATGTGAAAGTGTAATTCAAAAAGTTTTATTACGTTTAAGATCAGTATTGCAGAATGCCAAACAACTTGAACATGCCTAACTTTTGCGGCATGCAATAATGCCAAGTGATAATCAAGTTCTCTCCAAATGTTCTCAAGCATTTGCATTTTGACGGTTTCAGTAACAATTCTGGTCTTCATGTCATCAAGGAAGGTGACAGGGGTCTTGTAAATAATGTCTTTCGCGTATTCGCATAAGAAGAAACCAAGTGACGTAATATCAAGTGAGCATGGAGGCCATGGGATCGGTCCACCATCCATACTCCCAGACATTATCTCACAGGCAGCAAGTACATCATTGCTAAATAAAATTTTTTGAATTACCCTTTCAAGTTCTGGGAGCTGTTTTATTTTGTTTCTGGTTTGATTAGGTGTCCTTGGTAGTGAATAATTTATCAAGTAAAACTATACTTTTTAGGGGATTTTGTACGCAGTGTGCCTTGCAATTAGAAGTTTGTCCTATGTGTCGGAGTAAAATAGACCAGAGGGTGGAAATAACATGACGTCTGTAAGTATTACTCTTCCATTCACTGAAATATGTAAATGAAGAAACTAGAAAAATTAGTGTTTGGTTATTAATTAATAATTGACTAATGCTAATATTTATCATTAATTAGTATCTAATAACTTGTATTACATTCAATGTATCACATGCTATCCATCCCTTTTACAGTAGCGACACGTCTACATCTGCGTACCATGAAAAAAATTGGTTTATGTTCAAAATGCACGAGTGTTTAATGTTTTTTCGCTCATTCATAGTCTAAAGTTTGATTCTCTAGTGTAGTGATTCCCAGTTGGACAAGTACTTCAGACCTCCACATTTTTCAAAAGCCAAGCTATGGACTCTTCCCTCCCTTTTTGAAAAATTTTATTTCTCTATGGCAGTAATCTGTGTGAAGCAATTTTTCGGGGAAATATGGCGTAGCCAGTTTCAGCTAGTCCATAAGTTCTGCAGAACCCATTGTAATTTATTTAAAGAAATATATATAGTCATATTTATTTATTTATTGCCTTTGTACTGTTGCTGTACATAAAGTCTGCACTGAATGCAGATTTGAATTCTCGAGAGGCCCCAAAAACAAGCGGGAAATTCGATTACTGCCCTCAAAGTATGTGGAAAATATTTTTTTTTCAGAAGCGAAGCTTGCAGCTCATTGCTTTGAGCATATTCTTCACTGATTTATATTACTCGGAAAACTGTAAGTCTGCATGCAGCATAGTTTTAGCTGTCTATTCACTATAAAACCCAAACTAGTGGATTTAATGAAATCGGTAGAGTATCAGTAGTGTTGGGTTTCTGATGGTGTGGCCTTTCGGCAGTAACACATTCGCTTAATGTGGCCTTAGTCCAGGGTTTGTTCCCTAAGCCTCAAGACAGGGGTTCCCAACCTCAGGTCATGACCCGAATCCAGGGTCATGGAGGTTTATGGATGGCTTGATAATTATTATTAAAATTATAATACTATTTGTTCCTGGTTAATATTTCCTGACACTTTAATTTTTGCATTCAATATTAGTAATGTATATTTCTTTTAATGCAATTGTAACACAGTATGTCAAAGAATTTTCTACTAGTTTTGCCATTGCATAATTGTTTTCGGCCAATATTTTTATTTTAAGAGTAAGTCTTCTGTGAAAAGTTTGATTAAATTGCTATGTTACATCAAAGTGGAAGTGCTGCTGAAGTAGTGAACGAGTATCGATATAGAACAATTGAAAATTCAATTGATTAAACCATTGGAACATCCAATGTTGTAAAAACATTGATATTTCAATCATAGGGTAACGCCGCTCGTTACATACAAATTGCTATTTAGGGTTGTGGCAATAAAAAATGAGAACCACTGCCTTAGGAGGTTCGGATTCCTCAGAAATCTGTACGTCCCTGTGCAGCATGGCTTTTATTTTCCTTGCTTCGTAAAACACAAATGTCTTGTGGTGGGAAAGTAAGCTCAGAGAGTAGTTGCCAAACTTAAATATGTGTCATATTTGAATGTCTTCATATGGCCGCATGACTGCACTAAAATACCTCTCTAAAAAGTTAGTTGTATAGTTCTTGAAAGACCTGGGTTTCATTTTACAGTTCGAACAGTAGACTTTTATAGATTACTTGAGAGAAATGCTGCTTCTGTTTGTGTACCACCACATAACAGCATGGGTATGTACTATACAAATGCGATTTTAAGAAATTTATATTCAACTTCAAATTTTTAAAACTAATCATACCAGTTTTGAAGTTGACTTACAATCATACAAAATAAAATATCATGTATTTTACGAAAGTATTTTTTAAGATATTTGGGAGTAAATATGTAAATTTATTATCATAGAGTCTGAGGATTATTTGTAATCCATTCCTCCGTCCATTATCAATATCTTGTGTTTTTTAATTACTTGCAATTAATGTAGAGGGGGAGTCTCTGATTTAGAGTTCAGGCTTGTGTTGACGTCCCGAAAATGTCGAGGTTTGCACATACAGAACTGCGTTATGCAGACCCATCCCGAAAATCTCCAGGCCCGTACAAACCTGTCTGACCAAGTCTGCGCGGACCAGGACATTTTTAGGTTAGGTCCGCACAGGCTCCTACCATACACTTCTCTGTATTCCAAGTCGGAAAAGACTAAGCTGGGCCTGTGCAGGACTCTAATCTATATGTGTGTGAAGTGGGGGAGGGGGGTAGATTAGCTCTTATGAGTGTATCGGAATTAGTCTTATAAAGGATAAATTATTATAATGCATAACTTTATATTTACTAATTAGAATGGAATTTTGATAAGTTGAAATCAAATGAAATAAAAAAAACAACTTTGAGATATCGAAAATTCGAGTCATTCAAGACATATAGATAAAACATTTTGTTTGTTTCTTAGTACTTCGACTTGAGGAAAATTTCGACTTACCAAAGTTCCATTGTATTAATATGAGTCTATTTACTAATCATTGTATAATATTTTCATTTTTATCTTTAATCTGGTTATTCACCAAAAATTAATATATGGTAGAATTTCGATTATCTCTGGACTGTTCAGGACTCTAGATAAACAAATAACTCTTTTGGGATTTGATTCACTTTTGGGAGTTAACTCTTTTGAGTGACTTTGCACACGTTTGTATTGGGGATGAAAGCAGGTCCAAGTAATTGTGGAACCTATTTTGAGAAAAAGACAAGTGGATGACCAGCACATTATCTGGATAATTGGATGTATTAATGTAACAAAGGACAAGTAGATGACCAATACAATAGATAATTAGGTGCAATAATGTAGGAACAAAAAACAAGTAGAGATGATCACTTTGGTCATCACAAAGTCAAATGATCTTTTAAATGAAGAATCGAGATCTCGATAATTAGGTGAATCTGATGATTATAGTCTGGATAATTGAAAATTTTCTGTTAATTTATATGGAATATAAAGTATTTTATTATTATTATTATTATTATTATTTTTTTCCATAGATACCTTTGCCATTTAGCTTTTCATACAATGCTTGGGCTTGTTAGTAAATGGATTTACGAGTTTTCAGACTCGTATTTTAAAAGAACTTGCATCTGGGTTTTCCCAGTCCATCCAAACCCTAAGATGTGATAAAGCATATTCTCTAAACATTGTAAATACACATCAAGAAGAAACCTAGACTGAAGTGTTATTTTTTCAGTCTTCAAAATCAACATTTGTGTTGTTGCTAGTAGTTTGCTTTAATGATAATGATCAAGATGATAACGTTGTTCAAAATGGTGAAATTTTTAAGCTTTCCAGCATCCTACTTTCAGCGAGAGACTAATGGTGTCACAACTGTACCTGAAACAAGTTCAAAAGTGTTCGGAATTTTAAACTTTTTTCTCTCTCCACATTCGTTTCTGTAGAAGTGTTGAAAGTTACTTGATCGGAAGAGCAAAGTTAAAGGCTGTTTTAATCGCAATCCCGGTTGGTGAAACTTAGAAGTTTGAAACCATGGAGAATTTTTGTCCTGAGTTTCCTTTAATCCATATTAACAAATGGCTTGAATTTACCAAAATTATCTCGACTTTTTTTTTATTATTATTTTCAGAAATACATATAGTTGTCTTTTTGCAATCTCCGTTTGGAAAATATTGTAAATGAAATGTACAGTGGACGCTTTTCTAATAAATTGTGCCATCCACAAATCGTCAAAAAGAAAACTTCTGTCATCTAAATTGTCAGAATTAAGCTCATGTTATCCCATTTGCCAACATTAAAAACAATGAAGCTTGTATCATTTGAATTGTTACAATTGACACTTGTGTTATCAAAATTGAAACTTGTTTTATCAAAATTGAAACTTGTGTTATCAATATTGTCAAAATTAAGCTCATGTTATCCAAATTGTCAAACTTGAGCTCATGTTATCCAAATTGTTAAAATTAAGTTTGTTATCCAAATAAACAGGAACTAGACATTAGTCAAAATGCCTTCGTTTTCTGACCAGATTATACAGGGACCAGATAGAATGATTCCAGCTAATTGTATTAAAGCATTTCCCATACCCTGTGTGCAATAAACTTCTCTTCAGCTGCACCTCCAAAACACGACACATTCATTGGAGATTTACCAGCAAAACCGCATTGATGTCGGGTACTTGCCAATATGATAACTATTGATTATGTGTGGACTTTCAACCAATGACCTCTGAACCTTCAGTGACGCTAAGGAGACACGGGTAATTCAACCAATCAAGAGAAGATTTGAAACTTTTTCGAAAGCAGAGTGGGCGAAGAAGACAATGATGGTTAATGATATTTTTTCAACGAGAGCAGTTAATCATTAATTTTCGAGCAGTCCTGTGGTAGCACAGTGTGGTAACGCGTTCGCCTAGTGCGCCGTTAATCCGGGTTTGACTCCCAACTTTGCAAAAAAAAGCTTACTCGGTGATTTTATAAAGATTGCACTGCTCACTGTAGTCTGGGGTTTGGTTCCCTAGGCCTTAAGAGGTTTGGATTCCTCAGAAATTTGTAGGTCCAGAGGTTCGGATTCTTCGAAAAACAGTAGGTCCCGATGCAGCATGACCATTGTAGTCCTTGAGCCGTAAAACCACAAACAAACCATTTTTGAGCAGACCAGTCACTTATCAGGTTTCGAAGAGATTAACAGTAATGATTTAGTTTGCAATTGGAGAAGTTATGATTGAGTTTATGAGGCAGTTATAACTTTTACGCTTTACGCTCGTCTAGCACCTTGCTTTTCACATTGGATTTACACACTGAGTGTCTGGAAGCAACCATGTTACTTCCCAATTGATTGATGCGATTCCTCATTCGATTGGTTTTTGAAGTACCAGTCAATAACGTCTTTTTCTTTTTCTGGGAACTCGACTTGTAGACGACCATGAGAACTGGATATATCCTTAGCATGCCTATATAAATTTACCTTTGCTTTCTTTATTTTTTAAAAACCAAAAAGCCTTGTCCCAGTCATTATAATTCTTTTTAGGTAACGAAAACTGTTTTGGTAAGCTATGTTCCTTACGTTTAATAAATTAAAAGTAGTCCTATGTTCAGAAAGAAAAATCCGTGTGTGGCTTTTTTTTTTGTATACCTGCCTTACATATTTGTTATTGCAACACAACGTTCTTAACATTCTATTTTATTATCTTAATTTTAAAACTTATCCAAAAACATTTTATCATATGCAAAATTTAAAACTCTGTAAAACGCATTCAACATGTGGGTCCTGTGTGTCTCTTTTGCAGGGAATGGTGGCCGCCGAAGGTGGCGGCGCTGTGATCCCAGACAGGACGCTTGAACAGCGCAATCAGCCGCCGAGGCGGCTGAGGGGGGGATGGATTGCCGATCAACACGGCATTCATATATGCACGTTCACGTAAAGTCGTCATTCAACCACATGTGGGTCCTTAACCAAGTTAGATTTCCCTCTCTCCCACTGCTGTTGAAGCAACTCTAGATTTCCAAGCTAGTTTGATTGTTGTAAAAGTAAAAATCTGCTGTCACACAGCCAAGCAGGAGAAGGAATGCTTTTAAATGGCGGTCTGCTCTCCACTGAGGTAAAGCTGTGCAATGGCAATAGCTCACAACCTCTAAAGCTCTGAGGATAGTAACAATTGAACACCTTTATGTCATTGTATGTGCAATTTTCATTTGCCTCGGACCAGAGGTGCAGCCAGAATTTTCTACTGGGAGGAGGGGGGTTACTGACTTTCAGAAGGGTGCATTATAATTTTCCTGAGTTCAGTTATCACATATAAAAAATGGTATATACGTAAAAAAAGAGAGAAAAAGCATAAAATAATATTTTTTTCTTGAAATTTTATGAAAAATCCCCATATTATTGGGCTCTCTGGAAATAGTTCGTTTGTTCGTGGAGTCACTTCAACGCACTTCTGAGAGGACTCAGTCCCTCCGCCCCTCTCCCCCAGGGCTGTATGTCTACTCAGTCTCAGATTTGATAATACACTTCTTATTCTCTTACATCCAGTATGTAACTTGGTTGTTTGCCACATTTGTGAGTATAGTTCATTATTTCCTCTTCAAATACTATGTTTTCCATGTTCATGTATTTCAACTATTTTACTCTCTCACATTGGAATATTAATACGTGGATTTGAAGTTTTTATTTATCATTTGTACTGATGATACGGAAGCACTTGTACTCTCATGTTTCCTGGATACTTTACAGTTTGCATGATGATTATTACATTTGCAACATGCTGAAATGTTTATTTTTTCTCGAATTGTGTACATAGTTCCACTCATGGACCAAAGGATATCCAGGTATCATTTGTACCATGATTATGTTTACGAAACACTTTGTTATGGTCACGAAGCCACAGATAATTCTTGAGTGCCAGACTTCTGGGGGTCTGAAACTCCCTCAGCCCCCCCCCTCCCCAAGTATGGCTGTGCCAACTCACAGAATCACTATACACTTTAGTGCTTGGTGTACGTAACTCGGTTGTTTGCCACATTTGTGAGTATCGTTTCATTATTTCCTTTTCAAATACTGTTTTCCGCGTTCCTATATTTCAACTATTTTACTTCCTCACATTTTGCCCTGCCGAAGTGCAGTGTGGTAACGCGTTCTCCTATTGCGCGGCTAATCCGGGTTCGACTCCCAGCAGTGCAAAAAGAACGCTTACTCAGAGATCTCATAAAGATCGCACTGCTCACTGTAGTCCGGGGTTTGGTTCCCCAGGCCTTAAGAGGTTCGGATTCCTCGGAAAACAGTAGGTCCCGGCGCAGCATGACCACTGTAGTCTTTGAGCCGTAAAACCAAAAAGAAAGAAAGACTTCCCCACATTTCCGTATTAAGATGCAAATAACTTAGGTCATGGATTTGAGGTTTCCATGTATCATTTGTACTTTATGATGCGGAAACACTTCTATTCACACGTTTCCTGGATACTTTACAGTTTGCATGATGATTATTACATTTGCAACATGCTGAAATGTTCATTTTTTTCCCGAATTGTGTGCATAGTTTTACTCATGGATCAAAGGATATCCAGGTATCATTTGTACCGTGATTAATTTATCTTATCCTTGAAGCACTTCGTTATAGTAACAAAGCCACAGATAATTCTTGAGCTCCAGACCCATAGCCAGACGCTTGTTAGATGGGAGGACCTAAAATTTGTTAATGCTTTGATATAGTTTATTAATATATTTAATAGTACTAAATTTTCTCGTAGACTAATATATTTAACATTAATGAATAAATTTCTTAACGTAAATTTTGCATCGACTTACAGAAGTATATTAAAACTTATAAGCTTCCTGATCCTTACTATAGCTTAGATGAAGACTGGAACTCGTGTAAAAAAAACAAAAACATGATGTACACAATATCTACCGTAAAAATCTATTTTGAATATAGTATTTTTGTCAAATACTAATTTCCACTGCCAAGTACGTTTTTATACAAAAACAATTTAAAAATAAAATATCGAATTAATTTATTTTGAAAAACTATTTTCCAGAAGGTAGGGCTGATTGCATTTCCTGGGTGGACTCAAGCCCCAGCCTGGCAGTTCAGTTGAGAACCCTGAAGGATGCTCATAATGCCTTGTCGAGCTGAGCTCCTTTGTTTGTAACGTGAAGTACACACCCATGCACTTCCTCTTCTAAAGCCATGCCTAGAAATCTGTCCAGTTAAGGTTGCAGTTTGAAGTACAGAACAACCTTTAGTAGTGTTTTCTTACTCTGATTCATCAGTCTTGAGTTTATGTTAGCTGCTGTAGAATTTTGGGCTTTAGATTTTGACTCCTTTTTGTTACCCTGCCGTCTAGTTTTGGAATCAGAGATCAAAGATGATGAGCCTTGCACTTAAACAATTTTCCTGCACTTTTTTTTTCCCCCAGTTTTAATCTGGACGATGCATTCTATTTTTGATGTAGAGTTCAAATTCTCTTTGAAAAAATGTTTATCCTCACTCTCATTTGAAATCGAAATGACAACTTCAGGTGACATTTTGATATTTTTACATGTAATATGATTCATCAATAGCCTCAAAGAATCTGCTGTCAGAATCTGACATTGTGTGCTTGTCACGTCCAGAAAGTGGGACTCCCCTGGGTCTGTCTATAAAAAGTAAATTTAATTTCATGGAAAGGTTTATTGCGACAGATAGGGTTATTTTATTCGGTTATTTTTCAACGTAATACATACCGAAATTAAGACATTTGTCATGCCGTGGGATAACTAACGATCAAGTATGCAGGAGAGGAAGGCCATGCAAGAAATTTTCTTTTTTAAACATACGGACTACCTTTAGTTTATTAAACATAGTGGGGACATAGTTTACCAAAACAGTTTTTGTTACGTAAAAAGAATTATAACAACTAGGATAAGGCCTTTAAGTTCTTAAGAAAGGAAAGCAAAGGTAAACTTACATAGGCGAACTCCCAGGAAAAACTAAGGACATCATCGGCTTGTGCTTAAAAAAATGGTCAGATGAGAAATCGTATCAATCAGTTAGGGAGTATCATGGTTGTTGCCAGGCACACAGTACACAACTCCAATCTGAAAAGTAAGGTGCTAGATGAGTACAAAACTTAAAAGACATAACTGCCTGACAAACTCAATCATAACTGCTCCAGCCCCAAACTAGATCATATTTTACACATTCAATCATTACTGCTGGTCTGTTCGAAAACTGATAATTAACTCAGTTTGAATATTAATGATTACCTGCTCTTGTTGAAGAATTATCATTGACTGCCATTGTCCTCTTAGCCTGCTCTGCTCTCAAAGAAGTTCCAAATCTTCTTTTCGTTAGTCGAACCATCCATGTCTCCTCAATGTCACTCAGAGTTTACATGTTATTGGTTAAAAGTCTACAGGTTGTTATGATCACCGCGAACTACGGTTCCATAACATTATCATTTCTAGATTTTTCGATGGAAATATGTAGACAAAGACGAAGTACCATTTTGGCTTCCCACGAAGAGATTTGATGTCGGTGACACGCTGACTGCGGTATCGGCCATACGTAACCCATGGGGAATACACATCCAAGGTTTTGCCGCGGAATGATCATGACACAAAGAATGCTGAAAAACGGCGTCCGGCCATAAGAAAGGAGAGAGGATTTCGCAGCTGAATACATAACGAGCGACCACCCAAAAATTGTCATTAGATGGTTCTGGAAATGGTTGGGAAGACAAAGCTTTCTCCAGAACGTTCTTGAGGACAAAGAGAGAGGGTCGGTACCTTGCAAAAGCCAGGAGAGGTGCTCACTCAGGTTGAGCGAGAATTGGAGTTGGGACTTTGAGCGCGAGCGGTCGACCTCTGAGTGTCTTGTGAAAAAGAAGCTATCAGTGTTTTTCGCGGATGAGGATGATCCGATCACAGATTTGGATCCGTGGCATCCGCTGTCTTCTCATAATCCGTCGACATAAGTTTTAATGCTATAATTATTATTCTAATTATAACTATTATTTGTTGTAAGAGTGTCTGCATCTGACTACGAACGTCAACATTCTTCTACAATCATCCTCCCTACGCCGACAGTCTGGTGGTATGTTTCGGACTAGCCTGGACGACACACATTTCCGCAAGCCGTAAGTCCCTTTGATTGTCTTCCGTCATTTGTCATGCAAAACTAGATACTAATATATAATCAGATCGAAATGCCATGTTAAGTTAGGGTAAATTCTCTGAGGAAATTAAGCTGAGGATTAGGTTTAGCAGCGAGAGTCAAGGTTAAATTAGGAAATACTAGTAACTATGTGCTAGATCTAGAATAAATGTGTTTTAATTGTAAATCCGTTGTCACCTTATCTTATTGTTTTATATCTGTTTTTGTATTACTTTAACATGCAATGATCTGCGTTCTAGAGAGGATCATTACAAGGTGATGTCAATGCGTTTAACAATGTTTTTGCTGATAAGGTTCTGTTAAATGTGTTCTGTTTTGAGGGTGCTGCTGAAGAAAAGTCTACTGTACACATGTGTGGGAAATTCTTTAATACAATTAGCTGGAGTCATTCTGTCTGGGCTTTGTATATGCTGGTGAGAAAGGCGTTTTGACTAATATCTGGTTTCCCGGGACGGAGGAACTGGTGTTGGTATATAATCACATACCTGCAAGAAGTCAAGAGCCAAAGAAAAGTAGAAAGGCATTTGGCGTTCAGAATTGTTGCAGTCAATGAAACACTATTAGCAGTAGTAGAGACGTTTAAGCCTTTGTATGAATTTATTTGACTTTTCAGGAATTATCTTTATCCCTGGGGCCCTGCGGTGGCGCAGTGTGGTAACGCGTTCTCCTAGTGCGCCGCTAATCCGGGTTCGACTCCCAGCAGTGCAAAGAACGCTTACTCAGAGATCTCATAAAGATCGCACTGCTCACTGTAGTCCGGGGTTTGGTTCCCTAGGCCTTAAGAGGTTCGGATTCCTCGGAAAACAGTAGGTCCCGGCGCAGCATGACCACTGTAGTCTTTGAGCCGTAAAACCAAAAAGCAATCAATCAATTTTATCCCTGGAAAGAAGATAACAGGCTGGGTAGGAATAAAATGATAGTAAGGAAAACGTTAAGATATGGTGAGGAGATAGAGAGCCCAACAGCCAAGTTCCATTTGACAAATTCGCTCAAAATGAACCGTGTAGATTAAATAGCTTGATTAGACATAATAATATACCAATATATTAATTAAAATTACAAATGACAGGTTCTAATTGGATACCAACTGTAGTGGTGTGTCATTAACTTCCTCTTTAAACAAGTGTTGGTAAAGTTTGTATTCTTCGTATGGGATGCTCTTCACTCTTGCTTCATTTCATTAGGGCAGATTGGACTGGATACTGGATGATTAGCTGTAACGTAAACAAAGGGATTAGCTGTAACGTAAACAAAGGGAGGGGGAGATAAATAGTAGTTGGCGCACTTCAAATATTTTATATAATTAGCTTCTTTTTTTCAGTGGAGTGAAAACATGTAATATTTATTATAGCCCCCAATTTTTTTTTTTATTTGTAATTTATATAATGTATGTCTATTTTAGACAAGGTCACCTAGTAATCTATCTGATACTAATATTTCATAAATGCAGTTTATCATTAAACCAATTGTTAATGTCCCGAGATAACAGCATTGAAATATGATGTAAAAATCTTTCTTCGCCCAATAGCTAGGTAACATATGCAAAATTTTACTTCAGTAGGGTTCTTACGCAACTTTAGAAACGTTGAATTGTCAAAGAATTTGATATTGTCTCCAAAGGACAGGTAAAAATGACATTTTTTGTCAAACCTGGGAAAGACAGGGAAAACCATCTTAACTTTCGTTTTGAATAGTTAAATCTCTCACAAACGTGTAACCATTTTCTCCACAACCTAAGTTTAGTTGGATGTGATTGGTCAAGCAATTTTGCCGAAAAAGCAAATTTTTTTTTCTCCAGTATGAGTGGTAACTAACCCCTGTTCAGTTTTGTGCCAATGAGCAACAAAGGAAAAATTTGACATCTTTTGCAATTCAAATGAAAGTAATGAGTCAAGCAGGTATATCCACTCCCTCTTTGTCGCCTGGAAGCTGCTGGAAATTCCCCCTTTCATGTTGGTATGGTGAGAATGTCAAAATTTATTTTTATTAATGGGCTATATATACATACACACACATATGAATTTACTGCTGCAATCTGCACATATTCCATAATATAATTAATAAAGAATCCCTTGTTCAACCCTCCCCCCCAAATGTATAAAGGCTATTTATACTTTAATAATTAAATACAGAACATAAAATTCAGCGGTGCGGCAGATTTATATTCAAGGAATAAATTTATAATACAGTGAATTAATTACTTCTAATAATTTGCCTTTAATATCCTGCGTAGAAATATATGTTCTCAGTTGGAAATTCCTTTTGATAATAGATGGTGCCACAAGGAAAAATGAAAAATAATTTACAACTTGAATATATTTACTCAATTTGATTGAATTCTAATCATTATATATATACATACGTGTGTGTGTGTGTGTATAGACCAATAATGAAAATAATTGAACTAAAAAATCTTTTGTATCCATTAAAAGTAGGTGGATTGTGAACATTTATTCTAAAAAGTTCGTAAACTTGTTACTATGCAATATTGGAATAGCAAACTGAAAGGCATAACCCCTTCCTTTGTTACAATTTCTAAAAACCGTCTCAAAGATTATACTAGACACCTTGTTACTAAACGGTGTTAGTTCAATAAATTGTGTTTGATTCCTAGAAACCTTGGTTCCATGTAAACTCCATGTAATTTTAGAAGACATGTTAAAGCATAGATTCCACCCTAAATGTCATTTTATGCGGTTTTGAGGTCTAAGAGTGCAAGCAAATATTGTAAGAATGTTATTGAGCAGGAAATTTAGGTCAAGCAGAAAATATATGGATCTGTACTTGTTCACGTTTATAAATTCCAATACTTAATGAAATTGATTCATTTGTGATGAGACCGATGTCTCTGCGATTTCTGAACTGCATTTATATGCAACCAAATTTACTGGTGATTGAACTTTGCTCATTGAGACTGATGATCACAGCTCTAGCTACCGGAGCCCAAAGGTTTCTTGAATGAAGGATATATCCCGCAAGAGGCCCTGCATTGGTGCAGAAGCATTTGCCTACAATGTTGTTATCACAGGTTCAGTGGCAGGATGGTGGTGGTGGGGGTGGGGGGGGACTTTTACCAACTGCCTACTCATCATAGTCTTTAGGTTGGTTCTCTAGGCCTTGAGAGGTTTGGATTCCATAGAAAATGCAGTTCCGCTGCAGTGTGACCCCTGCTGTCCTTGTGCCATAAAGTTTACACAAACAATATGCAGCAGAACCTGTCTAAAGTGACCACCTTTGGGACTGGACTGCAATAGTCACCAGAGTTAGGTAGCCACTATACGCAGTAGATTTTGGTATAGGCAAGACTATGTCCCTATCAGAAGATCTCCTTCATATATAAAAAAAATGGCCACTTTATAATTTGTATATTAAATGGCCAGTTTCCCAAGGTGATCACTTTACCAGGTTCCACTGTATTGCACAAGAGAAAACTGACTGACAATGAGTAACTGACATTCTTAACTGGATTCCAAAGCACCGTTGAAAGTCGGGGAATCATCTTAGAAAATGGGCGGATAAATAAAGAAAACAGGTTGGATAATGTGAAAATTAATTGTTCAAATCAGACACATGTGGAGAGCACTTGGAGAGACTTCCACTGGTCTGCATATGATGATATATTTACAGTAGATTCGTGTTGTAGCGATTTTGAAGGGACCTTCACACCATAGGGACTTCATACCGGACATTCCTCTTCCAATTTCTCGCCTGCACAAGAACTGACAGAGTCTTCTCAATTGGTCCTTGTACTGCAGTGAGTCATTAAATTTAGCGTTATTGTAAGGCGAAGGACTTTTAAAAAACTTCTAGTTTTCATCTGCCGTTAAGTTTGGGAGTATTTGTCAAACGCAAGAAGATCACATTAAACTACTTGTCCTGTTCTAGAAACTTGGCCTCGTTCACTGAATACAATTTGAATGATTGTTTGAATACAATTTGAATAATTGAAATACTGTTGTTATTTTGAGGCCCTTTTAACTGGCTTATTATTAATTAATGAAATATTTATGTGGATAATAAATTTTATGTATAAAATTGTATTTGTATTCAGGCTTTAATGTATGGAACTTGATGTGTCAAATTTAATGCTGATTCAGTTTCAGTTCATCAGTTGTTGAACCGTAGATGGAAATGAAACATTTAAGTTATTAAATTTTGCATTTTTTATTTAACTTTATTTATTATTATTAATATTATTTTGTGACTTTGTGAATCGCACCTTACTGTTCATTAGGTTGGGTTCACCAAGTAAGGTTTATGAGTTACAATATGATCAATGTTCACCGGCTTAGTTATTACACTTGTCATAAGGGGCATCTATGATATTCAATAGCTTACTGAATGATTATGACATGACAAGCATTTTTTTTCCTTTCATTTTTTTAAAGTACAATAGAATTCCAGAGATCTGAATTAAGTCAGACTGACAAGATAAGTACCTGACAGTGATCTTCCTAGTTTGCTTAAAAATGACAAAATGAGTACAGATGAGGATCTGAAGCATAACATGTCAAGTTTAAACGCACAGATGTGAAGTTGCTCATATTTTACATTCTGAAAAAAAAAAATACTATTAATAGCTAAAACAGTCCAGTTAACTTTAGCGTTGAAATCGTGTGTATGTGCGGTTTTTCACCGTGACATTGACCCTTAATCTCAGTGGCGCTATTTTAGTGAGTCAGAACTAGGCTGATTCACCAAAATAAGTTGCATTGCGATCTATACTCGCTAAGAAGCCGGTTTCACTGACTGAGTAAATACGTAGGTTAATGTATTTTGTTGAATTGGCTTGACTCCTTCCTCACTAAATTTTTGCCACGAGCCACCGCTGATTGCGTTGATCGCAACATTTGTGTGGCTTTTCCCTTAGCTGTGTGTGTGCATAACAAGTAAGAAGTCAATGTGTATTGCATGTCGTAAAAATGAAAATCCAAAGATATTTAAATGAACCATTATTGAACGGTGAATTGATTGGTTTAGTATTTATATCTCAAAACGCTAATGGAACTATACAATAAATTGATGAAAATGGGAGAATATAGAACCATATACACATCTTATAAAAGAAATTGAACCACAACTTTCCACCTGACATCGTTGCATACGAATATTGAAAGAAAGCTGCTTATCTTCATAACACGGGAAGCTGTACACACAGACATTTTTGACTGTGAAATTGACTGGATGATGTTCATTTTTTTTTTCATTACCAATAGAAAAAGATAACAATTTTACCGCAGTGTAAGATATTTATAATTTTGCACAATGAATTTGCAAATGGAAATCTAGTGAATCTATGCTTTGGATACTGGTCTGAACTTATTTTATAAATTTCAAATAAATCGTTGTCAAGTACTTTGCATGTGAAATAGATCTTCATAGTTGGATGTGATAATGGGCAAATAAATCATCATTTTGGGTATTACAAAGTCAAGTAAATCATCATTTTGGGTATTACAAGGTCAAGTAAGTCATCATTTTTGGGTATTACAAGGTCAAGTAAATCATCATTTTTGGGTATTACAAGGTCAAGTAAATCATTACTTTCGTTACTCCAAGGTTAAGTGATTGGGAGGAGAATTGGCATTCCTTTATTTGATGATCTAAATGATGTTCATGGTGTGTTTAATTGGAATACATCTTACTATTATGATGATATGTGCCTGATAATATGACAAGATGAACATTATTGCTCAATGTACGATAATTATTATAACTTTTTGATGCTGTTGTAGTGTCATTATTGTAAGTGTTCTAAGAATTATTACCTTCTAATTCATCAGTTTTGGTTATTGTCATAGTTTTGACTATCATTGAATTTGTTTTGTATCATAATTGCCATGAGGATTTTGGATGTTGTCATAAATTGCCTTCACAAACCTACAGCTCTACCATTACATGTACACGGCATAGACAAAGGTATTCAAGCGCCTAAGTTAAAATTATAGCATGCTTCTCCTTGGATATGACAATGTCGTTTATGTTACCGGTGTTATTGTCATTGGAAAAAAATTGGATTATGGCACGGTTATCTTATAATACATAACCATAGACCTAGCAGGCCTTGTGATTGCATGATAATGTGTTCACATGACATGCCACTAATTTGGTTCGACTTTCAACACTGCCCTCCCCAAAAAAAGAACTCTTACCGATTAGCTGCTCACTAGAGTCCTAGGACTAGTTGCCTTGGCCAGGGGTCTTCAACCTTTTTCAGTCCAAGGGCCAATTTTGCTCATTCTTGTTGGCCCGCAGGCCACACTACTGTACCAGCAATATTAAGACTAAACAAAGGCAAATCCAGGGGGCGCCCCACAGGATCAGCCTTCGTTGCCTTTTTTCTAAGGTTTCCATATTGGTTCCTCTCGGATTGATTCGCCTCTCGGACTAAATATATACATATTACAATGTAAAATATGTATGGAAGCAAAAAACATTTACAATACTTTTAGTTATTAATATATAAAGCGAAATCCAATGTTTGAGATTTTTTGCACTGCTTATTCTTAACGAGCTTGTCAATATCAGGTCTTATTGTTGATTCTGAAACCATAAGAGTGTTTGTAAGGTGGAAGTCAGTTATTCTGTTCCTGCTTTTGATTTTACCAACTTCATTCTTGAAGTAAAGGGCTGTTTGCAGACTCACTGGCGTACACAGAGGGTGTTGATGCCCCCTCCCATTGCAGTGAAATTTTATGTGTGTATATATGCACACATGAATATATAGTGATGTAGCCTTGTAACCCCCCCCTCCCCACACACACACACACTTATGAACTTCCTGCGTATGCCAAATATAAGTGCTTCCAAATAGTAACATTTTCAGAGCATGCAGTCAGATGGTTGGGAAGATGTTCTTATCAGCATATTTAGAATAGAATTCAATGTGTTTTAAGTTGAATGGTTTCTTTTTTTTTTTTTAATCACTGCTTTTCACTGCGAAACTACCCTTAATGCCCATATACGTTAGAAAACTAAAGTAAAGCACAATTAGGGAAAGCCACGTATTTCTTTAGTTCTCTAGTGTTTTAAGGTATTTATTACAAAATGTTATCAAAATAAAATACATAAATTTAAGACACGGTGGGAGCAAGGGACTTTATTTTTGTGTGAAACAATTTGTATTTTTCCGTGAGCCAGCGGGCCACATGCAACATGTCGATGGGCCATGTGTTTGAAGACCCTTGCCCTAGGTCTTAAAAGTTTCTGAGTTTTTGGAAATACTTAGGTCCACTGACCTATGGTTGCATAGTGGTCAGAGGTGGATTGGGCCACTGCGCCCTCATGGGAGATAGGATTCATGCTTTCGAATGAATGAGGACTTTTGCTCTCTGAAAATCCAAGGTATGTGCCCTTTGAGAGGACCCAGTCCACCCCTGATAGTGGTAATGCATTCATCTATCATGCCATTTACCCGAGTTTAATTCCCAATGGACCATGGAATGCATGCCGCTTTTCTGCCTATTAGTTCTGGGTTTAGATCTCTCGGAAAATTTAAATTGTAGTGCAGCATAACCTTTGCAGTCCTCGCCTCGTAAAAACCCAAACGCATAGTTTGTCTGAATCCCTCCTTGAAAAGATTTAACCTGGCCTGTAGATTTTTTTTTTTTTTTTCACTGAGAAAAAAAATTTGAAGTCTAGGGGGCTGTAGTCCCACTCCACCCTTCAGATTAATTACAGCAATACCCATAGCTGGAACCCAGATTATTATACACTAAAAACCAGCATAATATTTGTTTAAATATGTACTAAAAAACTCCCGATATTTGAATGTTTTTTCACATGCTTGAAAAATGAACATTCTGCATCGCTGTTCTGAACAGTGAAGCTTTGTCTTCTATCATTCAGTAGCATTTTTATGGCTGAAAAGGCCCTTCTTGCATCTACTTAAGTTGGTGGACAGTACTTACGGAAATTTGTTTTAGCTGCTGGATCTTCTGTCTGTAACATTGCATTTTCACCATTAATAAACCTATTAACTTAGTTTGGCTTAGCAAACGAGCATTTTTAACACTGGCTTCTCTTTTGGCTCCATTTATTTCTTTTTTGGTTGCATTTAGTGGAAGATCCTGCATTTTGCTTTCTGTATGTATGTGTGTGTTTTACTGTTTGGCAAGACTCGACAAATCTGGTCACTATTGGCAATAAGATTTTTGCAAATGATGCATTGGAAATCTATTGCTAGATTTTCTTATTGAGGTGGGCAAATATGTTTTGTCACGATTTGGTGATACCTTCTATTTGGTAAATAATAATTAATTAATTTTATTGGTGTTTAGAATTACTGAAATATGCAATTGCATATGTATATTTGTATGTAATCTGGGTTCCGGTTATAATCTGCCTTCCAAATTACACAATACAGCTGAGGAGTGAAGTGTTGATTAACTGAAATCGTTCACATAGTTGACCCATTTTTGGCCATAATGACTTCAACAGGCTTTTTAATTAGTAGGTAGGGGAATGAACTCAATCGTGCAAAAGAATCAGTCTTGAATTCTGCTGAAAAAGAGAGAGTGGGCATGATATTAATGGGGCAGGGTGGCCGCCGAAGGACAGCAGTGAATCCCACTGATGTAGTACGCTTTGTTTGGTTTCTGCCAATCCATACTCCAGTGTTTGGTTTCTTAGGTGATAAGGATTCGAGTTCCTTGGTGGAAACTACAAGTCCTGGCGTGGTCTTGGCTATCTGTTCACCTTAAAACATAAACGGAAGCTTTACAAGAGAAAAAAAATGGTATTTCCATATAAATATACAAGACGGGAGTTTCTGCAAGAATCATGGAAGTGATTATAACATTGTAGGTCGGCCAATGATGCTGTAAAATATTGGTTCTTCTCAACGGAACACCTTTATCTATGTGAAGTATTATCCATTTCATCATTACATTTATATAATTGTGTTCATAGACTGGTTTTTCATTAAATTCAAATTATTTCAGAACGTGTACATACATGTGAAGCATTAAATGTATTACGCAAAGAATACTGTCACTGGTTATTGATTGCAAAACATGGGATATTTCAATTAATATTGAGGCCATATATATATATATTATATCCATGGTGCTAACTTTGTTGTTAAGATATTCACAGCCCATGGTCACCTCTCTCGGAATTTATAAGTTTTTTGTATGTGCCCTTGTGTGGCGGTATTCGCCTTTTAATACGTTTATTTGTTGGAAGTGTATGGTTTCTCTATATTTCATATACTAGTCATCTTTTTTTGTGTTATTGTACAGTTTACCATATTCTTTGTGTCTAGTACAGTTGTTTGAGTTCCCAAAGAGTGCCATTATTTCACCGATTGTTTGCATTTTGTTTAGAATCACAAGTTTTAAGAAATTGTTTTAAAAATTGGAATATTTTCTGCCATAATTTCTGTTTAATTAAAATTTCTGACCACAAATATTCTTTTACAAATTCATAAAGCTTGTTGTTTGTGAATTGTAACTTTTAATGTGTAAATTCTCCTTTTATGATTTGTAAATTGCTTATGATTTTCTATTATAAGTTATCATTGTGATATTTGATTTATATACGTATGTATTTATGTACGTATGTATTATATATGTGCATGAATCGGTCTTCCTTTATCATGTTGGGAATTGATCTTATTTGAGAATTATTCTTATTTCTAACTTGTTTTAAAGAAGCAAGAATTGAGAATTCAAAACGTTTATTGTTGACATATATAATAATTGCTTTGTGAAGAGGAGTTATATTATCATTCAACCCTTTACACTCCAGGTTATTTTCAACGTCGGC
>QLNU02014802.1:74906349-74951362 GCA_006491805.2 Dysdera silvatica | reverse complement strand
CCCCCCTCCTTTATATTTACTAAGCAAAAATTTGAATGAATGAAGTTGCCACTCCGGAAGCGGTGCTGATAATTTCTGGTGACACAACTGTCCCATTATCTTTATAATTTTTCAAATTATCAGACGCAAAATTGGAAACTGGAAAAAAAAAAGAACTCACTTCAGAATACGAATCCTTTAGTTACTTCTAAATATTTCACAATGATATATATGCACATGCGTTATACGTGTCCACCATGTTGGAAAAATTGCGAAATCGAGAGAAACGGTAAACAAGTTTTGAATTCAAAATCGATGCTCGGAGTATGAGTAAGTAACTGGAGGTATGGGCAGTAACATAGGCAGAAAGTTCATAAGGGGGTTATAGGCTTAATGGGAGGGGTTACAGAGCTACAACTCATATATTCCTATGTTAAATATACAAAATTTCATTGCGATGGGGGTTACAACCCTAAAATCGCGCCCTGGCTACGCCTTTGTGTATGAGACAGTTCTACTGATCAGATCCTATAGCATAGAAAGGCTCCCTCGTTTGCACTCGGTGTCTCTGACAGTGGGGTGTGGTTTGAGGAAAAATCATACGGTTATCAAAAAAACTGAAACCAGATTTGGCACGAAAACAATAAACGATATAGCAGTAGGGTCCGTTTTCTGAAGTTATACCAAAAGGGCATCAAAATCAATTCGGCAGCCGAACGGCTTAAGACGTTTGAACTTTGCTTTGTGGAAAACTTATTTGACATGACTTACAACTAGAGATGCGCTAAACTATTCACCAACTGTGCTAATGAATGGAATTCTTCCCATCTAATAGACATGAGTAGCCAATTCTCGGTCAGTGAGCGCTTTTGCACATCGCTATTTACGATGGGATTCGTTCCATCCAGAATGCTGCATGGTATACTGTATGTTTAATTAATAATTTTAACAAAAATTTATGTTGATCGTTTTATTTAAAAAATAAAAAAGATTTGCGAAAGACGGTAAAACAAACACAGAAATTTAAAAAAAAAAAATTCAAAAATTCAAAAAGTGTAGCGCGTTGATAGTAATTTATTGTGAATCAAAATGATTAGATGGATAACCATATGCAAGGGTCCATTACTTTGCCTAATATTATCACATATATATATTATATATGTGTCGAGAGAGATCCACCAATGGTTGAGCAAAAAACAACGAAATAGAGACATCTAGTAGTAGGAAGTCGGCCCAGAAATCTAGGTACAAAACAGCGCGTAAACGTACACCCAAATAGAACAGGGATCACTTAACCGTGCACAAAGGCAACATGACAGTATCTTTCGTTCGTCAAAAAAATTATAAACTTCTTTGATTTATTTACACTATAAATAATAAGATAAAACTGTCTTCCCGTGTCGGAGAATGACATAAATACTAGACATTAAAAAAAAAAAAAAAATCTGACATACAAGATTCATAGACTAGCATTTCAATGACACCACTGTCATGACAACAGTAATTAGTAATGCACAGAGGTACAGAAACATTTTTTTAACGTTACTTGACTTTTCTTGTTGAAAATCTAAACATGTTAGTTTCTTAAACGGCAAGTTAGTTTCCTAGAGATTTTGAGTGTTGCCACATGCATATTTTAGAAGTTGAGTTCAATTGATATGATCTTGTCCGATATATTGGACACACTTGCACCTTCCGGTTTTCTTAATTCCATCCACCAAAAGAACTTAGCTTACAACAAGAACGAAAGGGGCGCTCTCGGCCCCCCTTTAAAAATTTAAACCAGAAAATGGTGCTTCTTAGCAGTAACAATGGATGATAATTCTCAACCTTCTATCTACATTTGTGGTTTGCGAACTTCCCCCGATTGAGAAAGCCGAGACATACATCTGACACAATTTCGTCTGCATCAAGACAACATGTCAAAGTACGATGCCGACGAAAACGACAACGTTTACAGAAATAAAATCAATGTCTTCATTTTGCCATTTTCTTCATTGACTTTCTCGGCTCATGTCAAACGTCTGTCCTTTCTTCGCCTCATCGCCATAGACTGCTGGTTCTGGGAGGGCTTCTTCGATGCTAGTCTCGCGACATAACAACAATGTGGTCACAGACTCTCGATTCTCGAGTCCAAGCACGACGGCACGACCGTCCAGAGACAGTTCACAACAAGAAAACGCTTCATCCGGAGTAAACACCGCAAGACATTCGCCTGTAAGCAAACAAATTAATTTTTAAATTAACAAAAATGAAAATATGCATAAATTCAAATTGGCGTAAAGGAGACTTCAAGTATTACTTAAGCACCTTTGTGGGGTTGTTGTTGCGTTTATTTTGCTTACCAGGGGGCTATAAAATGGCCAAAATATTGCTTACGTAATACTTGAACGCTCTCTAACTAGACGAGGGGTGGGGGAATAGAGGTCATGTAGTTCCTACGAAAAATGAAAACCAGTCAGTCTGTTTTACAGAGCCAAGGATAGGATTTATACCCCCCGCCCCGTCCAAACAATATATTACAGCCATTACTCTGAAATTTGGACAAAGTAAAATAGTTGTATTTTTTGATTGGCTTGATTTTTTTACAATGAAGTACATCATGGGAAAAAAACACCGTGAAATTTTGAGACCATGAAAAAATTTTGCCTCCCTAATAGAGAACGATTTTATGGTCGATACCAAGAAAACTACTGAAAACCTCATTAAAGATCCCCAAGTGCAATTTTCTATCCTCCCCTCAAAATTCATATTTTTAATAGTTTTTTAGTGAAAAAAACGCACTTTGCAGATGGCCCGTACCTTCCTTGTTTGGATGCAATGCTTCCGACTTGTCCACTCCCCTTCACTGACGTCTATCCAGCATATATCATAAGGAACCAAACACATTGGGATTTCCCGTCGCGCCGTGTGGATCAGCCGAGAGGGAGAATAAAATATAAAATTGTGGTGTTTACCTTTTACAAAGTTGGTGAAAAGGATTTTTTTTTTTCTACAAAACTCATGAAAAAGGTTGTTTTTTTTCCTACGAAACCGATACCGAAAGTCATTTTTCCTGCTACGAAACTGATACGAAAGGACATTTCTCCTGCGATAAATGGAATTGGTGAAAGTGTGATCGCTGTGCATAATATACAGAGTTGAGTCACATTATTGGGAAGAATTGCATGTTGTTTCAAGGTGGGGAGGGGGGTACATATATTTCTCTGTAAGAATATAGGCGCTTTACTTACAAAAAAAAATCTTTTTGCAAGAAATAAAAGAATGAAGTTTTACGGAAAACAACGGAAAATTTTTGACTTTTTTACGGACGACTACTTTCTCGGGTTGGCATCTCTGTGTACATCACGGATTTTTTTAAAGAAGTTTGAGTCTTCATCTACTCAACGATAATGATAAGGGGGAAATTGTAAATTTTAGTATACCTCTGTAAGTTTTCTATGCAAAATTTACATTAGGAAATTTATTCATTAATATTAAATATATTGGTCTGCTTGGATATTTAGTATCATTAAATATGTAGTAGTCCCGTTAATTCAAAATCAACTAGGACCGAGACCTGTTCGGGTTAGCCGAAATCTTTGCTATTGAATTTACTGCAAGCTATAATTCTTTGATATTTATGTGTTTTATGTGTGCATAAGAGGAAAGAGACGTTGGAAAATTTCCCTTTCCTTAATGGGGAAATTTCAATTAGTTGGCAGCACACACTGTGCGCTGTTTGTTGACGTCTTATTGGGTCGCTGCTGTTGAAAAAAAAATCCATCAGTCCGGAAAAAAGTTCGGATTAACAGGATTTTCGGATTAGCGTGATTCAGATTAGCGAGACTTTACTGTATTAATAAAATACATCACAAAACATTAACGAATTTCAAGCCCCCCCCCACGTAGCTTTCTCAGCTTCCCCCTGTAACAAGCGTCTAGCTACGGTCGTGGGTCACCTTCAGACACGGACGCGGACACTATTTTCATGATTTATTTCATTAGACAAGAACCCCTGTACGGACAAAATACGTTTGAACGCCGACCTTTACGAAAAATACGACCTTCACGACCAACAGAAAACCCAGGATAAACAGGATGGGAGTTAAAAGAGAATTTTCTCTCTCATTAACAAAGAGTGGAAATTGACTCAGATTCACTGATTCAAATGAGTAATGCTTAAAAAAGACTTTGATAATAAATAAATCATATAGTGATACACTCCGAACAACTAATTAATAAACAATTATCTACTATCGTCGAGTAAACGTATTATTATCGTTTACTCGACTAACACAGAGGTCCTGTAAGCGTAACGACGGAAAAACGGTGGGTTTAATATTGCAATTAAAAATACATTTCGAAGGACTAGTGAGTAAAACCCAACAAACAGCTATTAATAAATTTTTTTCCAAGACAAATAAATTTTAATATTTAACGTTTTGTTATAAACAGAGCTGATGAGGGGGGGGGCAGCAGGGGCTGCAGCTGAAGTCTAGGGGCTCGCGCAGGTAAGGACCTATGCTGTGGGGGAGGGGCCCGATCCAAAGAAGTGGTCATGCGACCGGTAGAAGTGAGTGTGGGGGGCTCGCGTTACCTCTCGGCGCCCCTGGTTATAAATTCAATTGCTATGTCCGACATATGCTTACGTTCAGTATCTTAAACTTGTCTTATGTGATAAAAAATACATAAGTTTTGAAATGAATATTTAAATGCTTGAAATGCAATATTTCAGCTACTTCTGAATGCCTCCCCACCGTTTACTGCCAACATTTTCTGTCTGGCAAGTGACCGCTAATGAGGTGTTTCACTGTATTTCAATTTCATGTAATGTAATCGCGTTTTACAAAAACAAATGCTTATATGACATGTAATTGTTAACGTGAATCACTGTGCAAAAATTAAGAAAATAACACACAACTAAGACAGTTAAATTTTTAATTAATAAGTAGTTGACAATTATATCGGCGAAAAGAAAATTGTCCGCCATTCTCATATAGAACATCGGGTTTTGACAATGGCGGACATTTTTCTTTCCGCCGAAGCAATAGTCAACCATTTATTAATTACAAATTTAACTATGTTAGTTGCGTGTTATTTTCCTAACTTAGATGACATGGTTTGAAACCATAGGAGTACTCAGGAGGTTCATAAGAGGGCAGTTGTAAAGTTACGACTTCATATATTCATATGTACATATACAAAGTTGTATCACAATGGTGGGGGCTATGGCCCCATCAATACTCCCTGCATCTGGCAGTGATTGAAAGCCACATTACAGTGCAGACGTGAAGTAAGTACACTAACATTTTGTAAGATTAAATTGGGTAGCTTAAAGATTTATGTAGCTTTTATAGTAAGCCTGATTACCTTTGGTGACATCCCAAACTCGCAAGCTTCTATCTCTTCCTCTGGAATCGTAAGACAGACATCTATGGCCTTCTTCTTCAATTCGTATCTGATCAACAGGCGCACTGTGACCTCGTAAAGTAAATCTGTAAATGGAATATACATATACGTACGATCAATATAAATATAGCTGATTAATGTGAATGTAGCCAATTAATATAAATGCAATTATTAACTTAAATCACTGACAAAAATCAAAACAAAAATAACACAACTAACACAACTAACACAGTTAAATTTTTAATTAGTAAATGGTTGACAATTGTTTCAGCGGAGAAATGTCAGCCATTAGCAAAACCCGATGAAGATCGTGCTGCCATCTATCAGAAGTAAAGTTACTTGAAGGTAAATAATTTTTAATAAGTACTGGGAAGAAAATTATTATCACAAGGGTCATTAACAACCAAATTAGTTTTAATAAATATATGGTATGCTCCGAAAAGGTCCGTGTCTGATGGTGAATTGACCTCGACGATTAGTTCTGTTTCCGAAAAAGCGAACTTATGTCCGAAATTCCAACAATGTTTTGCTATGGCCGACTTTATGGCAGTCCTTGGTTACGAATACAGTCACACCTCATTAATATGAATCCCCTTAAGACGAATTACTTTTAATACGAACCGTTTTCTGAAGTTCCGTCAGATTGTATAGCATACTACCCTTTCCGGATAAGACGAATTACTGTTAATAGGAACAGATTTTCTGTTCCCCTTGGTGTTCGTCTTAACGAGGTTCGACTGTATAATTTTCTTGTTCTTTCGGTCTAAAACGTATAGCTTCATGTCGGTCCAATGTAAATTTTGCCACACTCGCATTAGATATTATAGATGCCGCAGTTGTCTATGTACGGAATAAGATCCTTGAGTTGCGAAATACCAACCTTATCGATTAGCCCAAACACAACCCGGAAATCAAATTTCTGAAGAATAGCGATGGTATTCGAGGATACCGTAGGAAGGAACATACTCTTTGTGAAACGGTGACTCCGATGTAAGTGTAGATTCGGTTGACGTCTCGAAAGTTTATGAAGGGTCGGTGGTACTAAATGTAGTCAATTAACATCACTGTGGCCAATCAGTGTAAATTTAACCAAAAAATGTAGACATTGTCAATCAAAACGTAAACACAGTCGATGCGGCACATATATTATGGGTGACCACAGCACATGTGACATCCACAAAGTATAAACGTAGTCGAGAAAACATAACCAGCCAATTTATATGTGCAGCCATTTATATGCAACTAAGTACTGTATATGTAGCCAAACAATGAAAATCACAGTCACTCAAATCACATCATAAATACAGCAAAAAATGCATTAATTTAAAATGCTACGCTAAAGTAGAAAGGCACTTAAGGTTACCCTAAACATTCCACATGTATTTATAGCTATAAGTAGACCTATCGTTGCAACAAAGCTAAACCCACATAGTTAAAGCATTAACAGCATGAATGATCACAAGCATAAAGTTATATATATACCTGTGGGGATCGAGCCCGCCCTGCTCCCGGTAATGTGAAGTAAATTACAATTTCACATGCATGGATATATTCATTATCATGTATATTATAATAATACGTTGCTTGGGCGGCACCCTGCTCCCCAATATTTTTGAAAACTTTACATTATGCGATTAATACAAATATAATTTTTAATTGATGTATGGAAAATCTTTTACTAACCAAATGATTGGTGATTGAGTGAAGATCATATAAAGGCAATGCCTTTTTGGCGACATTTGATATATTTGTTGGCGCATTTTGGCGAGGGAATTCCTTAATTCTGGACTGACTGACAAAAGTTGATGGCTTATATAATAATAAGCAAGTAGAAAACATTTAAAACTCAATTAGAAGCAAAAATATACGAATGTATGTTTGGTGTGGTTAGTATTTCTTTTTTACAGTATTACATTCTTTGAATCAGTATTTTTAATTTTAACTTTAAAATGTTTTGATGGTATGCAATTACATAAAATATATTTCATAAAATAATTACCTCCGAGCGCCTGTTGATAAGTCCCATACAAGGATCCAGGTGTTTTCAAGCCCGTTAACAACGCACATGCCTTGCGATGAAATAGCAATACTACAGCTGCTGCTTTCTGGTTTCCACTTTTTGAAGAGAGTGCCACTTTGTAAATCATATACGATGATGAAATTGGGGGAGGTGTCATGTAATTCCTGAATTAAAACACAAGATTTTCATAACTAACTACAAAGTACACACACACACGCGCGCGCGCTCATACATTCAAATCAAAATTAACACAAGGGCATTTGGTACGTCATTTGCAATCATTCCGGTAGAGATACGTTCTGCCTTCGCTAGAACAAACTTCTAGACTGATTCGTTGCACTCTCAAATGAAAATATTACTTTTTCAAAATAGAACAGTCGTTACGTGGCGCCATCTGTCGTCAAACAATTACTGCATATTGAATTTATTCCACCTCTATGTAAATTCAATACAATCAAGGCCAACTAGATTACTACAGGCCTGCTCACGTGAGCCTAACGCCATAGAAAACCTGTCCCCAAATTTTCGCAGTGGCGATTCTCGCACGTAGTTTTTCTCCGACAGAGGGCGCCTGCTACCTGGGTTAATATTCTCAATTTAACACACTATAAATGCCAATTAATAGCCCAGTTTCTGATTACATACAGAAATATATTGCTTTTTGCTCAAAAAGTTATCGTATTTTATTTTCCAACGACGATGATGATATCGTGATATGACAAACTTTCGTAACAAGTTTTTAAACTAAAATTTAAATCTTACATACCTTTTTCTACTCTTTTATTTACACTGAAAAAATGATTCATTTATACTGATGAAATGATTTCCCCATCATGATTAATAACTGATAATAAATTGATAGTTTACACTGAAAGCTAAATTGCAAAATGCATATAAAAGCAGACTTTATTTTAATGGTCAATAAAACAGAATTATATAGAATTTAAATCAACTAATTAATAATTTAATTATATTCTATTATAATTAATTATAAAATAAAGAATTAATTAGAAGGCTTGACACCTGTTTGGAAAGACTTTAATGGAATGTTAATGAAATTAACACATGAATTTACAATAAACTGATGATATAACTACACAATGTATAATATTTTATACATTGTATAATATTGTATATATTAAATACAATGTATAATATTGAATACATGATTTCTAATAACTTTTGACACAAGCCAAATTTTTAATACATCACATAATAAAAATAAAGAATCAGGTATTCATGAATAGCAATTCTTTCCAAAATAATTTTACTTGGAAACACAAACTACATAATAGAACAGCATGTCACCGAAAAACAAAATACAGAATAAACACTTACTGTGTCCTTAATACTGCAGATATAAATAGGCTAAATTTTATGAAATTGGGTTGAACGAAAAAATAAACTATTAGTAAAAGAAAATGTTTTTTTTATACACATTATTTATTTCCATGTCTCAAAAATGCACAATAATAGGAAAACTTATATACAGTTTACATTCTCTGGAATCTTTATTGATATATCCCTAATAAAATGTAAAGAGGGCACAATAACGCTATTTCAAAAATGTAGAACTGCTCATCAAAATAAAATAATTTTCACTCTAATACATAGCAAGTAATAAAACAGCATGTCACACGAAAACATTCTGAAATATAAGATGATAAAGAATAAATACCTATTGGTCATATAACAGCAGATTATCAATAAATTAAAGCCAAGATTGTTAATTGCCTGCTGAAATAGAAATTAACTACAATTTGTACTAACAATTTTGTACAAAATTATAATTTTAAAACCTTTCTAGACACAGGTTTTTTTTAAGAAATTTTGTTTTGTGTTCATCAGCCAAATTGGTAGTAGTTTTAGCAAAATTACTTAAATATGGTCTTCAAAACTTCGTTAAAATTAAAAACGACAATTCTTTAAGATGGTCAAACATATTTGTACATCGAAGGACTGGATTTTTGCACAATCCTTTGTGTAATAAATTACGTATTTTGGTCAATGTATTTTTTCCATTACAAATGTTTGGAATTATCAATTGCAGAACATTTTCAATACGTAGTAACAAATCGATTAAACATCGTTTGGGGTAAATTAGTCCTCCTCTATCAATATTTAAAATCAATGCTAAAGAAGGTGCTGAAGTAGATGAAGAAATAAAAAGGTCTTTGCACGAATCGCAATCCATATTGTCCATGACAGCTCTTATTATATATCCTGCGATATAGCCCATAGTGACAGAATGCAGACTTGTTGGAAGCGAACCTACCAAAATAAAAAATATGCTCTCTTTACTGTAATTGTCAATGAACAACAAAAGATTTCTTAAAAAGGAACTGCTTTTGTGGAAGCTCGCACTTTGAGACAAGACATACCACAAATGATAGTCCCTAAGCTCCTTATTAAGAATATGAAATCAGTTTTTTGTGAATAGGATATGAAATCAGTTTTTTGTGAATAGCACATAAATTTTTTTATTAATATTTAAAGTCCAAAAATCACACTTTTTAGGTGAAGTTTGATATTTTTTATTCGCACTGTATATGAAGATAATAACTTTTGAACTCAATTTGAATGAAGAGGGTAAATGTATTTAATGGATAAAATTATAGAATTACACGAATGATCATTCAGTGTATTTTAAACCATAATATAAAACTAAGCTTTTTAATACCGATATCTGGCACGCAAGGGTCGAAATTTGCTTTTTTTTTAACCTCGATATTTATAATATAATAAATCAAAAATATCGTTAAAAGCAATATATAATCAGATTTTAAACACGTGTTTTTTTATTGTTAATAGACTTGCTTCTCAGTCTTCCAACTCAGAGTGTGGATTGTGAACAAGGTTTTTCTGTCATGAAAAGGGTAAAAGGTGTTTGGCGAACCAAGCTATGTATTTCCGTTACAACAAACTTAAGAATAACATTACCATCTGCAAGTATCGAAGATTTTGAACCAAATGAAGCCATTAACATGTGGTTAAGTGCAAAACAGAGAAAACCATACCACAAGCTGAAAGCCACAACATGAAAGTTGAAAACAAGCACCCCTTTTGCTAGAAGATTCAGATATATCAGTATAGGTGTACAACTGATGATAATTAAAAATTTGTATCATCGGTAAATCTTCTATTCCTACTTTCACCCCTTAATATGCAAGTGAATATGGCAATAATTTTACAAATAAATATTTATTATATATGCCCAAGAATGAATTTTTATAATTTCATTTTGATGTGTTACATCAATTTTGATTTCATCCAGAGCAATCCTGATTTTCGGACGTTGAATATTAATAAAAAACATTTATACGCCATTCACAAAAAACTGATTTCATATTCTTAATAAGGTACTTAGGGACTATCATTTGTGATAAGTCTTGTGTCAAAGTGCAAGCTTCCACAAAAGTGGTTCCCTTGTTAGTACTGATAAAATGCAGTCTTTTCATTTTACGTAAATTATAATTAAGAATACAAAATTTTGTTGAAGTAATATAGTAATTATTATTACTAGAATTATTATAATTATAACGAATTAATGAAAAGCTAACTCAATGAACAAAGCCGCTTTTATTATACTATTAGAACTTACAAAGTAATTTTTCTAGCTTTTTGTGCAGCCAAGTGTCGGAAACCAGGGGTCTCTGCAGTGGTCATATGGCCACCACAATAAATACGATAACCTACATAGGCTACAGATGCTAATGTATTAGACTAATAACATATGTATTTATTTTGACCACCATTTAGAAGCTGCATTATGAGAAGTATGACGTCACACGTAAAAGGTGAATTAACCAAATACTTTGTCGAAAGTATATGGAGCCGCTAAAAACTGATTTTTTGGTACTGGCACTACACATTTTAGCGACCCTAAATTTTAGTGGCCGCACAGCTCACACCCCGTAAGCACGCTCCTGATATCAGTACATTGTTTTAAAATACCTTTCTACAGTAGAATGATAAAAAGTTATTAAGAAGTCTTGGAACATCATGTGTTGCAACACTTTTTTTATATATTTGTTTATTTTTCTAGTGAGATAGTTATTTTTAGTTAATTGAAACTTTGATTAAATAACAACTGAAATTTTTAATGAAGATATTCTTTTATTAAATTTTTAGCCTTACATATAAAACTAGTTACTATTATTGGAATAAAACATGCACCATTTAAATCAAAGTTGCCTTTTTTAAATATACATTTTCACTAAGAGATTTATAACTCAATGGGACTAAATAAAATAACTGAATAGACTAAACAGATTAGTAACTTAATGGGAAAAAATAAAGCCATATTTTACCTGTTTCATATTCGTGTTCTGTAAGACTAGGTTCCAATCTACCCATTTCGATTACATTAAACTCCAATTGGGGAACACTGGAAATATTTTCAGCTCTTGCAATATTATTAACTTCTGATAGAAGAGCTATAGGCGGTGTTTTAACATTGGAATTTTCAGACGCTGACAAGATCCCAGTGACTAATATTTTTTTTACATTTTGGAAAACATTCGTTGCGGTTGTTTGGTCATTTGACCCACTTAGATGCCTTATAGAGCTGAAAAAGGACTCGATTTCATCACTAGAAAATTTTCTTGTCGAGATATAGTGAAACCCATTTCCTAAAAGGAATTTAATACATTGAATTGTGAAGTTAGTAGTCAGAACTAGAGCCTGATATGTTTCTTGACTCAAGAATTCGTTTTTGTTCGTACAACTAATCTTCCATTTCTCTAAATATTCTAAAAAATCAGATAACCACTTCAAACGTTCATCATCAACGTCAAAAAATGGTTTCAAAATATCTTGTTTCGCTAAAATGTAATATTTTGTGCTGCGAATGTTATGTATCATGTACCATTTATACACCATTTCCATGAATTCTATTGTAGGCATAGCATCTGAAAACTCAAACATTTTAAATTGTGGGCCATATCTCTGAAGGACTCGAAGTGCTGCTGTAACATCGATGGAAAATATTTCCACGGCCCGACGCACATTCATTTTTTCAAAACTGCTTGGAAATACATGTTTACGTGATAAATTCCTGACTGGTTTTAAGATCATATTTTTTTGTATATAATAGAGACGCCTTACATACTCAGCAGATAGGTGTTGGTTATTATTTTTTAATTTCCTATCTAAAAATAACGAGCGTATATTTTTTTTTATAATGTGACAATAATCGTAACTCAAAAATAATACTCTATTTTCATCAAATGGATGAACAATTGTTGGTCGGGCTTGACCTCCTGATAAAATATCAAATAAATTTACATTTACTTTGTGATTGTCTGCCACTATACGTAATACCTTAAAACCAGTACTTTCTAAATTTTTATAACAGCGAGCACTATTTTATGCAATTCAATGCCTTTCAGATCTTTAGTGAAAAAACAACTGACTGGCAACCTATAACGCGATGATACACCGACGAAAACAAAACATAGCAGTTTATTTGCCAGTTGATTTGCAATTCCTAATTCATCTTCCAATCCCCCCATATCTACATTTCCTATCAATGCATCAATGGATCGGACATATTCTAATGATGGCTTAATGGACATTTCATCTAATATTAAAGACCCAATTTTTTCAACTGGCTGTAACTTCTTTGATTCTTGTTCAAGGCGTTGCCTTATTAAAGCTGGTAAATTATTATCCAGACATATAGTCCCAATATAACGACGCAAAGTAGCAGGTGATGGTAAGGACAATAACTCAATCCTTCGAAGAAATTTATAACCACTAGGAGACCTACTATGCCAGTGGACACAATGCTTCACAACTGTTTCATGCCATTGTTTCTTTTTCTTTTTGCCATAAGTCAACAACTGCTCCAAGAGAAAAATAGCTTTTAATGAATTTTGTGCAGCATCTGATTCAATTTTCGTGATATTTGTTGCATTGATTTTCTGTTCAGCAAATAGTAATTTTTGTTTTAATTCCTTATTTTTACTCTGTAATGCTTTTACATTCCTTCGTATTCTTTGATTACATTTTTGCAGTGACCGAATTCTTTTATGTTGTACAGATAACTTCTTTAGTGTTACCCTTGTTTGAACAGATGCAGTAGATAATTTACATTCAGATATGTTTTGAATTTTTAGGTTTGAGGAAACACTTGATCGGTCATCATTAATATTGGTTTCATCCAAATCATTAACCCTTGTTTTTTGCCTCGAACAAGCAACATTTGCTAACATGGTTAAGGGACAATCAAGAATAACTGGAGGGTCCTGCGTTGATTCAATTTTCTGACGTTTGGTTAGTTGATATGAATAATCTTCTGAACTAATGAAATGAGTAGTAATAGATGGATCATTTTCATTAACATGTAAATCTGATGATTTTGTACACTGAGACGTACGCTCACGTCTTTTCACTTTTTGTCTTGGAACTTTAGTTTGAGGCCGCATATACTTTGGATAGCCATCGAATACACTTCGTATGGTGTTTAATTTTAGGTTTTTCATTTTTCCCTCTTTATAATCCTCAGGTTTAAAATGGAGACTGCAAAACTCTAAAGTGCTCCGATGGTACCTAAATTCCACCATATAGTCCTAAATGAGGTGAATAAAATAGTCACAAATTAAAAAAAAAAATTAAAAATTACTATTTCATTCTTAAGAAGAAATTATTGCATTTTTTACCTATGCACTTATTGTTTTCATTACATGTTGTAACTTAACAGGATTAAATGTAAATTAATAAGTGCTTTTTAAATTATTGACTCTAACAAGAAAGGCTATGTTTGTTAGGAATAGAAACTGCCCATACTCCCAAGAGGTGTTAATGAAATATTTTGAATTATAAAATAAAGGAAATTTTAAAAATAAATTTGTGCAATTCACAGACGTATCTCGCTCATATGGTGCCCGGTGTGAACCCGAAATTTGACATCCCCTCTAATTTAGCAGACACTGATTAATTATTTGATAAAAAATGAAATCTAAAGGAAGTTTTACAATAACACAAACAGGGATGGGACTCAAAATTTTTTAAGTATTCAAGATAAACCGTTGTCACTATTTGCGATCTTCAAGAATGTTAGCATTATCTTCAAGATTATATTAAAGTTAGTAGATTTTAAAATATATATTCCCAAAGAACGAAAGATCCAATAAAAAGTATTTCCTTAACTATGTACAGCCAACATATATTTTTCAAATAGATGAAAACATTAAATGTGCATATATAGCTTTGATGTTGGATGAACTTAAAACAATTAATGCACCTTAGCTTAGCTACTACAGAGTAAAATTATGAAGGGGAAACAAATTACCTTTACGTGAGATGTGTAATCCATTTGATTTGTAATCCATTGTATTCGAAGGGTTTCTTCACTTGGACATTCGCGAAAGGATATTACTTTTTCCTGACTGCGATTTACAAAATGGAACACAATAATATACTCCCATTATTATCACAAATAAATATCATGTAAAAATTATAGAAAACCCAGAAACCCTTTTTAATCTTCGGTTAACTGCTGCAAACACATGAAAGGCATGTTTGTACCTGTGATTTGGCGTCCCCTATGAACAACCCCAGTAATTACTCCAAAAGAAAGTGGGGACACCCTTGAAATTCACGTGAGCGGGCCTGTAGTAATCTAGTTGGCCTTGATATAATGCAAAGGTTTAACGATAGATGGCGATACATGATGAATTTCTCATTTCAAGACACAATTCCGACTGAGTGGCAACAGATGAATCTAGAAGTTCGTAATGGAGAAATCAGAACGTATCTCTGTCGAAATATTTATAAACGAAAAGTGCCAACTTACTTAACTGCATCTGTGTTAATTTCGATTTAAATGTGAGGAGAAAGCCATACTCTACAAATCTTCCTCTAACATCAAACTATTGATAACAAAAATGGAAAAAATAACTAAAAATGTAGCTTTATATTTACCCTACAGACGGAGACAACATAATGACCATCGTTACTAATAGCCGAAAGCCTAGTTACAAATTCGTGGTGTGGAATCCGCAGATCATATACGAGCTTCCTACTGGACAAATCCCATACAAGCAAAGGAAAGGGCTTCTGAGTTTCGTCACCACAAACGCAAATTCTGCCATTTGCGCTCACTAATAAACTATTCAGGAACCTTTGAAAATGGAATTTTCGGTTAATAAAGTCATAAACAACAATTGTTAATCAATCACGAGAGAGAGAGAGAGAGGGACAGACAGAGAGAAAGCTACATAACTTTGAAAAGAAATGTATTTAAGATTGTGTTTGATAACTACTTTACCTATCCTCGCCAACTTTGAAAGTTGTTTCCAAGTCCCCAGTGGTCAAGTTGGTCATGTTGACATACATCCGGTTTCTGGACAAGGATACGGCATAGTTCTCATCGTGTAGGCCGTAATAAGCCATTTTCTGGTTCATGACACCTTTTAGCTTGACCAATAGTGTACCTTGGTCCAAATGATACACTTTCAGCTCTCGGTTACACAGTACGAGAGCTCGGTATTGGTCAATCATTCTGAGGTCCTTTGGTTGGTTGATACCCACCAATTTTCTGACTGCTGATTGGTCGTAAATGTTCCACACAATAATTTCGCCAAGTTCACATGATAGAGAAACGATATGAGCAAGGTCGTCTTTGATGGTATAAAGACCAGAAAAAGGCGAACCTTTCTTTAACATTGGTGTAGACGGTGGGCTCTCAGATACACAGTTCACAATGGGAGAGTCAACACCTAATGTTGGTTCCTTTAAGCAGGACCCGATGGGAAGGAGGCTAGATAATGGTGGTCTCTGAGCTGTATCAAAAATTACGCTCATGGAAGGATATTTTTCGACAGCATCGCTTTGCGAGAAAAGTTTATGTAAGCGCCCAAACATCTGAGCAAAAAATTGGGATCCATCGCACCTCAGAGGATAACTGGAGAGTTGAATCACCCAAGTTAAAAATTTAGTTGCTTCATCTCCAGAGTCGTTTCTGTTTTCGTAACCAGCTATGTCTTCGAGAAGTTGATACGGGTCCGAACCGCAACTTTTATAGAGAAGCCACGTCGCATTGAAGAGGAAATCTTCCCGAATAGAGTCACCAACCTGCATGACTTGGTAGGGTAACTCATCCAGTTTCCTCCTGTTTGGATTTGGTCCATAAGCAAGGGGTTGATAAAGCACAAATCTATCCTGTGCAGTATCGGTGTCATCAATTGACGTAGGCTTTTTCTCGTCTGCCCATTTGCCTAAGAAATAGTCGGCAAGGATTTGAGAAGATTGCTGAAGGTCGTGGTCTTTTGATTCTAAGTATTTTAACACAGCTGTCCTATATGAAGAAGAAGTAATTGAAATTAACGTTCTTCCCCCCAGAATTTGAGATGCGATAAATGGTCCTAACAATTCCTTGCATAATACCCAAACAACAGCTGGGAATCGTCTAACACGGAGTTCCTTACCATGGAAAACATGGTCCAAGACAGATTCCTCACAAGACAGCAAATCCAGCATTTCGCTATCAGAAACACCATGCTTGGCAGACACGAGGACACCCAGGACAAATGTTAAAAGACTACGTCCTAAATATAATTCCACGAAAGTCAGACGTTGAGTCATTATGCTTTCAGTAGTTTTTTCTATGATGACGTTCTCTGGTTGTAAGAAAACCGACCATTCCAAAGTCAGTTCACGCAGCAGTTCACAGTACCTGGAATTAGGTTCATCTTGAAGACAAGATTTCAGGAGATTTTTTTGGGATGTAGTGAGGAGCCTTTTTTTGCTTTTAAAAGCTTTTTCTATTGTTGAAAATCCCTCCTCAGTTGTGAAATTGTCCATTTGCAAGAAACAGTCACTATCATTTAAAATTTCCTGCAATTCAAACAAAGTTATAAATACGGATACCAAAAATTTGACTGTAAATATAGTAGCATTTCAATAAGTAATAATACAATAGGAATTCAGGTTGTATGCTTTTCGCTTAACTGGAATTTGGATTAACCAAAATTTGCCTGCTGCACCTATTATTATTATTATTACTATTTCTGAAGTAGACATTCGTTCGATGTTTTTTGGAAAAAAAAATTATCTCTGCTTTCTAATATACTCCGGCCCCAAGAAAGAAACCAGTACAAATAGTACGTATCAGACATATGCAGAAATATGTATACAATTTTTATATCTCGGACATATACAAAGATATCGGATTATTTTCAAGGCAGTTAATTTATTAAAAAAAATTACCACATACATACATACTCTTTGAGATATCCTTCATTATCAGTACATAAATATATAATGACGTGTTTTTGGATAAATTTTGCAGTTTCTTTGAACCTTACACTGAAAATCGAATTTTCAGATTTATCCAAAATTTTGCTTATTCTAAATCGGGTACTAACCCCTTGTTTCGGATAATCATTGTTCTAATACTTTAATAATAGTTTTACTTATATTACTATTTACTTTTGTGTTCTAATAATTTACCCCATGTACTTTAATAATGGTTTCAATTTCAATTTTATAGTGGTTTTATTATATAATACAAACTAAAGAATATCGTATCTTGCGATTATTGCCATTACTGTAAGGGCTATGGGTAAAAGTAATCTCGCAAGGGATCCTAAAAACAGTGGCAGAGGAAAGGGGGACTCAAAGACCTCAAGCCCCCCTATTAGATAGCAAAGTATATTGCTTCCCTTAAAGCCGAATCATTCCATCTATTTTACAGCTGCTTGAGTCTCCTCCATAATTTTTGAATGGCCACACCCCTGCTAAAGAGATACGAAAAAAAAACCCCTCAAAGATAAGAACTCTTTCAAGCTATTTTTTCAGCGTTTATAAGAACGTTTTCAAGATAAATTTATTCAAATCAGACGACCCTTAATCCGCAATTACATCCTTTGGGCACAATATACAATACTAAACATTATGTAAATTTATTATGCAAGATTACGCTAACAAGGCCGGAAATATTTAATGCATGAGCAGATAAAAGGTGTTGAGTTCAAATCGTCTCATTTTTACCAAAATTTCATTGCATTCATTTTTGACGTATGGCAACAGTACATGAAGTGTTGCGAAGCATAACTATCATCCTAACAAACCATCTTCGTTATTTACTGTGTGCGCTCCCACAATAGAAACACCATGTTCACTTCGCAGGCTTTCTTAACTGTTGCCACTTAGAAATGCAAGGAAAGGAAACTTAAGTTTAATTCCTAAAATTGGCAAAATGCCAAATGGTTTCTTTTTACATTATGTTTTCTAAATGCACGAATTTTACTTTCCGTATCTGGCAACAAAAATATTGTATAGTTATAACTTCACTTTTTATATTTGGCAACATTATATGTAAGTGTTTTCCGAATTGCAAAATCAAATCAGCCTCCCCTTTTCCCACCAACGTGTGTACACGTATTAAATCCTTTTAACGATGTATTTGATGTTAACGATGTGTGAGGGCACTTGAATTGTTGCATGTCAGGACCGTATCGGAGGGCTCGGAGCCCCATAATTTTTCTGGGCTGCTATTGCGGTTACGGCTACGACATTCCGTATTCAGAGTGTGTATGTGAGGGGTATATGAGGGCATTTGAAATATTGCATGTCACGGCCGTATCGGAGGGTCCAGATACCCCATTATTTTTCTGGGCTGCTATTGGGCTACGATTACAATATTCCGTTTGTAGAATGTATACATTTTCAACGTTCTAACATTTAATATTTTTTTTTTTTACATATTTTCGCATTACACTATATGAAAAAAAATTATTACCGTTTTAAACCCAGTAAGATGGAATCTTTGTAAAAAAAGGTGACAACTTTTTTTTAGACTCTACCTAAGGAAATTAAGGAAGAAATTTATTTCACAGTTGCTCGCTTTAACGGGTTTTCTCTATCAACGAAATATTTAATTAGCCTAAACGTTTAAAGTTCTAATAACTATCATTTTAACTGGAATAAATTGCTGCATTTCTTCAAAATTTATTTCTGCAACTGTATTATCATTTTTCCACTAGAGTTTATGTACAATATGAGTTCTTTGTGTCTCAGTTCTCTTACACCTGCAAAACAATGTTCCCGCTGCATCCTCTCTTGAATAACGCAGTCGCTTTTGGTGACATTTCCCAACGTTAATGAAAACAAAACAAAAGTCGGTTCCACTTTATCAGGTGACGGATAATAGACTAATAATTGTATGAATAGAATCTATCAGAATAATATATTATTCCCATTGAATCAATGTTAACTTCCCTTGATTGAATGAATATTCTTCATTAATCGAACAGACCGGATACAACTTTAGCATGAAAATTAGTAGTCAAACCAGTAAAAGCAAAGTGTGAGTTGAGAGGAAATATTCATTTTACGAACGTTCGCCGCACAACTGTAATTTGCATTACATAATGAAAAATATTTAGGCAAACGTTTAGCGAACACAATGACAAAATAAACAATTTTGACAGATTTTTTTTTTTTTTTTGGCATAGGAAAATGTAAGCAGTAAATGTAAGCAGGATTAACACTCGCATTGACAGAAAACAAAATTCTCTGACTTTTCCGGTGGTTTTCCTTAACTTTTCAGGCAAAATTCTCCGACCAACTTCTTTGACTTCTCTCTGTGAATTCAACTGAACGTTAGTTGTGTGGAAAATGGTTTCATGTTCGTGTGAAATTTAGTTATTCGTTGCAGAAGTTCGGAAAGTTTTCCTTGAATTTTCCAGATTTGATCATAAATTTTCGTTTTCTCCTCAACTTTTCCTGACTTTCACGGACGTTTTTAAATTCCTGACAATTTCGGGTACTCCAGGTACGTGGGAACCTCCTGCATGTTAGTCTACAATTTTTGTTTCACTAAAATTTACATAAGCATGCATAATATTTGTTGTTTCATAGTATTACTATATTATTTTCAATACTATTTCATGCTTATTGTGTGTGTAACTGGAACTGGTATTCTAGAACAGGGGTTCTTCAATTTTGCTAGACCGCGGACCCTCTTCAGAGATCACTCGCCCTCGCGGACCCCCAAGAATTAACTCAAAGTTTAAAGCCCGGAATTTGCATCATATGTATTTATTTCTAGTGTTTCATCACTAATTTTCACCATTTAAGGAAAGAATTTTTCGTCCCCTCATAATTTATTCTTAGCATTAAAGAGTAAATATTCTCGTATTTGTATTTTTCCGAACCTTTGTGGAATACTGAGAGGGCCTCGCGGACCCCCAGGGGTCTGCGGACAGTAGTTGAAGAACCGCTGTTCTAGAACATTTAAGTACATGTTTAGCAGTGTACTTGTTTCGCCGGATAATCGAATACCAAGTTTAATCGAGTAAAATCTACTGGAACCGTCATATCCGTATAAGCGGGGCCGACTGTATACAGTAAAACCTCTCTACAACAATATTATACGGACCGAGAAAAATTATCGTTGTAGAGGGAGTTATTGTTATAGGGAGGGTTCATTATACAGTAAAACCTCTCTACAACACTATTATACGGACCGAGAAAAATTATCGTTGTAGAGGGATTTATCGTTATATCGGACATCGTTGTAGGGAGGTTTTACTGTATACGCATTTTTCAAATTGTTTGCACATATCTTCAGGACCAGTCTTAGGTTACTGAACTCCCAAGTGAAAAAAAAAAATTAGAAGACACAAGGGATATGCAGGATTAAGTTTTAGACCTATATACACATACAGCTTTTATCAGTTACCATGCAAAAGAAAACTATTTTTTAATTTTTATTTGCATAAAATGAAACGAAGACGCCTGACATTCCGTTTGGTCCAAAGATCAAAGTCAGTGTATTAATATAAACGATTTGCGAGCGGACCTTGGGTTCGACCGCCCAGATGCAGAGGGTATCTTTGCACCCCCACCAAGAACGGCCTTGCATACCTTCATCTGACGAAGCTCATCACTCTCATCCGAAACCGTGAGAACAAGTTTGACGTAAGGTGGGAGATCTTTGGGTAGCCAATGAAAATTTTTCTTGCTACAACTATTTGCGTAACTGGCAACTTGATCCAGTCCGTCAATAATCACCACAAGTGGGCGGGATTCTGAAACTTTTTCCAACAACCTCTCCAATCCAGATCCCCAGTCTTGAACACTCTGTTTAAAATAAAAAGAATATATATATATACACACACATACATGCTTCCACATTTAATTCAGTAAAATATGGAAACAGAGAAATAAAAAGTAAACATATCACTGTCTTTAGAAATTGCAATAACAAGAAAGATTTAAGTTGTAGCATTTATTTGCGAGATGACATAGGGAAGAAATGATTAGTTACAGGCCTCCAAGTGATGAGGAATGCATAAAAATCAACATTCTGTGGACCTACCACGAACAATGATAACTGACCCTACACGGCGTGGTATCAGTTGCAAAAAATTCTGAATCCATGTTTACTCACTAACAACATGGCACTGCTTAAATGGACTGACAACATGCTTGAAAACGCGATTGTAGTGGCTTCCTTTTTTACCCCTTATAGGTGAGGTTTTCACCGCCGTCGTACAAGCATTACATTTAAAGTATGTGTTGCGATTGTAATCATCTGAATCTCTCACAATGACCTACCCATCCTGAAAATTTTCAATCAAACCGACATCTCCTACATCAGGGCTGACTTGTGACGATTTATCCTTAATGGCTCAGTCAGGTACCACACCGGCCAGGGCCGGCCATGTTCTTCATAATGTTGCCATTTCCATGAACAGTAATATAATGATCATTATCTTTTAACTGAAAACTTCGTGAAGAAGTGGTGGGGGGAGGGGAGTAGAACAAAACAAGTGAAATACAACTGCAGGTAAGGGCGTTTTAATCCATTTGAGGTATCTGGGCTACCTCTTGGAGTACTTTTTACACTAATTGTTAAATTTCCAAATTGTAAAACATAACATCTAATAAAGAATTTCGCCAATTTGGGCCCTGTTTTACTCGGGCTCCCGTTAGCCCGTGCATTAATGCGCCACTGATATTACGGAGGAAGGGTATCGAAAATAAAAAGAAACATGACACGTACACAAACTCGTATTAAAGGGACCCTCCGTATAGTGACTCATTATAACGACCGATTTTTTGTTTTTGTTTATGAGTTTTACGGCGCAAAAACCTGTAGTTTTTCAAGGAATTTCAATCTCTCATGGGCTAGAGAACCAATACCCCGGACTACGGTGAGCAGTTAATCTCTAATTTTTTTTTTTTTTTCACAGTTGAGGGTCGAACATGGTTGAACTCCGATAACCGCACACCAGGATGAACGTGTGTGTAGTATGAATGGTTGAAGTGGGAACGATGGCCGCCGGAGATGCCGCTGTATTCCCAAGCTAAGACGAACGGGTGCACTTTCACAGGATCCAATGACCGTTGAGAAGACTACAGCAATTCTCCTGTGGGTGTAATGCTGTATTTTACAATAAATTTGTGATAACGATCATTTGATATAACGTTCCAGAAGTGGGAGTCTCTTCAGAATTCCTACAACGGGAGTCCAGTGCATATAAAATATGTTTCGTAAAGTTATATCTTGTTTCCCGTTGTGTTTTTTAAATAAATGATAACTTTTTCATCTCATGTATCTAAATCTTTTTTTCGTTGGTGATATATATATATTTTTTTTATAGCAACGGAATTAATGATACAATTTATTAGTACTGAACATATGGCCTTTCATTAATTGCTTTAAAACAAATTATCTCATATTAAATATGTTTAAGGTTAAATGCGCTTTCCTTTTACTAATAAAGTAAAATAAAAATTTACGGCAAATTTTATATCAACATAAATGGTGCTACTATTTCATTTTTAACTGAAATTTTTTTACGAGCCATCCTACAATCAAATGAAAAATTAATGCTGGGGAACATGGTTAAATTCAACTTCATTAACTAAAAAACTTTTTGAATTTGAGTATTTCCCCAGCATTATTTCAAGTGCATTAGATGCAGCATAGCTTCTATTTAGTTTCTTGTCCAAATATAAAGTTGAGATCGCCTGTGTGGTACCCTTTGTAGAAATTGTAGAAAATGCTTTTTTTCCATAAACGCCCCTTCTAAGAGCAATAGCCACTTCCTACAGAAACCTCACTCTTTAGAGGTAATCGAAGATCAAAAATACTAATTAAGAGTATTTTTTAAAGTATGTATGAATTACGTCTGCACTAAATTATTATAAATATGATTGGGTATGAATTGTATTTTTATTATGGGTATGTAAAGACTTTTAACATGCGACATGTCAGGAAGTGAAGTTTTTGGTATTTTAAGTTGTAGAGAACATGTTTCTCCTATTGACTCCCATACTATATAATTTTTTCCAAATAAATTTGACTTCTTCAAAAATATTCATATAAATAAGAATCTACTTTGTGCAATTTTTTCCCACTCTAATAATAGTTCAGTGATTTTCAACGATCTTTACCCATGCTGAATAAGATTGTTTGATAACAGTTTTGACATGATAGTTATGACCTAGTCTGAATCATCCTTCCCCAACTTCTGTACCCAGAGGAACCTTTGAAATAATCGACAAATTTTAAAAAAGCTTTGAATCAAAACTATTTTGTCTATAGTTCTCAGCATGTAACAGTAATGCGTAAGGTCTTTTCCACGGGCAATTCTGAATAAGAAACCATGGTCTGAAGGTTAGGTTGCTGAAATCGAATGGAAGAGTCTTGCTTCGACAAACATGTTCTTGATAATTAAACATTATGTGTATGCAACAAAATTAAATATAAAAAAAAGAATGTACAATATGCTAAGGTAGATCTTTCTAAAGCAATTATTTTCAATTAGCAATATATGCATCATTAGTTGTTGCATACAGAGAAAAAAATGGAGACGTAAGACAAAAGAAAAGTAAAGAAAAAAGAAAGCAAAAATGAAAAGTGGAAAGGATGACGGACATGCACATACATGCAGTTAATAAGTATTTTTGCACATTAATTTATATGGCGCATGTACCTCTGAGGCAACAACAGGGTGCTCTCCATACAGAGCACAGCATTGCTCCAAAATGCTTCTGAGCAACTGTTCATGGGTTGCTGACTCGGATGTCAAACCAACAAATCGAACAACAACAGGTGCTGTGGGTAACCACTTGTTGCAGTCTGCTACACATCGAGCCACCAAATGACTTTTACCACAACCTGTTGGTCCATGGATAACCATTGGATGAGACATGGCTCCTTCAAGATACTCTTGTACAGATTGCAGTGTACTGCTCCTTCCCAAAAAATTTTCACTCATGGAGCGGCACTTCGAATACTGTTGGACGAGTTCGGAATAGAGATCTGATTCGACACCTGCAACAGAAAGAAACTTGGTGATGACGTACTGTATCTGCAATACAGACAATACAGGAATACACTTTTTATCAACAAATTCGATGCTGATGTACCTCTATACAGTTGCTGAGCCTCATTCAAGAAATCTTCCTCGAGCACAGTGTCAATCATTTTCGTTAACTCGTCTCGGACCGAGTCACAAACTTCATTCATGTAACGAGCATCCTCCTCATTGAGTTCCACATCAAAGTCGCCTTCGTGCCATTTCACGTAAGACACTAGCTTTTGAGTGTCTGGAAGGTAATCTTCAAGTCGAACTTTGGCGCGATCTACACGACGTAAATCTGGATTGGATTTACTATCAGATTTGGCATGGGTAAATCTACGTTGAATCCATAATACACGTTTCGACTCCTGCGGGTCATCTCCAACCATCACGTTGATCTCATCTTCCAAAACTGAAAGAAACGAAAGAACGCCATTGACCTGTTAGTGCAAGTAAAAAAAAATGTTTGGTCACTATATCCACAACTAAAATATAGTTGATTTGACTAAACGCATTAGGTTGAAATTATTTAGTTGATTCAAACAAATGTTTGGTTGAATTACCACAATTTGGTAAAACCAACCCCATATTTCGTAAGATGATTTGACGTAGCATCACGCAGATTAGATTTATAAGTAAAGTTAACATTATAAGCGTAAATAAGGTAACTTACTTACGCTTATAACGTTGTCTTTGCTTATAAATCTAATCTGCGTAATGCTACGTCAAATTATCTTACATATATTTTGAGTTGTTTCAAACAAATTTTATTTTTTATTCAAATTTAGTGAGTATACCTTGGTCCGTAAAAGACTAAGAAAAAATTCACTTATTTGGCGAAAGTATTTAAAATTAAATGAACGTTTTCAGGCGATGAGTATGACGAAGAAAGTGTCCCTAAAACTGGACTTGAAGACGATATTTAACAAAGATTCCAAAAACAAGAGAAGATGCTAGAGGGCGTGATGAGGAAAAAGAATTTTAAGTTACTGACTTCCATTAAGTCGCCCCGCTTTTCACTGTTAATAGACAGAACTAAATAGGCAGGGCCGTTCCTAGCGGGGTTCAAAAGGCGCCCTCAGCACCTGGGCAGCTGCAGACCATTTATTACTGTGTCTTCGATCCAAAGACAAAATATTAAGGATCCTCGTTTTATTTTATGAAAATAAAAATTCAAAAACATTTATTTTGCATGATCTGTTCAAAACCATGCATATAGAACAGTGGTTCCCAACTGGTGGTCCGCGAGACGGATCATTATTAAAAAAAATTAACTATAAAAATTATTATTATTATTAAATATTAAAATTAATTATAAAAATGAAATTGATTGCATATTTGTAGTATTTTACAATCTGACGGAATTTCATAAAACGGTTCGTATTAAAAGTAATTCGTCTTAAGCGTGTTCATCTTAACGAGGTTTGACTGTATTATCGTAAGATTTATTTTATGTTTATTATTTCTTTTTTACTAAAGAAAGATTTTACAAACACATTTCCCCCCCAAAAAAGACCTGGCTTCATTTTTTATTAATGTCTTACAGTCAACTCTTGAGAATTTTTCAAAGTGGTTCTCAGTTACAATTGAAGTGGAAAAGTGGTCCACGAAACCACTGATATAGACAGATATAAAAGTAAACACTGATCACCAATTTTTAATTACATAATATCAAATTAATAAGGATTGTGATACATATTATTGCAGGGGTCAGAGTCATTTTTTTCTCAAAAATAGTTGATTTAGTGACCAATTTGGCAAGAAAAAAGTGACCACATACGCCCACTTAAACTGGAAAATAGAATTATCTTTTGAGCAATCCTTTACTTATTTTGCCTATCATGGACACTAAAATAAGAGACAGAATTATAATTTATGTAAAATTAATAAAACTGTTTTAATGAAAAGCTAAAAACACGTTAGTTCGAAAGCTTCAACTAAAAAATTATTAAGAAAGTTTATAATTTTATGCAAAAGTTCTCTGGACAGAATTTTGTCTTCTTCCTACTCTTTAATAAATTTAGAAATAAGGCTGGATTTTTTTTTAATGGCTCTTTCAAGGTTTGAAACCTTTTCCGAAGTTCTATTTCCTCTAATTTCATTTATTTATTAATTTTATTATGTAATTTATTTATTAAGATTTAATTATTAATTTGCTAGATAATTTACTGAAAATGGAAGACGGCACCAGTTCAAATAACTCCCCGTGATTTCTTAACTTCATTAAAAAATACTTTATTAAAATATAAAAAACTACACATAGTCAGTGGAAAGATAGAAGTCAGAATCCAATTACTAAATGAAATTTGAAATGACGTATGTGCTTACACTATTATGCACAAATTATTATTAACAATAGCAGGGTTCCTAGCGGTGCATATTCAATATATTACAATCATATTCCTATGAACATGCATGTTTATTCATATTCAATAATTTACAAATGAAGTGGGAGGTTCGGAAATACACATTTGAAAAATATTCATATAAAAATTTACTTCAGAAGATATTTGTCGTTTGTATTAAATTCATAATTAACAAACCAACGGAGCCTCTTGATATATAAGTAGATAATTTAGAAATACCTGAATAATTTGTTGTTTACCACCTGCTTCTCTTTTTTTTTAATTGAATACAATTTATCTCCTCATGTTTCACATCGTATACCACGAGGCTTACAGAAGTAAGTTAAAACACGAACACACATATTGAAAACAAAGAATTAAATATAATAAAATGAGTAGCTAAAACATAAAAAGAAATTAAAACTCCAATTTATATACAAAAGACCGAAATGCAGAACAAGTCTCTTTCGACGTCACTAAATAAAAAAAAACGACGGTGGCCAAGAAATAAACAGTTTCTGTAACGTGGCCTGTAGAGCGTCTTTCTGCGGAAAGTACACAGCACAATTTAAAATAATGTGCTCAACATTATCTTCGCCGTCACCACAACTGCAAAATTCACCTAAAGGGAGTTTGAAACGCTTCAAGTAGCTTCCAAAATTTTCATGTCCAGTCAAAATTTGAGTGAATTTAAAGTTTGTTGTGAATGCTTTTAATTTGATCCGGTGGAAAATAAGTCGGAAAAAACTGTTTGGTCCACTGAGCGTTGGGTGTTCGGAGATATTCTACATTCCAATTAAAGATAGCATTTTTCTCGAAAAAGCCTCTCCAATGGGAAGCAGGGACGCTCAGGTGAGTGCAAACGATTTTAAAAACTTTGCGAAATTTGGATACAGACATCCATTTTGCTCATGTCCGTGGTCATTGCGGAAATTTTGGCAATGAAAGGGCTGACGCCTTGGCAAAGCTGGCCAACCATCTAAATATAGAACTTCACCTGAGCGTCCCTGCGAAGTCCTATATTTAGATGGTTCAACCAACTTTTAAACCCCAATACCAGAATCCTGAAATAACTCTGGATATAATAGTTATCTGCATTCTGCATTCAATTAGAGATAGCATTTTTTTCTCGAAAAAAGCCTCTCCAATGGGAAACAGGGACAACTCAGGTGAGTACAAACAATTTTAAGAACTTTGCGAAATTTGGATACAGACATCCATTTTGCTCATGTCCGTGGTCATTGCGGAAATTTTGGCAATGAAAGGGCTGACGCCTTGGCAAAGCTGGCCAACCATCTAAATATAGAACTTCACCTGAGCGTCCCTGCGAAGTCCTATATTTAGATGGGTGGCCAGCTTTGCCAAGGTGTCAGCCCTTTCATTGCCAAAATTTCCGCAATGACCACGGACATGAGCAAAATGGATGTCTGTATCCAAATTTCGCAAAGTTTTTAAATTGTGTGTACTTCAACAACAAGTTTCTCTACAGTATTAATGTTCTGCGAAAGCTGCAACGAAGAAAGAGAGTCACTTCAAATCAAAAATTAAATTGATCCCAAAACGAAAGTGAACTCATGAATATATTTCACTGAGAGATTTAAGCACAACAACTCAGCCTGAAAAACAGAACAATTATTGCAAATTCGATATTGCTTATATTCTCTTTCTTTTCCATTTTCATACACCACAAAAGCAAGGCCAACTCTGTCATTCACTTTACTTCCATCAGTGAAACAAATTAAATGATAATTCTCGAGAATATCATCAGAATAAATAACAGTTGATATGGGGTCTCTATTTATAGGATCCGGCAGACAGGAAATGGAAAGATTACCATTGAGGGAGAAGGAGGAGGAGGAGGAGGAAGAGGAGGAACTGGAAATAGATTCTCTCATAGCAATATTGCTTAAAATTTCAACATCAATGGGAGGAATACTAGAGATAACAAAAAGAGCTTTATAGCTAACAATTCTGTAGCCACGAAAAATTCTAAGAAGAAACTTTCTCTGAATTTTATCTAAGGAGCTTACAGTTAATTTTCTTCTCTAAAGAATTCCCCCCAAACTCTTAATGCATATGAAATAAAAGGAACAATGACTTGTTCATAAATTAACCTAAGAACATCCATTTTGAGTCCATAAATATTCCTAGAGATTTTATACAAAGACGAAAAAAATTTTTCGCATTTATTTGAGAGGTGTGAAATGTGATTCTTCCACTGAAATTTATTGTCCAAGATAGCTCCCAAATATTTAATTTGCATAACTTCTTCGATAGGAACATCTCCAAGTGATAGACTGATTTTGCAATCAGTACTTAATTTTTTATGCACCATCATAACTTTACTCTTGAATGGATTAAATTCCAGTTATAATGTCTTGACCATTGAAAAGTAACATCCAAAATATCTTGAGACGAGGAACAAGCATCAGCAAAATTTCTTTAAACAATTAAAAGAAGATCGGCAAAAGCAATACTAGATCAATTCTGGAAAGTAGATAATTTACACAGAAGATCATGCATAATGAGATTCCACAGAAAAGGCTCAGAGACGGAACCTTGAGGACATCCCTTTTCCAAACAATATTCTTTGGTAATATTGTACCCACCGTAAGTTCTGAAGTGCGAGCATGCAAAACACTCTTAATTAAATAAACTATATTTCTAGGCATATTAGCATGTCTTAACAGCTTAAGAATTCCTGGCCACCAAGCTTTATCAAAAGCTTCTCTTACGTCAAGGAGCAACAATATCGCAACGCAATTTTTCCTCTTACCAAGGTAAACCGAATTACACAAGCGTAGAATCACTCTAAAAATTTCTATTCCTCACATGCCAATTTAATCTGATTATGCAGAGTTTCTCGAGACATTTACCTAAGCATGGAAGAAGGCTGATACATCTAATATTATCAATATGAACTTGTTTAGTTTGACTACCTTTAGGTACGAGCACAACCCTAGCCTTCTTTCAGATTTCCGCAAAAGGTCCCTCGTCCAAACTTGTATAAATACTAAATATAATATATAATAATATATAAATATAATAAAAATATAAAATGATATATAGATATTATTTGTTTTATATTTGCGTTTACCTTTATCTATTATAGTTGTGTATACAGTAACATCTTTTTGTTATCGTAAGGTTTTTATGTTCTGTCTAAATTAACTATATATACCTATGTGCGATTGAAAGATTAACACTACGATGAGTAATGTTCATATGCTTAGTTTTATTTGTGATGAAATGTTCATACACAAAATAATTAGTATTTAAAAAAATATTTCCATAAATTGTTACGTTATTTACCCATGATTCTCAGTAAATATCTGCATATTATGTTTCATAGTTCCATCTATGTTATGTTTTTTTCGCTGTGAAAATATTATGTATTTTATACTCGAGTTTATTTACCCTTATATAGTATAATTGTGTGTACAGTAACATCTTTCGTTAGTGCAAGAATTTTAGGTTTTGTCTTAATTAGCCATATATGTGTTCGACTGGAAGATTAGCAGTACGATGAGTGATTTAAATATACATTGTTTTGTTGCTGAAAAAATGTTCATATACATAATAATTAATGTTTTAAAAGACTATTTCCGTAAGTCGTTGCGTTAAAAGTACTATAATTTTTTGCGCGACGTTGATTTTAGACTAAGCACTCCCATCACAATGATAAGAGTATTTCAATGTATGAAGAAGAAACAAATTTTCTGAAGCTAATTTTTTTTTTTTTTTCCCTCCATGAAATAAACGGCCATTGATAAAAAAAAAAATAATTTTACTAATTTTACCTACTTAAGAATTGTTCTATTTTTAAGGGGGAAATTGTACATACTGAAACTGTTTGTGTTTTTAAAAAAGAACGTTGCTTAATTTCTTCAAGAAAGATTTTTCCACCGTTTAAGATGGTTACTTAGTTAAGATATATTTTCTTCTTTAAATATATTGGAAAAGATACTTTTACAAGTATTTTTGAAGACCTATGTTTCTTCGAACTTCTACTTTATCCAGGAAACCAACATCAGTCAAACTCTGGTATTTAGAAAAGCTTCTTTTGGAAGTATTTCTTAAGACCTACAGTTTTTCCGAGAAATTCGAAGATCTATTTATGCAGGAAATCACCGTGAATGAAAGCCTGGTATTTTCTGTATAATAATTAAAGAAGTTACCATTATATGACTTCAACGACATCGACTACAAGAAAAAAAAAACCCTTATAGAAATTTACAAATATTCATATTAAGATATCTAACAGAGCTAAACTTGGCAAAATTTTCAAAATCAAAGTGTAAGAAGCCAGAGTATAACAGTGAATTGTAGGTTTTCCACAGATTAGGGAAATTTTCAGTGCAACTCGCACTCCCAAGAAAGTTGTTCCACTGTTGACGATGGTAAGTTAGTTCAGATTTTCTCTAAAGATTAAAAAAATATTTTAACTGAGCAATTTTTTTAACTATGAAAAAAATCTTTTTGAAGATTTAACTTTTCTACTATTCATTCTGAAGTTGATATAATTTTTCTGCACAAAATTTAAGTCTTAAATATATTTTTTCTTAAAACATTATGTTTTTTCATTTTAAATTTTTTCTTAATGGAGTTTTTTCATACAGTAAGTTGTTAAAAAAAGACATTTGAAAAAAAGTCATTAATATCTTAGAAATCTACAAGTCGATGGAAAAATTATTTGATTCTAGTTTGACATTTTAATAAAATTGAATCTGTCAGATAAGAAAATCCTTACTTTTGCATATTTCTCCACGAAAATAGGTTCAACACAAGAACCTATTAAGGAAATTATTCCATTGTTTAGGATAATTAGTTAGTTAACGCTTTCCCTACTGGTTAGGAAAATATTTTAACTAAGCAAAATTTTTAACTATGAAAAAAAATTTTTTTAAAGGTTTCAATTTCATTTTTATTACTGTTCATTCTGAAATTGATATGGAGAGAGGGAACCCCTTAATTATGAACTCATTTTTTTCTTGTCAAGCTCACATGAGAGATCATAGACCATGTAAGAAATCTATACTTTTTGAATTAATATGAAGAAATCTCCACAGTTATTTTTAAGATGTAAAGACACGTAAGACTATTTCATCAGCACCTACAGTTTTCTAAGAAAATCCGACCCTCTAACTCACCAAGAAACCAAAATAAGTCAAACTTTGATATTTATTCTTGCACATTAGTTAAACGTGCTACCATTCCACAACTTCAGCGATATCAACTACAAGAAAATACCCATTATAGAAATTTAATACTCTTCATAATAAGATATCTACTATATTGAAACTTCGCACATTTTTCAAAGCCACGAGTAAGAAATCCTGAGATTACTGAAGTTTTCAGAAAATGAGAGAGAGAGAATTTTTTTTCACACTTATGAATAAAAACAGTAATCGACATGATAGCGATGAAAATGAATAATAAATGAGAATGAAAAAAAAAGCACCATCCTGAAGATATAATATTAATTAATCAGGATTAATTACAAATATTTTTTTACATCTGTGAAAAAAACGTGTAGGAAGAGGAAATTCGAGACCCCGTGCTATCAAATAATTTTTTTATTACCACTGCATGTAATAATATAGCTAGGCCTACGAAAATGCGTGATCGCACTCAGAAAATTGGCGCAGTATAGCCCAGATGCTCTTGCGCCATAAAAAATCCAAACAAACAAACAAAAGCTCTCCGGAAAACTTTAACACTACGAAACAGCAGTGCAACCATAAAGCAAAAGGGGCTTTTTTTAAAAAGAAAATGGGAGAATCTAAAGGTAAGCAACCAATAAATATTTTAGCACTGTGGTAACGTTCGGCAACTTGATCGCAAATGTGTAGTTACCCACCATTACGAACTATCAAGATAGCGTGGACATGCAAAATCGATAGGATACAAGATGAACGCAAATGACCGTCTTTTAGGAAAATATCGTATACGCGCGAGAATAGACCACCTTTTAGAAAAAAAGGTTCCGTTCTTCTATACGTGAGAGAGAAAGAGAGAGAGGGGGGGGCTAAATGTTACAAAAATATAAAGAGGGTGAACTTGGACACTTTTAATCACAAATATGGGGATTCGCACCTGTATGATCGTGAAAAAAAAAAAAAGTAAGAAAATTTAGAAAAAAAACCCAAAACCTTATGTATAAAAATGATCGGTTGGTCCGCTTGTCAACATTCATCGATTTTTCCCTTACGAACATTACTTAAACAAGGAAGAGCATATGATTTAGACTTCGTTTATTTTTAAGAGCTAACCTTTCTTAAAACTCGTTAATTACTGAGAGATGTAACTAAGATATGAGAATAATAAAAAATAAAAAACCGCCGTGATATTTTATTTACAGGACAAGCCCTTTAAAAATCCGATAATTAGTGCTATGTTACAAAATAAATTTTAGGAAAAGAAACTGATTATGATATGTACTAACACTGTGTGTAGATGTAGAGTGTATGTAACATAAAACTGAGGGCAAAAATCTATTTTTATATAAAATCCCAAAAATTTGTATTAATTACAATATAAACATCCTGATTAAAAAAAAAAAAGCTTGGAATATCTCTAATGTGGAAGTGTAATTACATAAGAAAAACGCGCGAGTTTATAAAAATCTCCGTTAATTATAAAATCTTGAAGAATCAAATACTCGTACACCAGTTGCCATACTCCCGAAAACTGGACGGTACACCTATAGGAATGATGCGTGACTATCATTAGTAATTAAATAATAGAGAACGCACAGGATTGAAGCTCTTTAAATAGTGTGAACTTATAAAAAAATTTCTATTAATTATAAAATCTTGAAGAATCAAATGCTTTTACGCTATAGGGCATAATCTCCAAAACCTGGCCATACTCATATAGGAACGATGTAAGAACACTATTACTAAGTAATTAACAGGGGGTGATATAGGATTAATGCTCATTAAACACTCGTGTTCTAGGGACACACTCGGAACACCAGGCTGGAGATCAGACGCGAGAGAAAAAATGGGGGACAGGGTCGGGCGCATCGCGCGCGAAAGTGGGTCGAAACAGGGGGAAAGCTCGAAATTTTTTTAAGGCCGCATCACATCATCCTCTTTAAACGACACTTGAGCCCCCATAGCCACTTGGGTCTCCCCCATGAGGTTTTAATTGCTACGCTACTACTTGTAATTAATTTCCTGGAAAAAGAAGTCCTAACTTCCAAAAAATGGAGACATTAAGATAGAGAAGGGATCTTTTTTTTAAATATCATGCATGCTTTTGTTGTGTTCAAAGCATGCTTTATAAATAACTAATTATACAGTGAAGGACTTACAGATATGATTCTTGGATATTCAGATTAAAAAAACGAAGGAATCTTAGAGAAATGGGAAGTTATCATGACCGTATGCAGGGTGAGAATCTTAGGGATCGGTCTCCCCCCCTAACTAAAATTTTATTGGGACTTTGCTCCAACCTGGCATGCTGTGATTTTATCGATATATGTTGTAAAATTTCTTTGAACCCCTTCCGAAATTAAATCCTAGCCATGGTCTTTCTTGAAAGTTGTGATTTGATACCCAATGAAGCCATGACAAAGGAAAGAAGGGAAATATCGGTATCATACATGGTAACATACATAAGGACGTTGGATATTACCAATATGAGAAAGATACTTTTTTTCGATGCTGACAGCATTGATATGTGTAATTCTATAACATCGTAATTAAAAAAGAAACATCGGAGTATTGGTATTCAGCAAGCTTAATTTAGTATCGGCATTGTATATCTATACCGATATTTTATGTGGATATTAATAAATGAAAACTTACGTTGTGGGGAACTACATCGCGTGTAACTGTAAAATTGAATAAATAAATAAAATAAAATAATTAAATTAAGAAATAATTAAAATTTGTTATTACTATATTATATAATAGTTGTATTTGTAGGTTTTTACTAATATTTGCTTGCTGTTTTTATTAATAAATGTGAGAAATTCTGAATTATAACTACTCATCCATCAATATTTACTGATACTGTAAATATAGATACTTCATGTTCGATACTATCGTGGTATCGATTCTTAATGCTGTTGCTACCAACACTAAATAGTGTATTGAATGCGATATCGCAACGTATATAATTTTATGTCCTCTTTTAATATTGATGTGTTGAAGTACTGTAAATAAGCTCATGTGATCTGGCTTCGAAGCTCAACTCACCTGAAGTCAGGTACTTTGTCTTCTGGTCATCTGGTAAAACATCTCGTAACACTTGTAACATTTTGGTTGAGTCTTCTTTCCACTGTCCTAGGATTTCTGGCCTTTGCTCTTCCGCCTTGTCTTTATCGCTTAACATGTCAATGCATGATTTCAATGTAAAAGAGGCGAGAGCTGCATTTTCATCCAAGTAATACCATTTGTTGAATAACTCTTTGTCTTCTTCATTTGTCATTGCTTCTAACGCTGCTTCAAAATGGGGTTTTGGCATCGCTCGAGGCATCAGGGGCACACCGATGTTGTCGTTGAAAACAATCTGGAAATAGAGATTGGTGAACTACAGCAATGTATGGTGGTGATTTTCGCAATCTTAAACTGCTTCGGCTATCCGTTACGCTGATGCAGTTTAAGATTGCGCAATGTATGGTGGTGATTATCGCGATCTTAAACGGTTTCAGCTATCTGTTACGCCGATGCAGTTTAAGATTGCCCAATGCATGGTGGTGGTGATATCGCGATCTTAAACGGTTTCAGCTATCTGTTACGCTGATGCAGTTTAAGATTGCGCAATATATGGTGGTGCTATCGCGATCTTAAACGGTTTCAGCCATCTGTTACGCTGATGCAGTTTAAGATTGCGCAATATATGGTGGTGATATAGCGATCTTAAACGGTTTCAGCTATCTGTTACGCCGATGCAGTTTAAGATTGCGCAATGCATGGTGGTGATATCGAAATCTTAAACGGTTTCAGCTATCTGTTACGCTGATGCAGTTTAAGATTGCGCAATATATGGTGGTGATATCGCGATCTTAAACGGTTTCAGCTATATGTTACGCTGATGAAGTTTAAGATCGCGCAGTGCATGGTGGTGATTTCCGCGAGCTTAAACGGTTTCAGCCAAGCAGGTCAATAGCAGTGAAACGTTATGAAATGCAGGTTACCAGAGTAAGTAGTCGCCTTCTTTTTCGCCAGTGTTCAAGCGTGCCAATACAAAGGTCTCGTAGACTATGGTTGGCAATGCCTACTCCGGGCAAACCCCAATGTAGATCTGCTACGTTAAGATCATAACCCTTTAAAGCAGTGTATTTTCGAAGCTCTGGAAAGACCCTTTCAGCTAGATAGTCTCTCTCGCTAGCAGAATCTAATAATAATAACAAAAATTCTAACTAATGACACTGACAAGAAGTATAGTAAATACAATAAGAAAGATATAAGACATGATGATACGACAAGAAATATACAGTAATCACTAGCAAATATACAACTAAATATAATAAAAATTCTAACTAATGGCACTGACAACAGTATAATAAATACGTATACAATAAGAAAGATATAAGACATGATGATACGACAAGAAATATACAGTAATCACTAGCAAATATACAACTAAATATAATAAAAATTCTAACTAATGGCACTGACAACAGTATAATAAATACGTATACAATAAGAAAGATATAAGACATATGATGATATAACAAGAAATATACAGTAATCACTAGCAAATATACAACTAAATATAACAAAAATTAACTAATGGCACTGACAAAAAGTATAATAAATACGTATACAATAAGAAAGATATAAGATATGATGATACGACAAGAAATATACAGTAATCAATAGCAAATATACAGTAATCAATAGCAAATATACAACTAAATAATAAATATACAATAATTAATGAGAGTAATTACAACCAATAAAAACAATTGTAATTAATAACAACAAAAATTATCACCAATAGAAACAGACATTGTGAGCTATAATTAGAAATGAGCATTCATAAACCTAAAATATGAACTTTCCAATCGCTTTTGCAAAGTGAATAAAAAGTGGCGAGTGAATATCTGTCAAAAACAAATGATTTCTGTGTGCGAGATAATTAATCAACCATTTTTTGATAACAAATATTGATTCTCTCTCTCTCACAAATAAAATGAAATTTTGCGTGAAAGAACTTTCTATATGATAATGCAAAAATGTCATTAATTGTTTCCTTATGATTGATGCTTCGCAAAACTGAAGTGAAAAAAAAAAGTAGATGTAAAGTTTGAAAAATAAGTTGAGAGATTGAAAATAAAAGATTATGTGATTAAATTCTCAGCAATGCTGCGCAATTGACTAGTAGTTTTGTGTGATGATCTTCGTGTTCCTCTATTAACTGATGCTTTCTTGAAGCACAATGTTTTAGTCGTAATAAAATTTTACTATGCCTAAAACGCTGCGCTTCTTCTCCGTTTATACTGCGTAGTGTTACATCTAATCTTAACACTTTCGTATTTGCCAAATTTACGGTTTTTTTCCGCGCATCTTTAAGGTATGCCATAGATTCCTTAAAAATTTTCAATCGTATCTCTTAGTATGGATGTTGTGTGCCAATGTATTGAAACTGCATATGATGCTGTTATGCCGCTACTTTTAGGGATTGAGAATGCATTGAAACTGCACGTAATAGAAAACTTTAGGGCTTGGAGATGCATTGAAACTGCACGTAATGGAAAACTTTAGGGTTTGGAGATGCATTGAAACTGCACGTAATGGAAAACTTTAGGGCTTGGAGATGCATTGAAAACGCACGCTATGGAAATACTTTTAGAGACTGAGAATGTATTGAAACTATATGTAGTGGAAACACTTTCAGTATGCATTGAAACTGCATGTGGTGGAAACACTTTTATGGCTTGTGAATGCATTGAACTGCATGAGATGAAAAGCCGGAAATGACTTATTCAAAATTTAAATTTATTAAACAATTATAAATGTATTAAAGAAGTTTAAATTACTAATTTAAACTTATAAGGAAAAAAAAATTAAAAACGTTTAAGCTTCAAACAACAATATTAATCAACGTTAACAATAATATTAATCAACGTTGACAACAATATTAATCAAAGTTACTACGCCAATAAACGTTGATTAATATTGTTGTTTGATTTAATCTGCGTAGTGTTCGATTTATATAAAAGTTTAAGCTTATTAAATAAGTATAAATTTATCAAAGAAGTTTAAATTTATTAAAGAAGTTTAAATTTATTTAAGAAGTTTAAATTTATTAAAGAAGTTTGAGCTTACTAAAGAAGTTTAAACTTATTAAACGAGTGTGAAAACTAAATTTAATTTATAGAACGTTTGAGAAGGTAAATGTATTACCTTTTCCAATCTTACATGTGCAGGGCTACCCAGTCTATCCAATAGGCGGCCACCAAGGGCCTAGAGGCGCATTTCATCAACAAAATCGGATCTTTTAAATCGTTATACGAGGTGCGCACCCCCCTATAAAATTCAACCGAGGCGTAAATTTTAAGCCCCTCCTGAAACATGTGGAACATTTGCGTCGGCTCTGAGTATAAGGATCGGAAATTTGGGTAAACTTGAGCCCAATATCCGCCTGTTAAATAGTACATCAAAAGTACATGAAAAGATGGTTCTTGCTTTTGCGCAAGTAACGCGATCTTTTCCACTGATACGCGTAACGTTGGACCGATAGAAATTTCTGGAAATTTCAAAGGATACAAAAACAAGTTCAGATATTTTTAGGAGCTTGGAGAAACAACATTACCATAATAATCTGCTGCAATGTAGAGCATGATTTCCTGGAGCTGAGGCAATAAATCGGATTCAAGTTCCGAAATTCGCCCCAGAATTAAGTGCCGTGTTAATTCAGGAAACTGCTGAAGATCTGGCAAGCCGATGGCATCAAGAGAAGGAGCATCTTTCACCACAGGTGTCCCCATCTGAAAGAAAAATATCTTTGTGAAGCTACCTGGTGGACGATGTTCACGCAATACTATTTTCAAGATAAAGACTAGCTATTTAAGACGCTTAATCCCTTCACTACCAGGCACACCACGTATGATGTGATGTTGTTTTGTCATTCACTACTAAGCACACCACGCATGGTATGATATTTTGCCGTTCACTACCAAGCACACTCATGGGTGTGCCTGGTAGTGAACGGTGAAACAACATACCATACGTAGTGCTCCTAGCAGTGAACGGCAAAACATCACACCATACGTAGTGTGCCTGGTAGTGAACGGCAAAACAACATCACACCATACGTGGTGTATCTGATAGTGAAGGGGTTAAAGACGTCGTGTGTCCCCTTGAAAACATTGTCAGCGCCATCTCCATCTGGAAAATATTTTTCTCAAATAAAATAGTATAAAATTTTATTTTAAATTTTTTGTTTTACGAAATTGTACATGACAATGGAAATTGTTCTTTGACGTTAAAAATGTATTCGAAATAGCTTTCTACGGTAGATCTTGTGTATATAATTTTTTACACCCCCCCACACACACACGCACGCACACATACACACTCACACACACAGGTTTGAGTCTTCATATACTTTATAACAAGGATAAGAGAAATTATAGAGAGGTATACTAAAATTTATTTCTTAATGCAAAATTTATTTTAAGAAATTTATTTATTAATTTTAAATATATTAGTCTACTTATATATTTAGTATTATTAAATATATTAATAAAATACATCAAAATATTTACGAATTTTAAGCCCCCTCTGTATATTTCTGAGCCCCCCTGTAACTTTCAGAAACCACTGAACGAGAAAAATTTGGTGGGCACAAGTTGTCTCAATCCGGGGAACCAAAAGTCTTGTTCGCTAAAAGCGATTAAATGTATATTGCACTTTAACATTAAACCAATCAAAATCCGTGTTTTTCTCGATAAATCCAGAAATTCGTTAGATGCGAGGTCGTTATAAGTAAGTCCTATTGTAATGTATCTATTGACTGAGTTATGTCATGTATATATTTGTGTTACTGTAATGTGTCTACATTATATTGTGCTGCGTCTAACTGGGAGCTACGATTCGTCTATTTACCATATTATAATTCAGTGGACTTCGCTTAATTGGGCCGCCGCTTAATCGGATCAGCCGCTTAATTGGGCCGCCGCTTAATCGGGTCAGCCGCTTAATTGGGCCAAATCGCAAGGAACGGAATCCAAACCAAGAAACTAATGGTAATTTATATCGCGTAACCGGGACCACATTCCGCTTAATTCAGCCAATTTAAGATTACAATTAATTTGTACATACATATTATGTTACACATAGTCTCCAAAAATAAAAAAATGTACAAACTATTGAATATGATGGGATCTTATTATATACAGTACAACAGGATTTCAAATGTCACTTAACGTTTACGGTCGCGTCGGTGTGCTGACGGAACTCTGGCAAGCACGTGACGCACATCGGCGTCATAGGTCTCGACTTTCGAGCAGGGTGAAACTTGAGGCGCGATAAGTTAAAGCTACATATTTTATTTTAAAATTTATTATTTTTTCTTATGCTATATTCTTGCATATTATTTTCTTATATGTATTGGGTATTATGATTGTCGTATTGAAAAAACATTCATTGTTTAATTTTATGTGAAATTCGCCTTTCGGGGAAGCCGCTTGATTAGGCTAAAATATCCTAATCCCAATGTGTTTCGATTGAGCGGAAACGACTGTATATCTGTTTACAGTGTTGCAATGCATCTATTTACAGTGGTGCTATTGCATCTATTTACATTATTATGATGCACCTATTTACATTACATTATTATAATGCATCTATTTACAATATTGTAATAACCTATTTATAGCGTTACAATGCACCTATTTGCAGCATTGCGATGCACAGACTTCAGCTATATAAATAGATACATACAATAATTTCTGACACCCACGTATTGATTATAGCTCAAACTAGAGCTTTGTTTTGAGAAGAGATGCCTTTCATCTTGAGCCTGAACCAGAGCCCTCCGTAGACATCCGACGGAGGGACCCTGGTTCGAATCCAGGATGGGGAAAGCGTCTCTTTTTCTCCAAAACGAATAAAGCTCTAGTTTGAGCTATAAGCTATACGTGGGTGGCAGAAATTATTGTATAATAAATTCCCCCACGAAAACTCACAAAAATCTCGCCCCGGAGGCTTTTCTGTGTTGACCATATTTGGCAATTGCGGAGGATTTCCCTGCGGAGGATAATAATACCTTAACATAAATAGATGCATTACACATATTGCAGTATAATACGTCCATTTTCATAATTGCATTGATTTATGTAAAAAATGCCCATCGTTCCGAAGAGCAAAAACAAAAAGCGTTGGTGATATCCATTGGCAAAGTTTAAGAAAGGGCATGATATCATTTGTTATAAGTTCATTAGAAAATGTGTACAAACCGGTCCTCCGCTGAGTGGCGGTGAAGAACAGGAGCCTCCACCCACAGTGCTGGCTTGGGAAAGGGCGGCGGCCACAGGGGTTTTTGTAATGATAGACTCTGGGGCCTCCGGGCTCTCGGCCTGTTCAGCCACTGGCGCAGGGGCCGAATTTGGGTCAAAAGAAGGTCGGCGCGAGGGGGGCGGTGAACCTTTAAAATAGATAACGCTATCCGCTGACCGACGACGGCCATCATCCATAGGGGATCTGAAAATATCATAGTAATGCTTAAAACAATGAAATAATTTTTGTAGCATATACAAAATTACTTTGACGAATATAAAAATCTGATAATACAAGTAACAAAAATAATTGCTTCATCTGGTTGTAACTTTCGTGACTAGCGGGGTATAGAACGAACAATCAAAAACATAGTATCAGATTTGCGATGTTAATTATTTCTGCGCACCAACTTCGACCGAAGTTAAAGTAGAATACCTGTAAGTAGGGGCGCCAACTTTAAGAGGATTCAGATTCATTCGGCGCCCCAGCGCTATTTGGGATTTTGGAGGATCCTCACAAAATGGATGAACAATAAATAAAAAAATGAAGTATATAATTAAAGGTGAAAAGCGTAACGCATAAAATACGAAAAATTAATTGCTATTGTTCATGATTTTTGTGTCTCTGGTTGAATCACTTAACTGCGCATGCGTGTTCTTCTAATTAGCCGCCTCCCACCCTCGTATCTTCTTTAAACTGGACCCACTTCTTCTCATAAAGGAAAGAAAGTGAATCGCTCATTCTTTTCGACTCTTGAGTCATCCTAATTTGAATTGAAATCGTAGATTTAAAATAAAAAATGAATGTACACATTGTATGAAGTGTACACATTGTATCAATGTATACAAATGTATGACGACAAGACCCAAAAATTACAGCAAAGTGAAACGATACCTCCTCTATGAATATTTACTATAATAAAGGAATTATTATTGTCCTTGAAAACACATTTAGAGGCCTCTGCTCAGCAATGGCGGTAAATGTCAGGGCACTTAAAATGGTCTTCAGTCCAAAATTAAAGAAGTAGCACCAGAAGCAGTTTTTATTAATTGTTTGGCACATCGTCTGAATTTAGTGCTACAACAAAGCTGCAACAGCATTTCACAGTGTCGCATATTTTTTGCAACTGTAAGCTGCATACCTGCATTTTTTCATCATTCTGCCAAACGAACTCACGTGGTCGATACAGTCGTCGGAAAACGAATTCCTACTTCTGTTATTACGCGATGGACATCAAACTCTAAAATGTTGAGTGTTATAAATAAAGAATGGGATTCTTTAAAAGAAGTATTTACTGAGATTATGAACGATCCAACCTCCGATCAAACTTCGCTTAGGCAGAGTGTCGGCTATTTAAATATATTTAACGACTTTGAATTTTCACTTTTGGTTGTTGTTTTTAACCATATTTTTGGACTTACGGATGTTCTCTTCAATGTACTACAAAATAAGTCATTTGACATTAATTTTTGCATCTCACAAATTAAAAATACGCAAATGGTCTTAAACAGCAAACTAAATGAGGATACGTTCATAGAAATTTTCGAATTAGTGATTTCGAAAACAACAGTTCCAACTGAACACCGTGAGGGACGAAAAAAAGTGACGCTCACACAAAATAAAGTTCTTGCAAAATATAAAATTCATATTTTATGAAATATTAGATACTATTTCTTTACAAATTACTACACGTTTTCAAGATATGGAAAAGCTTCATTTTATTACATTAATGGATACTTCAAAATTTGTAGAGTATTCCAATAAATTTCCTACAAAAACAATAAATAATTTAAATGTGTACTACCCCAATATATTTACTGACTTCCAAAAATTGAAAAATGAATTAAAACACATATATCTGGATAAGCAGTATAGAGATATGAAATTACAAACATTCATGGAAATTTTAACAGAAAACAGATACATTTTTAAAGAAGCTTATAAACTTTTTTGCTTAATAGTGACTATTCCGTCCACTAGTATTTCCGTAGAACGGAGTTTTTCTTGCTTAAACAGAATCAAAATCAGTCTGCGTAATACGATGTTTGAAGACAGACATAGAAACTTGTTAAAAATTTCAATTGAAAAGTAACTATTAAAAGAGTTAATAGAAACTCAACCATTTTTTCACATCATCGACAAGTTTGCAAGTCTAAAAGAAATCGAACTTATATTCAAAAAATAAAGACTGGGTAAGCATATATTGCATATTTTTATTTTGCTTGTTGTCTCCACATATTATCTCTGTCTGCACAACATGTAGTACCATATCAGGTCCTATATATATATATAAAGAAAAAAGTTTTCCTCGCCCATTCTTGGCGGAAACAGGCTTTGGGACGGGCAGAGCGCCATGTTCCCAAGCCTCTTTTTACATCACTTCTTAATGTGCCATGTCTAGAAACTTCCTGACAATGTGACACGTGTTTAGGATTGTGGCTTTTTGTATTTCAATGTAGGTGTTTGGGTCAATGTTGAGTATCTCCAAATTCGTCGCAAGCGTTTTTGGTACTATCCCTGTTGCTGAGATGACTAACGGGATGATGAGGATCTTTTCCATACCCCATATATCTCGTACTTCATGTCTGAGATCTTGGTACTTGGTGATTTTCGTTGTGTAGGTTGTCTGTATGTTATTGGTGTTGGGTACTGCTATGTCGATTAAGTACGTGGTCTTATTCGATTTATCGACGAGGGTTATGTCAGGACGGTTATGTGGGACTGTCTTGTCTGTTATGATTGCTCTATCCCAGTAAAGCTTGTGTGTTTCGTTCTCATGCACGGTCTCTGGCTCATATTTGTAGTACGGGCATTTTTCTGTCAGAAAGCCAGCATTCGCTGCCAATTTCTGGTGGACTATTTTCGCTACTTGATCGTGTCTATGTTTGTAGTCTGACTGCGCAAGGATCTTGCATCCTGCCATCACGTGTTGGATTGTCTCCGATGCCGCATGACAGTGTCTGCATTTGTCGCTTTCTATGTCTTTTCTCTGGATGAATTTCTGATTGTTCCTTGTTGCGATCACTTGGTCTTGGATGGCTAGCATGAATCCTTCTGTCTCTGGCTGGAGAGTGCCTTTGGCCAGCCAAGAATTTGATGCCTTTTTGTCAACGTGTGGTTGTTGCAGGTCATTGTAGTGCCTGCCATGTAATGGTTTTCCGGCCCAAGTTCTCAGTTTCTGTTCGTTGGCTGTTTCGAGGACACGCTCTTCGGTACTACACAGGTTTAGTGGCGTGTAATTTGCATCTGCTTGTATTATGGCTTGGATGAGTGGCGATCGGGGACTCTTCAACTGGAAGTATTGCCTCATGCTCTGGATCTGCTTGTCATGTAAGTCTTTGAGGTCCGCTTGTCCGCGTCCTCCTTCTTCCCGGGGTAGTGTTTGCCGTTCAATTGCCGTTGCAGGGTGTAGTTGTCCGGCTCTTCTCTGGATGGTTCTCATTTTCCGCTGGAGTTGTTCTAGTTCAGTGTTGGACCATTTGATGATCCCGAAGG
>QLNU02014802.1:74875673-74906249 GCA_006491805.2 Dysdera silvatica | reverse complement strand
ATAAATATGGTCAGAGATGCCAACCTAATAAAGTAGTCGTCCGTAAAACAGTCAAGAATTTTCCGTAGTTTTCCGTAAAACCGCATTTTTTCTCCTGTAAAAAGATTTTTTATAAGTAAAGCACCTGCACTGTTATAGAGCAATATATGTACCTGCCCCCCACCACCTTAAAACAACATGTAACTATTCCCAATAATGTGACTCAATTCTGTATGTTTATACACTTACACAGTGATTGAATTTTTCCTTTGTGACAAAAGGAGACGATATATTATATTATTATTATTATTATTAAGTTAATAATAAGGTGCCAAATTGCTTAACTTGGATAAATGCACCTATCATTACGCTTATCATTGCTTAATAACCCGTCAGTTTCTTTGCGAAACATATGATTGTCAAATGGCTGTGAAATCAGTATAGGGATGCAAAACACAAAAAAGAGAGAACTAATTTAGACAAACGTAACAAATTTAATTAGGACTAACTACTACTCTACAAATTCTATGCAGTTATATAAATGGCGAAAGTTTCCACATGGACAGAAACATAAATGTCTAGCTGATATTCTTGCTATGGTGCTGTGATTTATCAATACAGGTTGTTATCAAATCAACGGCTCAGCAACAATATCTGTCTAAATTGCAATATGACAATACAATAAATTACACCAATACTGAGAACGTATGCCAGATATTAAATTAAAACAATGCAAGAAATACTGCCTGAGTAAGCAAGGGCAAATGGGAAAAATAGGATAAGTTAAGTACACCTAATTAAACCTAAATAATGGTACACCTCGTACAAATGGGAATAAATGGATATTGACTCACGTGCGACTGTTATGATGGGGTGTTGCAGTCACGTGACCGTTGTTTTGTTGCAGGTGCATTACGCTGTGGCTCGTCGTGCACTTCAAAATCCAATTTCTGATGAGAAAACATTTACGGGGCTGCGGGGATGTTGCTGCTCCACTCCTATCGGACTTAGCGTGTTTCATGGAAAACGTCAGGTTCTGCTGATGCGAGAACCAACGATGAACAGCCGGGATACTGCTGCGTCAGTTCAGTGGACCTCAGCGTATTTCATGGACAAACGTCAGGCTTTGCTAATGCGAAAGCAACGATGAACAGCCGGGATGCCCCTGCGTCAGTTCAGTAGGACTCGGCGTATTTTACGGACAAACGTCAAGCTCTGCAGGTGCGGGAAAACAACGATGAACAGACAGGATGCTGCTGCGTCAGTTCAGTAGGACTCTACGTATTTTATGGACAAACGTCGGGATTTGCTGATGCGAAAATCAACGATGAATAATTATAGTCAGCCGGAATTCTTCACTCTGCAGTGGCGATGAATATAACTCTACGCAGCTGTGGTGTACGATTTTGTAGCTCGTGAGCGAATCGAGAATTTTTGGAGCTTTAATAAAAACTTTCCAAGTGGAGCCCGTGCGATACTTTCAAGTAGGAAGGTTGTGAGTCTTCCCACCTGCGACTTTGCTTGCCTTGAAGTCTCCGACCGAACTCCAAGTTCACGTCAAATTGAGACGTCCTTTTCCGTACGCTGCTCCCGCTCTTCTCTTCTATTTTCTTCTCTTACTATCCTCAGTATGACCTGCATGTCAATCACATTAAATTACACAATCCACTCACAGGATTATTCGTTTTGCCAGTACATTTGCCTGTTGCTATATATACAAACTATACTGCTGATCTCTGATAGGTTTCCTTTCGCGGGGCGGTCTACTGTTTTTGAGTTTAACTACGCCCTGAGTTTACGATAGTAGAATTGACAAACAAGCCCCTAATCAAAGTTGACATTTTATGGGATTTCCATGGTTTATTTTAGCCTGGCTCTGGCGCCTAAACCCATAAAACATCCTCTAGCTTTTTTTTTCTCTACCCATGCTTACTTTGTACAAATACACAGAATATATTTGGCAAACTAATATTCTCCTATAATAATACGTTAATATCCACACAAAATGATTTAAAGAACAACGTAATTCAATATGGCTGACGAGCACGCCATAGTGATCACACTTTCATCAATACCATTTGTATCACAGGAAAAATGACCTTTTGTATCAGTTTTGTAGCAGGAAAAATGGCTTTTGCATCAGTTTTGCAAAAAAAAACACTTTTGCATCAGTTTTGAAAAAAAAGCCTTTTCACCAACTTTGTAAAAGGTAAACACCACAATTTTATATTTTGTACAGGAAAATTGGTTTTCACAAAAAAAAAATAGTTTAATTAAAAATAGTAAAATATAAAATTAATAAAATAGTTTAATCAAATGAATGAGAATGAGTATGATAAAGATGAAAAGTCACATGTTTTATTGAAACAGTAAAAGTTCATAAACATCAAGTTCTTCGTTCCTTTTTCTGTAATTTTGAAACCTCTTCCCTGTTCTTCTCTTGAGAAGCTAAAATTGTTGAAATACGCAAATTAGCTTTTGTCAACAAAACTTGCCTACTTTCCACTGCAGACATATTATTTCTTTGGACGAAATTTTATAGATGCGAAATACGACTAACGACCAACCGCTTATTTAGTAAACTGCCAGTAGGTGGTGTATCAGGGCAAAATTCCTCTATTTTGATGAAATAAAAAACAGAAAAAAAAGAAAGAAAAAAAAAGAAAATACTAACAGTCGTTAATTACATCACATTTAAAAAGTTCACAACTTTGTTGGTAGGCGCATGAAGGACGAAATCGCGAGTCGAAAAAATTTATCGCTCGTTAACTGACGTTGAAATCGTTTTTTTAGTCAAATCATCAAATTATTATTATTTTTTAACTTCTATAAACAAGCACCAGATAGCGTGTTTTCACAGAATAGAATTATAAATTACGCAAATTAATTAAATTTATTTAATAGGTAAATTTACTTTTAAATTAATCTGCACGCCTCTGCGTGTGTAGATAACGAAAGCATAAGGGGGAAATATCCCGAAATATATGCCGCAAAATCCGGGAGCAAATCGCGCGCTATTTTCTAAAGTATCGTGAGGAAATTTTTCTGAAATTTTAATAATATATTGAAAGTAAAAAATTACTCAAAACATGGTAGGTCCACAAAAAAATGTAAAATTTTTTTTATGCTTCATAAATAATTTTTTTATGCTTCATCATCATTATGCCTCATGCCATTCCTTACTGCAAATATGGCGATATACTTGCCGAGAAGTTTTGTTGGCCTTTTATTTCAGCTGTTTCACAATCACGGCTGCATTTCATTTCGTTGTTTTAATCATTGGCGCCGACGGCATAAAAATATTGGGGGGGGGGGGACAATATACCAGTAGAAGGCATTTTGTTTGAAATTCAAACGGGATATGGAACCCAAACACCAACATTGGGGACGGGTCTCCTGCCCCCGTAACGGTGCCCAAATTCAAATAATTTTCACACACAAAGCTAGACGTACAGAATAACAGAGAAACAGTTCACAGGCAAACATATACACAAAAAAGAACAACAAGTTCCTTTTGTGTTCCTTCTGTTGTCTTTATCAATTTTTTTCTGTTTACAAGTTGTCGACAACTTGTTTGTGATGTGACGGTGTAGTATTTTTGTTGAGTCCCAGTCGGGTTCGTGTCCGTGTTGTAAAGCGTGTTCTGCCAGACGTGAGGCTATGTCTCCTTTCGCGAGTGCTTGTTTGTGTTCTTTTTTTCTTGTTTTGATCATTCTTTTTGTTTGTCCTATGTAATGTTTGTTGCAGTCTTTGCATGGTATTTGGTATATGGCGCCTGTGAGATCTTCTGGTGGAACTGGGTCTTTAACTTTTGTAAGTTGTTTGCGAAGTGTTGTGACAGGGGAATAGAATGTTTTGATATTTGCCTCTTTAAGGATGCGAGAGATTGTTTCGGAAATGCCGTGAATATATGGAATAGATATGCGGGTGTGAGATGTATTGTTTAAAGATGTACTATTGGGTCTACAGTTTCTGAGAATGAATCGTTTAGGGTATCCATTATTTTTAAGTGCCGTGTGTATGTGTTTTGTTTCTGTGTTTGAAAGTGTTTCATTACTGCAGTGAGAATTCGCTCTAAGACTTAATGTTTTAACAACGGAAGCTTTGTGGCATGTTGGATGATGCGATTTAAAATCGAGATATCTGTCTGTATGTGTGGGTTTACGGTAAACTGAGGTGAAGATTGAGTTATCGTGAGATCTGTGTACAAGAACGTCTAGGAAAGGGAGTTTATTGTTCTGTTCTGTTTCGTATGTGAATTTTATATGTGAGTTTAAGTTATTAAGGTAATGGAAGAAGCTTTGGAGTGTATTAGTTTTAAGTACAACAAACGTGTCGTCGACGTATCTTTTCCAGAATTTAATGTTAAAATTCGGTGAGGACAAAGCAGTTTCCTCAAATGACTCCATAACCAAGTTAGCTACAACACTTGAGACCGGAGATCCCATGGCAGTGCCAAAAACTTGTCTATAGATAGAACCATTTGAGGAGAACACAGCAGAGTCCAGACAAAATTTCAACAATGTGCAGATGTCGTGAGGTGTTAGTGAAGTGCGTTCATGTAGTGTTGTGTCATTTTGGAGGCGTGTAAGTGCGGTGTCGATTGCAAGTGATGTGGGAATGCAAGTGAAGAGAGAAATTACATCGAATGAGACCATGAGGTCGTCGTCGTCAAGTTGTAGGTTATTTAAAGAGGTGCAGAAGGATTGGCTAGTAGAAACAGTGTAGTCGTTATTACCGATTATAGGAGAGAGTAGACGTGAGAGGTGTTGTGATAGGTTATATGTAGGAGAGCTGCAAAAACTAACTATAGTTTTAAGAGGAATATTTTGTTTATGAATTTTAGGTAATCCGTAGAAGGATGGTAAGCGGCCGGAAGTGCATTTTAAAGAGTCGTAGAGATTAAATGTAAGTTTTTTAGATTTATAGAGTTTTAGAAGGAGAGAGTTCATTTTGGATTGAATTGTTTGTGTAGGGTCTTTTGTGATGCGGGTGTATGTATTTGTATCAGATAAGAGTGTAGAGACTTTATGTAAGTAGTCTGGACGATTTAAGACGACTGTAGTACGGCCTTTATCAGCTGGCAGTATGACAAGGTCCTTGTCGTTCCGTAGCTCCCGGAGGGCAACCCTTTGCATAGGCGTTAGGTTGTCCTCAGGAAGTTTTGGACGCCGAAGGAGTCCTGCCACTCTGCAGCGGATATCAGCTGCAACACGTTCGTCAGTGTGAGTATTTTGTAGAGCATTTTCTATGGAAGCGAGAATCTGTGGTGTAGGAATTTTAAGTGGAGCAGGTGAGAAATTTAGGCCGAGTGATAGTACGAATTGCTGTTGTGGTGTGAGATTTTTATTTGAAAGATTTAGTATCCAGTTTTTTGTAAGGAGTTTTGACTGTTTTGAAATAGAAGGTCTAAGGTTGTTAAGTTTACGTGAATGAGTAAGACGAATATGTTCTTGGATTTTAGATTCTTGTGAGCGAGTAGCGGATTTAACTAGGAGCATGGTAAGAAAATCAAGTTTAGTATTTAGAAGGGAAGTAAGAAAGAATATTTCATTTTGAAGCTGAGTAAGAATGCAGTGACAGAGAGAAATTCTAGCGGAAAGAAATTTAAGACTTATGTTATGCGCGATGCGATGTCCAAGGGCTGAATTTACAAGAGGTTTAACTTTAAGTTTGAAAGGGATAAGAAATTCCTTTTTACAGGTGTGATTAAAGTGAAGATGTTCTTTAAAACGGATAACTTTAATGTGTGTTTTGATGTATTTACGAACTATTTGAAGCGTTTCCTGACCAAATTGTAAACGAATAAAATTAAACATGGTGAAGTTGTCAGTGAGTGAGTTTAAGTGTGAGTGAAGTTAAGTGCGAGTGAAGTTTAAGCGCGAGTGAAGTTACGTGTGAGTGAAGTTAAGTGTGAGTGAAATTAAGTTTGTTTGGATTTTTTATGGCGCAAGAGCATCTGGGCTATACTGCGCCAGTTAAGTGTGAAGTGTGAGTGAAATTAAGTGCGAGCGAAATTTAAGTGTGAGTGAAGTTAAGTGCGAATGAAGTTAAGTGTGAGTGAAGTTAAGAGTGAGTGAAATTTAAGTGTGAGTGAAGTTAAGTGCACGTATAAGTGAATGCATGAAAGTAGTTTTCCAAAGTGCTTTTAGGCCAGGTGACATTTGCTTCCAACAAGTGTAATAGCAACCTTGCCTTCGAACTTTTTAGGGTTCAGCATAAAGATCGACACCGCGAATGCTATGGAAGAAGTACAATGCAAAGTAACGTTTGGAATAAATGAGAGGTTTGGAATAACTGAGGATCTCCGGCTGCATGATCCGTTACCACAGTCCAGAAACGGGAACGCAAATATATGAAAGAGAAAGGATGAAGTGGAAATTCACCCGTGGGTATTGCTATTTTACCAGTGTTTAACCTTTTTATGTAATTTCCTCCCTGGTACCCTGTATTTTATTTCTATTTATTATTATTTTATATATTAATTAATTGTTTTATTGCTTAATATAATATAATTTTGTATTTAATGTGTTTTCTTTACTCTGTTAAAAAAAAATTTATTATGCAAATGTGGCGGCGGCGGATCTTTTGGTTACTATAAAAGGGGGTCGCGGATTACTTGGTTACTATAAAAATGGGTCGCGGCTTGAAAAAGGTTGGGAACCACTTGGTTATAGGGTCCAAATTTCGGCGGACACTTAAACATCATTATAACCGAGTTCGATTGCATATATAAATAAGCCGAAAAGCATTTAAAAGTCAAGCTCTCATCAGTGGCATAAGAAGGGAGGGGCTCAAGTTCTATCCACTGGATATGAAAGCAAATTTATCTTTGAACGACGAATGCAAGTGTTCTACCATTATGCTTCAGGAGTCGACGTACTCTCCCTTGCCAGAGTATGTAAGATACTACTGTAGACAAGCTCGCGATTAGTGGGTCAGCTCATGGACTGCTTTTTAGACCTAAGCGACCCTGGGATTACAGTGCTGCCTTTAGCAGCCACCCTTCTCAACCTACTCGCCTAATAATGATAATAATAATAAGAAGAAGACCAAAGCAACAAGTCAAAGAAGCCAAACGTCGGATAAGCAGGGCTAGCATTGATATTTATTAAAGTAAAATTCTCATTTTAGCAGACGATAGTAGACGTGGTAGTGCCGGATGTCGCCATGCTGATTAGCGGTTGTAAAGGCATATATTGACTATCACAGAAGGTTTTAGCATTGGAGAAACTTTATTATGAAGAACTAATTACAACATGTGGAAAGAAAAACACAGGAGCGAATCCTGACGTGGACATTGACCGATTGCTGGAAAAGGAACCAATGTCTTAATAGTTTGGAAGTTTAAAACTGAATTAAATTTGGTAGCCGCCCACATGGTGTAATTGGTCAGTTCGTTCGTCACGTGGGCACTTCTAGTCCTTGGTTGGACGGCATGCGACGCCCGAACATCCACCTGGGGCGGGGCATCTAAACACATAATGCTGTCAAAGTGTCGCAGTGTTCGATTAACATCTATGAATAATTAGAGTTTCGCTTGGGAGAAACGTAAACGAACACCACGGGGAGCCTAAGTTGTTCAGGGTTTGGAATGTCTAAATTCCCCTTTTGGTAATAAAACTTCCTTTGGGAAATGTGGGGAGCATACGAGCGTGGGAACGAGGATCGCCTCAGCAGCAGCATTAGATGATGAACTCACACCTTACAACTACTCTGGCAAGAAAAAGAATGGCTGACGCCCGTAGTTTAATGCTAAAGCACTTGACCGGAAACCAAGAGACCGTGGGTTCGTGTACCACCAAGGATCGATAAATCACTTCTTTGCGAGTAATTAATTCACCATCAGATACTAACACATCATCGGCTAAGACAAGAACTTTACTTTAATGAATAAAGGTTAGCTGTGTCGTTTCTTCTGAAGATATATATGACGTTACTTAATGGCGTTTTTGCAGGAATTTGAAACTTTTTGAGTTGTTTCACTTCTGAAGAGGGGGATGCGATATGACACCATCTTATTGTGGTAAACAGATAATACCATCCAATGAGCAATCTTTGAATTATGGTTATAAAAAATATTCTATTGACAATACAACGCATATCCCACAAAATGGCGTACAATCAGAAAACTACAGATTTTGGAGTTACACCTTTTTCGCTGCATAAGGGAGATAGGGATGCAGCACGTTTTCCAGCATATTTGCCCTGTAAACACGTTTATTTTTCTTTACATTTACGGCGTTAAGGGAGTGCTCGTTTGTGACCATTGGAGCTATGGCTTTTTTGAGGAAGACTTGCAAGAAACAAACCGAAATGTAACACATAGTATAACAGCAGGTTTACACGGCAAATATGCTAGAATAAAAATATTGGAAAATCATTATTATAATGTATGAGTTTTGCTACGAATACCATATACATTTTTTTAGTCCTCTGGTCGCGATATAACATTTTATAAACAGGGGTTGTCTTAACGTATTCGAGGGGGCTAGATTCCATCATTTTTAGGGACTTTTTCCCACAAACTTTTAAATTTCAAAATTTTTTGCAGTAAGAAAAATACAGTCCACAATAAACAAATTGTGTTGATTTGAAGTCCCGTAAGCCCCCCTGCTACGACGGCCCTGCGATACCTCATCGTGAAATATGACAATAGCGAATAGCCACTTTCTAACAGAAATAAAGCAAGCTCACGAGTTGACGAAAATGATGAATAGCCGGGCAGCAATTGATCACTAATGTCAGCAAACGACAGCTGTTTGAGAACAATGATGAGTAATTGATTCCGTAGAGGTTCAGCCATTATCCCGAAGAGATTTTAAGTGGGAAAAAAAAAAAGAGAATACATATTAATTTAATTAAAAACACATATAGTATATTATGTAGACCAGCGGTTCTTCAACTGTGGTCCGCAGACCCCTAGGGGGTCCGCGAGACTCACCCAGTGTCCCACAAAAGTTCGGAAAAGTACTAAGACAAGAGCATTTACTCTTTAATGCTAAGAATAAATTATGAGGGAACGAAAAATTCCTTCCCCAAATGGTGAAAATCAGTGATGAAACACTAGAAATAAATATGTATGATGCAAATTCTGGGCTTTAAACTTTGAGTTAATTCTTGGGGGTCCGCAAGGGCGAGTGATCTCTGAAGAGGGTCCGCTGTCTAGGGAAGTTAAAGAACCGTTGATGAAGATTATTGCTTTAAAAATATTCCACATAACGCATAGCGTTCAGTGGTGCACCCAGAATATTCTCAAGGGAGGGGCCCAGTATTGCGGGGAATTGTTGGTGGAAAGAAAATGATTAAACGCCATATCAATTACGGTTGTCTTTTTGTGTACTTTTATCATTATTAAATTACTAATTATTTTATAATGCAAGATACTTAAATAATTAGAAGTAGTAGATTATGTTTGCACAATTTTACAATGGCCAGCACTCTTATTCTATCTCCATCAGTGAGATTAGATTTCTTGGCCTAATTAAAAATATCTACAGTCAGAATTTCTATTTCAACCGTATTTAATTTTTTGTTTTTGTCTACCGTTGCCTTCCGGATAGCGTTTGAAATCAATGCCGTTTCATCAATGCCACCAGAGTTCAGCGAAGTGTTGGGAACATCACTACTTTCATCTTACATTTTTTAATAAAATAATTTACCAGTGTCTGTTGGAGTAATAATTTTTCGTTTTGTTAGCCCAAGGGAGGGGCTCGGGCCCCTTCGACCCCCTACGTGGGTGCGCCACTGATAGCGTTACTGCTTACACGGGAAAAATTAATAGGCTTGAGGCTTTAAATGTTAGGACGATATTTTTAAAAGATGCAACGAAGTTTTCAATAGAGCTACCTCTTTGTCCCGGCCACCCCTTAAAACAGATTTTTTTGAATGTAACTACAGATAGTCATACTACGGAAGATTTCTAACAATATACAGTCTAACCTCGATTTAACGATTTTCACGGGACTAGTGAAAATAATCGTTCAATCGAGGAATTTGTTAAATCGAGGGAACACATTTATTGGAGCCAGTGACGCATCCATGGTGGGAGGCGATGAGTTCTGAAAATTTACATGTAAAATACATTAAAAGCAGCAACTATTACATTAAAAAAATATATATATTATTTTTTACATTTTCGGCCCTTTCTCCAGTAAAAATCATGAATGCGCTATTAATCGGAACTGAAATAAGAAACCATGGAAAATCAAAATCATAATAATTCTTACCAGCGTTGTGAAGAATACATTTTAATTTTAATAAACGTAAGACATAAGTACGTACGTAATCATTACTTCGAAAAGAAATCTCTGACGTTTGTTTTGTTTTTCTTGGGAGTTGGCATTTAACATTGCCTTTTCGATTTTTTCAAATGCATCGAAAAGATTATTCTGGACGCAATGGCGTAGATATACAATTTGGGCCCCAATTCAATCGCTGGTAGAGGGGTCTCACCCCATATCAGGATAATGCAACCATACCAATGCAACCAATGCATTGGTTGCATTGGCATCGCTATGCCATTGTCTTGACGTCAAAACGCAGTAAATACTTTACACACCGTAACTGTACATTCGCTTCAATTGAGTTTACGCAACGGAAGATTTGCTGACGACAGTTGATTTTCTAACTGAAATTTTACTTGCAGATACACGCTAATGACGAAAGCTTATCGCTAAATTGAGGAAAGAAAACAAATCGAGGAAAATGTAATATTGCACTCAATGTAACTCAATGTGGGCAACGAAAACAATCGTTAAATCGAGGTTATCGTTATATCGCGTATTGTTAAATCGAAGTTAGACTGTATTTACTTTTTAGGATTAACATAATGCTATAAGATAGAGGTATAACATAGTTTTGGCAACACAGTACCCCCTTTGAAAATATCTCACTACAGCTCCATAATTTCAAGTTCGAAAAGTCCATTTGAGCACGTACAAATACGTTATACTAATTAACGTGTAAAGTAACTTAATATCATTATTACGCAAATGAGAGCTTGGGAGATGGTAGAATTGGTTAAAATTACTAATTACGAAGAACAGAATGGTTACTTACTAAAGTCTGAGCCAAAGATCTGTTAACATATTCCAGAGGCAATAGAGATACAAATACATAGAATTGGGATCGCCCGTCAGGGGGACATTTACCACTGAAAGGGGCTTTTTTTAGTGCGAGTTTCACTAATCCGACAATTGGTACGGATATAAAAAAGCGCAGAAATCGTTAGGTTCAGCCCCAGAAAACAATGAGAAATGAAAGCTGGATGAGAGCTCAAAAAGCCGGTAATAAACGGGATGCAAGGAAGCGAGGCATTCGAGGCGCCATTTTGAAAGCGGTCAAGGAAAGGGCTGCGCATGCGCAAGGGTTCTTTTACTCTTTCCCGATCGATTGTGGGGAAGCGATTTTACTGGGAGGCAAAAAATATCCTAAAATCGCCCACACTCTATTTGCCGGACATGGGGTGGCCATTTGCCGGTCAGTGGGTTGATTGCCCGGATTTAGGCAAGGCATGTGGTCCGGCAACAAATGAACCAAGGAAACAAATAACCTTTTACCCATAACAAGCACAAACGATTATCAAAATTGGACAAAAAGCGTATGACGGCTATAGTGTTGTTGTTTTTTTTCGGCTTTTTTCGGATGAAATATCCAGGTACTTGGGCATCCATTAGTCTATTGGGGGGAGAGGGGCTAGAGAGGGCTTAATTCTCCATAAAAAAAATATGCTTAGCCCTCCTCGTAGAAAAGATGCTGGGGGTCGTAACTCCCATTGCGATGAAATTTTGCACGTATACCGATAAATATATGGAGTTGTTACTCTATAACCCCTCCATTGTACGCCTGTAACCCCTTGTGAGTTCTCTGTATATATATATATCCTCTTTGGAAAACAAATTTAGCTCCCTTAGACATCGATGTTAGTTACATCAACGTGGACATTTAAAAAAGAAGTACATGGATTTAATACTTCCATAGGACTGCATATTAAGCATTGTAAATTGGTGAACCGTGGGTGATAATTCCCTTTGTTTGAGCAGTTGATCTCCCAGCCTGTACTTGGTAATACAGGGCCATTGTTACCTTAGGGTTAAGGGATTGTACCCCCAGCTGCAATGAAATTTCAAGTATTTAACATAGAATATGTGAATTACAGCTCTGTAACCCACCCCATTGGAGCCTCTATAACCCGCTCATGGTAACCTTTCGCATACTCATATACAGTGCGCAGGGAATATATATAGGTACTGCCTTCAGAAATGCCAGCGTAATTACAGGATTATTTTTGGTTATTTGGTTGTGTTTCATGAGGCAAGAATACATAATATAAGAAACCAAGTCCCACAGGTTCCCGAGAAATACGCATCTGTAGTCAAGAAATCAAAACACCGGACCACGGATCATTAGAAAGAAATAGTGCTTTACGAACTCTGATGAAATTAAGCAGTGGCGTAGTAATTCGAAATTGCTAAAGTGAGTCCCTGAACCCCATTTTTTACGCCCCTTACCTGGATTATTATTAGCACGGTAGCAAAACGCGTTGCCACTGTGCCACAAAAGAGCTAGGACACTGGCGTACGCAAGGGGGGTTTGATGGAGCCATACCCCCCCTTACGATACAATTAGTACATATACCGATGTATATGGAGTTGTAGCTCTATAGCCTCCCCCCTTGAACTTTCTGCGTACTCTAATGAGCTAGGATTACTTTCAATGAGAGTGTAAATACAGGGTGTCCGTGAAGATTCTCTACACCCCATTAGCATGCGCAGAAAAGTCTATAAAGAGGGGGGGGGGTACAGGCTTATAAGAAAGAGAGCTACAAGGCTACAACTCCCTATATTCACATGTATATATAGCTAAAAAACTTGCATCGTAACGGGGGCGTAATGACCCCATCAGTCTCCCCTGCTTATGCCAGTGCTATACTTATACGCGTCGAGTTATACGGAGAGTGAGAGAGAGAGAGAGAAATACAGAAAAACATTTCAGTGACGAGGTAACTTTTCATCTATTTGGCAAGGTAAACCGTCACAATGCATTTGGGCGTTACAAGCGTATTGGAGGAACAGCATACCCTCGTCAAATGGTGCAATCCGTCCGTGATTCTCCTAAAGTTAATATGTTTTATACTATCTTTTCACCACGAGTATACGTATGAGCTGATATTTGCAGCGCAAGCAGACCTGGAGCCAGAAAACTAAACTCTCCTGAAAATATGAACAGCCCTCCCCGCTGGAAAATATTCTTGGTTTTATTTTTCATTTCAAAATAAATTATTGTAGAATTTTATTTAGAATTTTTCGTTTGGTGCAATATTGTACACTACAATGGGAATTGCCTTTTTTTTTTTTTCCTTGAAAGATGTATTCAAAAAGATATTTATCTTTTTATCTTCAGTTCTAATGTACATCACGTTTTTTTTTAAAAAGGCTTATGTCTTCGTCTAAAACAACATTATCCAACATTTCTGGGCAGCGGGCCACTTAAAAAAGTTTCACGGATCTCGCGGGCCATCGGTTTCATTAAAAAAAAACAAAAAAACACCTTACTAAAAGCCTCCCCTCAAAGTTTCTTCCATGTTCGTTTACTTGCGATATTAGAAGGGGTCACCCATGCTTCTCATCTGAAAAATAAAATCTAAAATGTTTGTTTTGGACTTTTTTTTTTTCTATTTCAATAAGTTGTCGGCGGGTCCGATAAATACTATTGGCGGGCCGTATGTTGGACGACCCTGGTTCAAAAGTTAACAGCACAAGAGAAGGGAAATTATGTTTTAATATACCTCCATAGTTTCAATGCAAAATTTGTGTTAAGGAATTTATTCATTAATGTTAAACGGATCAGTCTAATTTTATTGCAGAATTAGCTCTTCACATAAACCATTTTGAATAATAAATACGTATTTCACATGTATTATTTCGTAGCTTTTAAATTTTACCGAAATGTACAGCACTAAAAATTAATTAATTTCATCAAAATATTTTACGTCCATATTATAGATATATTTTGTATTATTAAAATATTAATAACACACATCGAAACATTAACGATGTCCAAGCCTCCCACCCCCCCTCCCCGTTGCTTTCAGAGTCACTATGTAAAAGGCTCCTAGATACGTCCCTGAGTATAAATTATTTGAGACGCTTAACCTGACAATGTGTAACCACGCAGGATATTATATGCAACTTGCACAATCATATTTAAACATTATTAATTCATTGCTACATGATCTAATTCATACTACATGATCTAATTCATACTACATGATCTAATTCATACTACATGATCTAATTCATACTACAGACAAGAATCTCTTAGGTCTAACTACAGGTCGAGTATGATATACAAATTCCTGAGAGAACTCTTTGTCTCTACTTTACTGTGTGTGTGTGTTGTTCGCAAGAAGGGCAATGGGAAAGGTGGCCGAAGGTGGCGGCGCTGTAATCCCAGACAGGACGCTTGAACAGCGTAATCAGACGCCGAGGCGGCTGAGGGGGAGATGGATTGCGGATCAACACGGCATTCATAGATGCACGTTCACGAAAAGTCGTCATTCAACGTACTTCACTGGTGAGGCCTTGACATTTCCTTTCTTGACCAATAGATGGACTAAACCATAATGCACTTCAAGATTAACCGCCTTGCAATCGGCCCTGCGGTGGCGCAGTGTGGTAACGCGTTCTCCTAGTGCGCCGCTAATCCGGGTTCGACTCCCAGCAGTGCAAAAAGAACGCTTACTCAGAGATCTCATAAAGATCGCACTGCTCACTGTAGTCCGGGGTTTGGTTCCCTAGGCCTTAAGAGGTTCGGATTCCTCGGAAAACAGTAGGTCCCGGCGCAGCATGACCACTGTAGTCTTTGAGCCGTAAAACCAAAAAACAAACAAACAATCGGTCATCCAACTGTTACTACCGGAAGAAATAGAAGGCTGAATAGCCTCAAGCTTCGACAGTGTCATATTACTTGGAGAAGAATAACTAGGAATGGTCTGGCGCAGTAAAACCCTGACTGTCTTTGAGCCCTAAAAAGAAGAGGAAAAGACCTGATTACGCTTATACAGGGTGTCTCAGCATCAGGGTTACAAACTTCTAGGAGGGGTAGGGTACAGCTAGACGAACAATATTTGTCATAGAACCTAGGGTCGCAAACCACTCACAGCGCTAGTTCTAAAACCGTCCAGCATGCACAAATATTTACAACCAGTGCGTGAAAAGCGCCAGATAAAACTCAGGTCAGCTGCTCAAGTGCATAGATGATTAGGACATCGCATTTTGCGCTTCTCATGCACTGGTTGTCACTATTTGTGCATGCTGGACGGTTTTAGAACTGGCGCTGTGAGTGGTTTGCGACCCTAGGTTCTATGACAAATATTGTTCGTCTAGGTGTACCCTACCCCTCCTAGATGTTTGCAACCCTGGTGCTGAGACACCCTGCATACAGGGCTCAACCAATCGCAGCGAATCTTACTTTCCCGCCTTAAAAATAAAAGAACCTAACAGAAAAATAAGATTTCCTATTCGCCAACTGAAAAAATCTAGTCCCCGATGAAGACCAGGTTATCGGATTCGTCGATCCTCTCTTATGTATACACACTGGTGACTGGTTTTCGATTTCTTCTCTCCACAACTCAAAACATAAAATTTCTTTCATAGACGGGAAATTTCTAAATAATGTTATACATAGGGTTAGAAGAAGAAGCTCATCTTCTGCAACAAATGGGAAGAAAAGAATTGATCCGTAAGAGAGAGGAAGATCAAGGTTAAGAACTAAAATAAAAGCTGTCTAAGACATGGGTGGCCTTGACCTAGCGGTACTCAAGACAGAAAAAGAGGAAGAAAGGAAATTACCCTAAATAACTATGAAACAAAAAAAAAATAGCCTGCAAAAATTTAGAGGAGAAACTCAATAAGTTGTCCCGGCCGGTTCCACGCTTTTTCATTGAAATTCATGCATGGGTTTCCCCCCACGCAAATCAAGGGTGGACACTGGGATGGGGTTCACAGGGGTCATGACCCCCAAATATATTTTTCACTGTAAAAAATTCCAACTTTCATGATAAATGAAGGGTGTTATTCCAAGACCATGGCAAATTCTGTCCTTAACCCCCCAAATGAAAGTCTGTGTCCTCCCCTGACTCAAATCCCCCCAAACATTTTACAGATATAATAAATTACAATAATATAAATATATAACATAAATAGTGTTTCATCTAAAGCGAAATAGAAGGACGCAACGCCCTGCCGAACCTATTAGCACCCTGCCCTTCAACGTCCGCCCTAGTGTCCAAATGTTTCACCCAGCCTTCGGAAAATAACGCACCATCCTTCCCCGATGATAATTCAAATTCCCACGTTAGAATCCAAAACGCGTGACGAAATTTGTTGATTTATAAAAATTTTGTACTCCAGTATTTCATTTCCGTAATAACACTGATGGTTTTAGCAGTAACGTAGCTAGGGGGGGAAGCAAGGGTGCGGTTGCCCAGGGCGCCAGAATCCTCAGGGCGGCAATTTGCCTTTAAAAAGCAATGACAGTCACCCGCCCTGGGCGGCAAAATATCTGGCTAAGCCACTGAGTTTTGGCAAAACGAGATTGCTGACGAATATTTGTAAACAAAGCACTGTTGCCAGGTTTGCAGACTTTCAACCATGGACTACTCCGATAAACGTTAGCGGTTCCACGTATTTTTGAGATCAAATTTTTGTTAAAATCAATTTGTTTGTCTTTAAGCTCTAAATTAAGCATGTTTTACATCCAGGGGTAGATTGGGCAGGGGCGCCCTCATGGGCGATAGGAGTTGGGGCCCCTCCGGTAATCTAGGGTATGAGCCTTTTGAGAGGACCCAGTCCGCCCCTGTTTACATCCCTATTTTATGAAGCTTACTTGTCATATAGTATAGGACAGCGGTTCTTTAACTTTCCTAGACCGCGGACCCCCTTCAGAGAGGACCCCCAAGAAATAACTCAAAAGTTTAAAGCCAGGAATTTGCATCATATATGTTTATATCTAGTGTTTCATCACTTATTTCCACCACCCTAGTCATTTATTCTTATCATTAAAGAGTAAATGTTCTTGTCTTAGTATTTTTCCGAACCTTTGTGGAACGCTGGAACGGTCTGGCGCACCCACTGATAGAGCCCCGCGGACCACAGTTGAAGGACCGCTAGTATAGGATATTTGAATAAATGAAATTATTATAGGATATTGTTTAACTAAATTATAGTTATATTAATTTAATTATTATTTTGTATGAAGTTGAGATTTTTTAATCTTGCCATCTGGCAACATTGCAGTTAGATTGCAATAATCACGCACACCTTCCGCTCGCCTTTCGCATATACTTAACTCGGAACAAAAAAAAAAAAAAAATCCAAAAAATGGTTACCTTCAAACGAAAACTAAGCAATTTAAAGAAAGCAACTATAGGAACTAAACAAATTAAGACGTTGTTTAAAGGAATTGGTAGCAGTAAAGCTGACGTAACCGCGGATATTCATTATGAGGATCTGTATATTTAGAGCGCCAAATAAAATGGCCTTTTGCCGGGCCCTGCGCCCTGTCCTAATTTCTTTCTAGGTCAAACACTAACATAAATATATATAATTAATTATAATCGAAAAAGTAATTGCCCAAATGGTTGCACAAAACCATAAATTAGTTATAACTCCTTTCAGAAGTAAACTACTTTACCATATAAATGGCCATAGCGTATTTAATGCTAATAATTCAGTGACATTTAATCTAACGTTTCCCTTCTTCTCGGTGTAAAATAAAATCTAATAATCGTTTGGTTCCTCAAATATATCATAGGTTGGGGATATTCCAAGGACATTTTAAAATGCCACGAACCGAAATGTCAATAGCTGTAATGATCCTTCCGGCCGTTCCATAAAACCTCAATGGACGTAATTATTTCCCAATCTGTAGGGAAATCTCCACCATTTGTACGAAAATTCGGAAATATCTTCAAAGCCGTGTCATTAAAACGAGCTTTAAATTATCTTGATGGCAAAGTCGGAAACGAATCGAATAAACGACAGAGATTCGAGAATGTATTCGGGATTTTCATTGGCGCTTATTTGTAATAAGTTAACTTAGTTTTTCAAATTTGGCAAAGTTTTAGTATCTATCGTCTGTGCAATCCGTTTTGATTTCTTTCTGGTTTTGGGAACAAGAATTTATTTTGTTTCCTCCGTGCTAAGGAAAGAGAATTTCCGCCATTTTTTTTAAATACAGTAAAACCTCTCCACAACAATATTATACGGACCGAGAAAAATTATCTTTGTAGAGGGAGTTATTGTTATAGGGAGGGTTCATTATACAGTAAAACCTCTCTACAACACTATTATACGGACCGAGAAAAATTATCGTTGTAGAGGGATTTATCGTTATATCGGATATCGTTGTAGGGAGGTTTTACTGTAATATATAATTTAAATGAATATAGTTTAGAAAAATATATTAATTTTATATAAAATATACGTCATGCCATATATAATACAATGGGGAGGTGACGACTTGAAACGTCAAGAAAGGTTTTCGGTAATTATTTAATTTTCGAGTTACCGTGATCCAAGGAGAGATCAAGGAGAATTACTCAGAGTTACCAAGCTTCGAGTTACAGAGGTTCCACCGTATAATGGAAATGTAACGCACAATGATATGTAAAAAAAGAGACCCGTCCCTTTTCCTCCTTTCAATTAAAAAATCAATTAAATTTAAATTAATTAAAAAATGTGATACTGCATGATAAACGTGTTTCAATTGAAATACTAAATATTTTATATTGCATTTTATGTTTTTCCTTTGGAAATTAAGCATAAGAATTTACCATAGCTTACTGGCAAACATTGGGAAAAATTATGAAGAAATTTTTCGTCCACACTTTAACTTTTAATTTTTTTTAACAACTTTAGTATAAAAAAAAACCACGGCCTTCCTTATGGCTTTTTAACATAAGAGGCTGAACCGGATCCCAGTTTGGAAGGGGCTACCCACCTTGCAACAAAATAAATAAATAAATTTTGAGTGCTACAAAGAAAAGTACAATCTTATTTCTTCACTTCATAGTCTGTTTTCTGGTGCCCGAAGAATTTTTTGAAACAGTATTAATACTTTATATTTCGATTATAGAAGACTTTCAATTTTACGAACCCGCTCGAAACTTTAAATAAGCAAGTAAAAGAAAATTGCCTAAGGTCGATATTTAAATTTGGCGAGTTTCGATTAACATTGAATATGTTTTTTGTTTGCTTTTTTTAATAAATTTTGGTGTGTTGAAAATTGGAAATTGACGAATTGTAGTTTACTTCCAACTTCCAAATCGCCAATTTCTAACTCGCAAAATTTCTAAATTCCAACTCGCCAAAAATTTGGTGAGTTGAAAATTGAAGCTGAAGAGTTGAAATTCGACAAGTTGTAATTTACTTCCCAATTCCAATTCGTCAATTTCCAACTCGCAAATCTTCCAAATTCCAACTCGCCAAAAATTTAGCGAGTTGAAAATTGAAGTTAGCAAATTGAAATTTGACGAGTTCGTAGTTGGCGAGTTGTAGTTTACTTCCCAACTCCAAATCGCAAATTTCCAACTCGCAAAGGCTCTAAATTCCAAATCTCCAAAATTTTGGCGAGTGAAAATTCGAAGTTGGCGAGTTCAAACTTGCCGAATTGAACCTTGGCAAGCTGTGGTTTACTTCCAAATTCCAATTCACCAGAATTTTGGGGAGATGGAACGGTTTCAAAATTTTGAAATGATTTCAATACAAAGTTTCAGATTTCGCCGCTAGGAGTTTATCTGTCTGCTACCCCCTATGTATATAGTGAACGAATAGTCCGATCGGTTTAAAATTTTGTATCTGTATTTAATTCATTGAGATGAATCGAATAAAATTAAAATCGAAGCTCTATCTCCCATAGGAGCGAAACTCTGCCGCGCATGCGCAGATATAAATATATAATATAAATATGTATAAATATTTTAAAGCACATAAGACAGTTTCAGAAAATATTTTGCGAAAAAAATATAATATTGATAAAATGCAATAAAATGGAAGGAAAACACTTTAAAGAAAAGGTAAAAAAAAAATTATATATATTTTCCTTTATCAAAAAATTATCTAAAGATTTCGGGGGTGTCCCGTGCCCAGTGTGCCCCCCCCCCAGCTACACCCGTGGTTACCATTTCTTCTTTCAGCGTATCATTTCATTTGGCTTTATCAAATGAAATGGCACGCTAAAATTCACTTTTTTATCCAAAATTCGTCACTTCCATTTTACCCAAATTCCGTTACTTGTTATCTATTTACTAATTACTTGCTATCTATTTACTAATTACTCACTATCTATTTACTAATTACTCACTATCTATTCACTAATCACTTCACTAATTACTTGGTATCTATTTACTAATTACTTGTTATCTATTTACTAATTACTTGTATCTATTACTAATTACTTGTTATCTATTTACTAGTACTTGTTATTATTTACTAATTACTTATTATTATTTGCTAATTACTTGTGATCTATTTACGAATTATCTGTTAACAAAAAGGATACAACCCTTGGCCAGGGATTACTATAACCGATAAAAGTTTGTCACCGGTCTAACGTTGGACCAATGGTGAAATTTTACTAATTCTAATTAATGGCTATCTGCTTAAAAATTACTTGTTTATATATATCTATATATATTTACTAATTACTTGTTATCTACTTGGTAATTAATTATCATTTATTTGCTGACTATTTAGCTAGCTACAGACACACCACTCGCTAGCTATTTACTAATTACTTTTCATCTACTTACCAACTATGTACTTGTAAACTATTTCCTAATTATACTCATCAGATATTTACAACTTGTCGGTCATTTATCAACAACTGTCAACTGTTTACTATTTTTGTGCTTTTAGCTATTTACCAACTACTCTTCAGATATTTATTAATTACTTTTAGTATTCTTATCTAACTGAATATTTGCAGTAATAGGAATGTTTTGCCAATTATTTTCTTTACTTTCAGTATTTTATTCAACGTTCCTCGGCCTCAATGAACAAGTGCAGTGAACAAAGTGTACCCCATCGCACCACTGTTTAATATTTATTTAAACTGGGAGGCAGCCCCTCCCCACCAAATCAAATTTTATTCGTTATCAAAAACTTTCAATTGTTGTATTCGAATCAAAAAATATCGAGTAAATTTTTATTCAAAAATACTCGGTAAAATTTCTTCATAAAAAACATCCCTTGCGAGTTTTTAAAAAGCACTTGCAGCCATCTGATGTTCGTTCGAAGTTCTGGAGAACCATTGTTCTAAGCCTATCAAGAGCTGCAGCGAGGGCCACTAATTACTGCACAAACAGGAAGCGGAAGTTCTAATTAAAGCTTCATAAATCCACGAATAGATCAATCATAGGCTGCGTCAATGAGAGTTGAGTATCTACAACAATTCAGAAACAATAATTCAACTTCTTCAAGACAAGTCTAGAGAACTGCGGGTTCGGATTTAAGATTAGAGGTACTCTGTACAGTGATATTTTGGCGCCGGTTACCACGACGCTCCATACAGGGTGTTTCAGAATAACGTTTGGAAAATTTCAGGGTTGGAAAAGACGTTAAATAAACAGTATTGGTGGAACTCACACGGTTCGCAAAGAAACCAGCTTGTCTGTATAGAGAATTTATGTTTTACGTTAGAGTATATTAGAGTATGGCAAACGAAGCAATTGCATCAGGTCAAAGGTTGAAAGTGCGCCAAGTAAATTAACAGATGGTGTACTACGGTCCCAAGCGGACGGTTATGTGTAAGAATTGATATATATATATATGTTGCAGTACCCAACACCAATAACATACAGACAACCTACACAACGAAAATCACCAAGTACCAAGATCTCAGACATGAAGTACGAGATATATGGGGTATGGAAAAGATCTTCATCATCCCGTTAGTCATCTCAGCAACAGGGATAGTACCAAAAACGCTTGCGACGAATTTGGAGATACTCAACATTGACCCAAACACCTACATTGAAATACAAAAAGCCACAATCCTAAACACGTGTCACATTGTCAGGAAGTTTCTAGACATGGCACATTAAGAAGTGATGTAAAAAGAGGCTTGGGAACATGGCGCTCTGCCCGTCCCAAAGCCTGTTTCCGCCAAGAATGGGCGAGGAAAACTTTTATATATATATATATAATCGACACGCGGATTAGTCACTGCCGTAAAATGTATTTGTAATGTACGAATTGTTTCAAACGAGAATTATAGCCACGGAGGTAAGATCACTGCAATACAAACCATGTTCACTTACATGCGTTCCTTTAACAAGTGACAGTCAGGATGGGGGAGAACACATTGGCGTTCTCTACATGGCCAAAATTTGTTCTCCCCTCAAAATATTGCTTATTTTTTGGTACAGTTCTTTTTAAAGGGATCTTCTTAATAGGCCCATTGACTCTTCACATTATTATACAAACAGAAAACCGTGATGACAATTGAAATTTTCTTACAACAAAAAACTTGTAACCAAACCGAAAATACTGTTTCTGATGAGCTAAAAATTAAATTGATTTTACATGAAATTTAAAGTCACAAGGGAATTTCAATGATTTGGAATTTGGTATTAGGTCCGCTGTCCACAGGGGCGTACTGGGCCGCCAGTCAATCGGCCCACGGGATGGTGCGCCTTCATGGCTATAGGACTCGCGCCTTCAAATGGGCAAGGACTCGCTCCCTCCGAAAATCCAATGCGCACTTTGGGAGGACTCAGTCCGCCCCTGTCTGTCCACTTACGCAAATTCGTCCATTGTGATATAGCTTTCCCTTTCATAATTGTATTTCTATATTGTGACTTTGTTCGAAAGAAGGCTTTTTCGCTTTCATACACACTAACTTAAACGTAAGTAGTGGAGGATGATTCATACAAACTTTGGACACTACTAAATTTATTAAAAATTAGATTTATTGAAATTTATTTAATAACGAATGTTTAAACGATTAAATTGAACCCCCCCCTCTTCGTGACAAAGTTATTAAACCATTTGGCGCATTCTTTAGCTTGGAGCTCTGTGGAGGATACTACTCGCACCACGGCTTTAAATTAGCAAAGAAAGAGTTTGTTCTCATTATAAATTATATTTTTCTTATTGAGCTAATTTGAAAATTGGCGTAAAAAGGCTCTTAAACATGACTGTACCTAGCCCCATCTACCGACGAATGAGTTAAGATGGTCTGCTCTATTATTTTTGTATAGTCTCTTTGCATTACTTTGCTAATTGTAAAACAACACAAAGATGGAATTTATGAAGATGCAAAAAAAAGAAAACCCTTTGTCTCTAAACCTTTATAGGCTTCTAGGTAGGGCCGTGCACAAGGTGAGGATTCGGGGTTAAGCACCCACTTGAACATTAGCTATAAAATAAAATCCCTTATGAAAAAAAATGTTTCCATCAAACTCTTACTTCCTAACTAAAAAACGTCCCCCTTTTCGAAATACTGTGCAACGACTTGCTTCTAAGGCATGATTTTCCATAAGGTATAATATATAACTTTTAATGGATACAACGTACATTGGGATCTGTATATAACGAGGAGCCTATGGCCAACGAAAATGTTCGCAATATTCGATCGATCACTAAATTCGTTTTCGAATTTCAAGAGTTAAAAATTACATTTGAATTCTATGCAGTGTAACGCCGAGGAGATTCTACATTTTATGCCAAAAAAAATCTAGCCATTTTTTACTCGTTAGATCCGGATTCCACAAAAGTCTCGTTCGCTAAAAACGATTAAATTGTATAGCACTTGATCATTATCCTCTTAAGATCCGAGCGTTGGTTGACATGATGCAACAACTTCCGCAAAAGCAAGTTCTGGTTCCGCGTTTTTCTGAGCTTTCCAGCGACATCTAGTGACACTAAAAGAAAGCTTAAAAAGTGACCACAAATGACACCCTTCGGTCTGAGTTCGCAGTTTATATTAGTTTACTAGAAAAAACACTGCAAAGCATTGCAACCAAAGGTAAGCATATGTGTACTTCTAATGTAGACAACAGCCATATTTTCCGCGCTAGATCCAGAAGTTCGTTATATGCGGACTCGTTACAAGTGGATCCTACTACAGAACTTTTCGTATACAGCCTTCAATTTTCTTTAGATTTCGGTCGGTTTTTAGCCCAATTTCCTAAGAAATTTGATGTAAATCCGCTGCTCTTTTCATAAATCACTTATTTCTTCGACCGAAGGTACTTAACACCTCAACTTTCACAGTTTATACCTCCAAAACTACAAAAGCAATCGACGCAATATCTGCCTTATATACTGCGCGAGAATAAAAGAATACAGTAATATAATTTGCAATGTTGCCACTGCGCGCAAGAAATAAATTATCGTGATTTGGTTGCCGTACCCCGTATATTTAGAGTATAAGCTTGTTGGATGTTCTAAAAAATCGCATTTAATGTTAACAACTGCGAAATTGTGGACAGCTTAACAAGGAACGGAATCGTGTAAAAACTAAAAACGGGATTTCAGTTCCGTGAGAAAACGGAACCTCGGGCATAGGGGGGTAGGACAGGGGCTCAGGCCCCTCCCTAGCCGTTTAAAAATTTTATTTGCCCGAACCTGCTATGCATTTACTTTCAAAAGTTTTACAGTCACATTTTAAAATAAGGTACTTTTTAGCTCATTACTAATTGTCAAGCAGTATCAATTATTTTTGTAGCGTTTTGGTGTCACGCACATTTATTAAAATTGTAGGACAGCTTTGAGGAGGAGGTAATAATTTTCCTCAGCCCACTCAGTGGTGACAGAGTGGGCAATTTTTTAAGTGCCCTCGCTACAAAAATTTCGAATTGGGCGACACGCTACTTTTTGGGCTACTTTTAATTACCTTCAGGCTATAAATCTGAAAAATATGCTACTTTTTTATTTTTATATATAAAATCACAAAATATTATTAGTATTACATAATACAATAAAAATTTTGTTTGTTGAACATTTCTATTCGCAATGAACGATAGTTTTATTAAAACATAACATGTTCGATACTCGTTCAATTCATAAAAGATCTCTGTGGTTCAATTCTTGTTTTGGTACTTTTAATCACAGAGATCTTATATGTACTCAAATGGACGTCATATGACTCCGAAACTCGTTTAACATTGCAGTTCTGTGCAAACCTTCGAGCATATATATATACGCTATATAGCAGTGGTTCCCAACCTTTTTCAAGCCGCCACCCACTTTTATAGTAGCCAAGTAATCCGCGACACCCCCTTTTTATAGTAACCAAAAGATCCGCAACCCCCCCTTCTGTTTGCCGCCGCCACATTTGCAATAATAAAAGCATTTTTAACGGAGTAGAGAATACACATTAAATACAAACTTAATAATTATGTATATATTAATTACGCATATTATATTAATTATGTATATATTAATTATGTATATGTTAATTAATTATGTATATATTATATTAATTAAAAGTATATTAATTATGTATATATTATTTGGTGCATATTATATTAATTTTTGGTATATTAATTATGTATGTCATCACATGTATATATTATTATATTATGGTTATTTATGCATATTATACATCGTGTATATTATTTTATGCACATTATATTAATTATGTATATATTATTATGCAGGTCATATATTAATTATGCATATGTTAATTATGTATGTATTATTTGGCGCACATTATATTAATTATGTATATTATGGAATAATTATGTATATTATATTAATTATGTATATTTATGCAAATTTTTCTGGAAAATGGTTTCTTCTAAACTGAAATAAATAAAAATAAAACACAAATATTTGCCACTTATATTTATAGTATCTGTATATATTATATATTACAAATTTTCGAATTGCCCCCCTTAACAATCTTCGAGCTTATATAGTATATAGGCTGGAAGGTGCAAACCATGGAGCCACATTAGTGAGGTCAAGTTTTCTATTTTCTTGTGCTACAGTACGCAAATATAATCAAGCGAGGATATAGGGGGGAGGTCACAGGGGTCATGACCCCCAAAAATATATTTTTTTACTAAAAAATTCCAACTTTCATGATAAATGAAGAGTTTTATTCAAAGACCATGGCAATTTCTGTCCTTGAAACCCCCACCACAAAAAAATAAAATGAAAGTCTGTATCCGCTCTTGATTATAATTATGCGTGCTTGTTCAAGTTTAGATTGTACACTTCGGGATACTGTGGAAAATCGTTAACTTGGCAGTACTTTCCACAGTTAATCTAATGTTTTTAGTTTAACTTGCATTCCATTCAATTTTCGTTTTATTTTTCGTTCAGCAATGAAAGTACAGAAACGATAATGTTGGCCTTCTTATATAAGTACACCTGTTAGGCTGAAACATCGAAAACGCTCAATAAGCGAAAAAAGACCACAACGCATTGTGGCCGTTTCAAAAATGCCAAATCCAAGGGTTAAAAAAATTTCCAGACATGTCAGGGGCGTATCGGGGAAGACCCGAAGCCCTATCCTTTTCCTAGGCTGCTATTGGAGATACGATTACGATATTCCGTATTCAGAGAGCGTACGTGAGGGCACTTGAAATGTCGCATGTCAGGGCCGTATCGGAGGGGACCGGAGCTTCTAACCTTTTTCTAAACCGCTATTATAACTACTACTACTAGTAGTTGCAAAATAATTCATTTTTATGTTTGGGCTACAAATAGTTCAAATCCGCTACTTTTGGAGCACAGTTTGCTACTTTTTAATCTTCAGATCTGGCAACATTGAGTCCACTCCCCTCTCAAGCAGTACTCGTTAATTTTTCTCAGACCCCCTAGAAGTATTCGTATGGGCGCTCATAATCTCAGAGGATTGAAGTCCCCTCCATTGGTTATCAAAACACATTATTTTCTCACATTTCATCACACAATATTCCTTAAAGCCACTTCAGCTCAGTGCCTGATACACGCAGGGGCACGCAGGGCAGTTTCTCCGGGCCCCTAAATTCTAAATTTAGTTCAAGATACTCGTAAAAAGTACACCACGGAAGTGATGAAATTTTTTTGGTTAATCTATTGATGACGTTTCTGCGTTTTTGTATTCTAATATTTGTTTTGTGGGGGGAGTCCATGCTATTCAGGATTTTAAAAACGTTTTTACTGGCTCCTTTTCTTTAAGACTAGGAAAGCTTACCTGGTTAGGAAATGTATTATATTATACTTATCTTGGCCTTATAAATAAAATCCATTCACTCATACCTATAATAATAAGACACATAGTAATCAGAAATCTGTCGTGCGTACAGGCGGGGTGTGGGCTCCCTTCATGAATGTCTTCCCCGGGCCCCAGAATTTTTAAGTCGGGTCCTGCTTGAGCCCCCCACAAAGTTCTGAATTTCTATACTACTGTTGGATTTAATGGAGATTTCGAAGCACGCCTGATTTATAGTGGAGTGAATGCAGCGTTGCATTGAGCTTGCTCTGAAGCGCATGCGCCGTTGTTCAGGCAATTAGTCGTTTATTCACTTTGGCCTGCTTATATCCTCGCTGACTTACGAGTTAACGTTAAGGTCATTATCTAAATGAGGAAGGAAATGGAAAGCCTCCCAGTGGAGCCGTTAAGTAAAAGGTATGTGTGCTTATAAAGGAACACACACATACGCACAGTTTTGTTCGTTATGCACACACACACAAAAAAAGTTTCGTTGGTATACATAGATAGGCCAGGGATCTTCAACCCGTGACCCATCGGCTCATGAAAAAATACAAATTGTTTCATACAAAACTAACGCCCCTCGCTACCTCTACGTTTTAAATCTATGTATTTCATCCCGTTCACATTCTCACATTTTATACTAAATACCTTGAAATACCAGAGAACTAAAGTAAAATGCGGTCTCCCCTCAGTTGTGTTTTACTTTAGTTTTCTAGCGTATGTACACTAGGGGTAGTTTTATTGATTTGCAGTGCAACAGTGATTTTAAAACAAAATTCAACTTACCACTCAATGAATTCTATTCTAAATATGCTGATAAGAACATCTTCCCAACCATCTGACTGCATGCTCTGAAAATACTACTATACAGGAGTATATGGACTACTATACAGGAGTCCTTATATATGCACATAGGCGTACGCAGAAAATTCGTAAGAGGAGTTACAGGCTTATAATGGGGCGTTACAGAGCTACAACTCCATATATTCATAAGTATACATACGAAATTGCTTCGCAATTAAGGGTTACAGAACCCCATCAACCCCCCCCCCTCTCTGCGTACGCCAGTGCGTCTGCGAACAGATGTTTACTTCAAGAACGAAGTTGTTAAAATTAAAAACCAGAAATAACTGGCGTCTACCTTGAAAACTCTCTTAGGCTTGCAACATAAGCAATAAGATCTGATATCGATAGTCTTGTTACAAATAATTAGTGCCAAAAATCTCACTAAAAGGTTTGATTTCGTTTTTCATAGTTGGTTGGTTGTTTGGATTTTTTATGGCGCAAGAGCATCTGGGCTATACTGCGCCAATCGTTTTTTATATATTAATAACTAAAAGTATTGTAAATGTTTTTTGCTTCCATACGTATTTTACATTGTTATACATTGGTGTGCAAAAATTAAGGACGGGACAGTTTTTCGCATATAACGCCGCACCCCCAGTGTTTCAATGTTTAAACAATGTTTAAAAATGTTAAAATGTTAAAAGTTTTTTTGCAAAATGCTTATTTTTTAGATATTTTACATTATGAACTTTGTGTGGTTCACCCTGCATACAGGGTGTCCCAGAATGTCCGTACCACAATTAATAACTCAAGTTATTCTCAAGAGAAAAAGTTCATCTACATCTCATTTTATACATTTCCAAATGCGCTATCTTTCTGTTTCGTGAAGAATTCCGTAGAAATATGGACAGTGTGTTAAAAAATATAAAACTCACTCGTTCTCTCTTATATCAAATAACATCCTATTTATTTTTTACTGAGATGAATAGAACTGGAAATATTACGAGTTGAAGTTTGTGATAATGCGTAAAATAACTCGAGGACTACTACAATTACATTGCTATGTATTGTGGTTATTGCCACTACAATAATGTTTTCTCCAGAAGTCAATAATACAAGAGAAAAAGCGTCACAATTTCATACTCTGCCAGTGGCAATACGCTGAGGCAAAGAGAACCACACCCTGAGTTATGGCGCGAACGAAACCAAAACGTATTTTCTACCGAGAACAGAACTGGAGATATTACGAGTTGAAGTTTAACAAAGGTACTTAATTGCGTAGCTTCCCCAGGTGAAAAAATAAATGAATAAAATTCCGTGAAAGTTTACTAATTGTAAGACAAATTAAAAAATTCAACACTAAAAAAATTTTATTTACTTTAAACATTTCTGTAAATACCAAAGTATCAGTCTAGTTGTGTTCGCAGAAAGTCCGTTTTGGTCTCGTTAAAGCCGCAAATCATGGTGTGGTGTCAGTGCCCTGGCCTCAGTGTATTATCACTCACGGAGTATGGAATTGTGACGCTTTTTCTTTCTTGTACTACTGACTTCCGAAGAAAACACAATATTTCAGTGGCAATAGCCACAATACATGAAATGTGATTGTTAATGTCCCTCAAGTTATTTGATTGATTGATTGTTTGGCTTTTTTATGGCGCAAGAGCATCTGGGCTATACTGCGTCAATCAAGTTATTTGAAGCATATGTCAAACTTTAACTCATAATATCTCCAGTTCTATTCACTTCACAAAATCCATTTTGGTCTTGTTAGAACAATAATTAAATACGGTTTTTTTTAATTATTTTTTGTATGCGTGCGCATGTATGTGTAAAAATATATAGGGTGCCATTTGAAACAAGAGAGAGAAAAGATGCGTTTTGTATTTTTTGGCATACTGTCAATATTTCTGCAGAATTCTTCATAACACAGAAAGATAGCGCATTTAGAAATCTACAAAGTGAGATATAAATAATTTTTTTCCGTTGAGAAGAACTCGAGTTATTAAGGGTGATACGATCACTCTGCGACACCCTATACATATAAATATTTTAAAACAAGGTCTATAATTTGTTTTGCATCGGTTTAAAAATAGAAAATTCATCCACAAAAAATATTACTACATCATATTCGAATAAAACAGTGTTATAACTTATATATATATATATAGCAAAATTGTAGTATGATTGTGACATGTAGTTTACTACAAGTGTACTACAATTTTGCTATTGATAATAATGGTTTCATTAAGCTGCATTAATTAGCGCTGGAGGACTAATTATTGTTTGTTTTGACTATTAAGTACCTCTTTTCTCTTAATTCCTTTCTGTAAGTAATAGCTCGCTAACTATTCATTATAATATATATATAGTCGAGTGTTATCGAGCCGACACGTTGTAGGGTAATAAACAATTTATGTCAAGTTTTACGGATGTCGGATTATCGGGGTAGATGGGAACTTAAAACAACAATAACTTCCAATAATTTAATTTAATTTTCTAAAATATAATTGGCTAATTATTTTTTTACTTTAATGCAGTGAAATATATGTTTAGAACGATATTGTCGATAATGGTGTTTTCCTCCCATCTTGACAA
>QLNU02014802.1:74831146-74845884 GCA_006491805.2 Dysdera silvatica | reverse complement strand
GTGGTTGTTTTCACAAGCTCAGATAAGGTCACAGCTTTGTGCTGTGGGATCAGCAATGGGACCTGAGTAGACCATAGGCTTTTAAGTCTAGCGGTCCAAGACACTCCGGGCTAAACGGAGGGACCCTGGTTCGAATCCAGGATGGGGAAAGCGTCTCTTTTTCTCCAAAATTACATAAGCTCTAGTTTGAGCTGTAATTAATACGTGGGTGGCAAAAATTATAGTATAATAAATTCCCCCACGAAAACTCACAAAATTCTCGCCCCGGAGGCTTTCTTGTGTTGACCATATTTGGCAATTGTGTTATCCCTGCGGAGGGTAATAATACCTTAACATCTTTACATACGGAGAAAGAGAGCGTTGTTTCCTGTCCTCATTCGTCTAGCGGTCCAAGACACTCCGGGCTAAACGGAGGGACCCTGGTTCGAATCCAGGATGGGGAAAGCGTCTCTTTTTCTCCAAAATTACATAAGCTCTAGTTTGAGCTGTAATTAATACGTGGGTGGCAAACAAAAAATATTGTATAATAGGCTTCTAAGCTCAGTGAAGGAGGAGGAGGACATTGCATTGTCTGAACGTTGATGAATAATTGAAAAGGAACAACAAATTAACACAGTTTAATTAAGTTTAATCGTTTACAGACTGTTTCAATAGCCCTGGGCTGTTGAAATACTCTGTAAATGGTTAAACTTTTTAAAACTGTGTTAATTTATTGTTCCTTTTCAATTATTTAATAATGCACAGTGTTGTCGTCAAATTATTCCAAGTGGATATTGATGTTTCGGGTTTTCCTAGCTTCGAAGTTTAATATCATTCATGGCAATGCAGTATGCCAGTCAGAAGTTGCAATGTGGGGTTCAGGCAATTCTGTCCAGAGTGTTGTGTGGATCGTGGCAGTATCACATGTTAGACATTTTCCTTGATAAGTGCAGTCACAGTATGCTTTTAAAATTGTTGCATGTAAAAATTTAAATTACATGGTAATTTCCCGAGTTGTGTGACCCCTAAAGCAAAATGTTTTGCAACGTTCTGCAACAAGCCTTCAGCTGATCAAAAATGTTCTGCAGGAGATGCATGTATGTATATATATATTCGTATTATATGCATTTTTAAATTCTATAACACATAAATTCCTATTCACTAAGAAATACAGAAAATATTTGTCAGGCGGATCTTTTTTTTTTTCCTTTACGTTAAGGCAAAAAATTGATTCACCCCACAATTGCTTTTCAATGAAGTCGTTTATTCTACGACGTGTATTTCACAGGGTGTCTACTCATCTGGAAAACCTGGAAAAGTCAGGGAAATTTGAAATACAAAGGCCAAAGTCAGGGAAATTTGAAATTCATTGTTATAATAAATAGCTTATTAAAATAATTTTCCTGAACTGTGCTTTTCATATTGAAAGTTGTTAAAAACTTAACTTTTTTCGGAACTTCTTCCAAAAATTACCATTTTGCACCAAAACTAATATAATTTATATAAAATTATTAAGCCCATATATTTCTCAGGAGAAAATGTTTGCCAAATACAGAACGAAAACTAGAATTTTTTTTTTTTTGGCTAAATTATCTAATCTGTAAGGGATTTTGATCATACCAATCTCCTTTGTCTTATATATAGTCATACACATTTTAAATGGAATAGAAGATGAAGCATCAGCTTTGCGATTATATAGTTAAACTCTTTTATAATGAACTCAAAAAGGGCCAAATGAAAACGTCGTTGTAAATATTTAATTAGTGCAAGTTTTTAGTGTAAAGAAATTCAGTTTTGTATTTGTAAATTCACAGTAATTAAGTTATAAATGGCTTTGGGGTTGATGGTAGTGGATTTTATGGTCTTGAAACTTATTTTTATTACGCAAATTTTAATGCGTTGTGTGTTGTTTACTGTAATTAGCGACTGGAAATCGATTAAGACTTGGTCTGGAAAAGTCAGGGAAGTTTGAAACGGAATTTGGGCAGACAACCTGATTGTACTTTTTAGCACGTTCCGCTTTGGGGTGAGTACCCATCTCTGTTGAACAGGTTATCAAAATCGCTAAAATTGTGTCACCTCCGCTGAAAATTCTGTGACAACAGATTGCAGCAATATTTGCCTTTTTATGTATTTAAATTGTGAAAGATTCCATTTAATGGGGGGAGGGGGAGGGCATTTTCTGGGAATGGAGGATGCTCTCAAGGTTTTCTGGTACCTGCGTGCATATTCAGTGGTTGAATTAAACGTATTAATCATCAATTGTTGTACATTTTGTTAATTATATTAATAATTGGTTTATAAAATGATTAGTAATCGCATTCTATAACATTAGCAATGATATATTTTTTTCTCCCGTATATTAGGCCAACGGGATAAAGCTTGGCCCACAGACTTCAACGACTAACCCTAACATGCCAAGTGGTGGGCAGGGTAGTAGTCAGGCTGGGGGCTGCTGCTGATCACCTGCTCTCATGAAATCAACAAAACGGGATGGAACGAATGTCGTGCTCGTCATTTGGATTTATTAGCTGTGCAGAAAAAAAGTCTTTACTTCAAGAGCAGGCCGCTGGCCATTCCAGATTGGTTGCCTGTTGTGACATTTTCAGTTACAATAAGATAATATCCTTGTTAATTTTAATCTTAAGTATTATTAACTTATTGTTATTAAAATTTCTTATGAGCCATCATTTATTGTTTTTTTAATTGCATTATTAATATATATATATCTGCATCCTATTTTATCTTCTGTACATGTATGTGAAAAGTATATAAACGAACAATTCCCCATTGTCTTCTGCCGAACTTCCTTGTCATCGTGTCCTTGTGGCGTCCCGATGCTTCTTTGTAATTGCACGATAAGGATTACAAAAAATGAATTACGAATACCTTAAATGAAATTTTTTTGATCACATCACTGAGGTTTTCGAACTGGTGAAACGTTTGTGTCATCCACCACTTATAACCGCTATGTAAAATAATCGTGTGGATCCTAGACAATTTATTAATTTGGAAAAACATGTCATTGTGATTGATATGCATGTAATAAATACATTAACCAATTAACTATTACGTAATGTCCACCGACATTTTTACATGGCTTTTGGCGACATTATTTGAGATACATGTATCGACTTGTTCCAATGAAATATCAACTGACGTTTATTCTGGGTGTTTTTAAAACCTTTGTTTCAAGATTACTAAACATGTGAATTTAATTATTATAAAGTAATAATTATTACTTTATAATAATTATTATAACAGGACCTGCGTATTTGTTGCGCTTAATCTAGTCATTCATTTGCACTACCACAATAGCACAGCTACATTACTTTTTAGTAATAAATCATTTTGGTAAAAATGCAGTGGCCGATATGGTTTGGCGCTAAAATTGGTAGAGAGACAAAAGGACATTTGGCAAAAGTATCGGTTATTGCATTTTAACCTGCATTTTTTCGATGTTTTTCTTTTTAACGAGGATTTTTTTTTTTTTGTATACTGCATATTTTTTATATATATATTTCTTATACAAGATGGCCTTCCAAATTTCCTTTGCTGGTTATGTATTATTGGATGGCTGAAGCAATAGTGTTAGTGCTTTCAAACGCAGAATATCATTTTATGGTTTAAATATATATATTACGCTGCACAGTGTCAAAAACATTTTAATGTAGAAAATGCAAAAATACATTGCATGACTGTATGTTACAGACTGTCCTATGTGTGTTGCACAGACTCTAACATATGTGCTACACAGAATGTAAATTACATGAACTGTAGGATCATGTCTCTGAATCTTTGTTATGTGTGGTATGTGTTTAATAAAATTTCATTGGATAATATTTATCAATTGTTTCCTGTAATTTCATTGATTGACGTTTCCCAACGTTTTTTTACATTGGTGAAAATTTCAAAACAACGATCAGTTTCAAAATTGTAAAAATAATAATAAAAAAACATATTTAACTGTATAACTAAAAATGTACGTTGTAACCTCTGTCATCATAAGTAACCAACTCACAAATGTATTATAATAAATGCTCATAGAGGAAGATCGATTGCATCAGTCATAAAGTATGGATGATCGTCATCATATTCGACCATTATCTACTATCCACTGCTGGATGAAGGTCTCTCCAAATGCTTTCCTCACAAGTCTATCCAGCAGTTCGCTTCCACGTCACTCCAACTTGTTTTCCTATTTCATCCACCCATCTATTTTGAGGACGTTTTCTAGGTCTTTGGTGGTCTCTTGGAATCCAGTTGAGAATTTTTGTTGTCCATTGTTGATCAGTTTGTCTTGCAATATGCCCAGCCCATTTCCATTTCGGACTTTTTACTTTAGCAATGATGTCCTCTGCTCCGGTTTACTCCCTCACCCAAGTGTTTCTGTTTCGATCTCTCCTAGTTATTCCAAGAATGCACCTCTCCGTGCTCCTTTGGGTTGTCTGTAACTTCCGTATTGCTCCAACTGTTAGACCCCATGTCTCTGATCCATAAGCGAGAGAACTGACAATACACACTGGTTGAAGACTTTTCTCTTTTAGACACAAAGGCAATTTATCTTCAGGATAAAACTGTTTCTTCCAAATGCACTCCAGCCAATTTTAATATGGCTGTTGAGGTCTTTCATAATGTTTCCATCCATTGAAATCAGCTGGCCAAGGTAAATATATGAATCAGCAATTTCTAGCTCAATGTTGTCAACTTGTACTTCTGTTTCTTTTACGAAATTATTGAACATGATTTTAGTTTTTTGTAGGTTCATCTTGAGTCCAACTTCTTTACTTCTAGTTGAGAGCTCCTGTACCATGTCTTGGAGTTCTAATGGGTTCGTTGAAAAAATAACAATGTCATCAGCAAACCGCAAATGATTTAAGTATTCACCATTTATTTTTATTCCCTTGTTATTCCAATTTATCTGCTGAAAAATCATCTGTAAAGCTGAAGTAAAAAGTTTTGGAGAAATGGTATCTCCCTGCCTCACACCTTTGCCAAGTTTGATAGTTTTGGTATCTTTATGTAACCGAAATTTTGCACTTGCATTTTTATACACACGTTTCACCATGTCAATGTACACATCCTCAATGTCTGTTGATCTTAAAGAGTTGATGACTGCTGATGTTTTAATAGAGTCAAAGGCCTTCTCATAGTCAATAAATGCCACACACAATGGAAGTTCATATTCATGTGTTCTTTCAATTAATTCTCTTAATACTTGAATATGGTCCACTGTACTGAATCCACTTCGAAATCCAGCTTGTTCTCTTGGTTGAGCTGCATCTAATTTTTTCTGCAGGCGATGTGTTAGCACTTTTGTGAAGATTTTATAAATAGCAGGTAACAAGCTAATTGGTCGGTAATTTTTCAAATCCTCTTTATCACCTTTTTTATGCAAAAGAATTACTGTTGCAGAATCCCATTGGTTTGGTATGTTACCACTGTTGAGGCATTTGGTAAAGAATTTTGCAAGTATGTCTTCTACATGTTCTCCAGCTTCTTTTAAGATATCTAATGTAATGCCATCATCGCCAGGGGCTCTTCCTTTCTTCATACTTTTTATTGCAAATGAAACTTCTTCTTTTAAGATTTTAGGAGCTGTTCCTTCGACTATCTCAGAGTCTTCGTTTAATCCACTGTTACTTTCATATAGTTTTTTGTAGAATTCTTCAACTCTTCTAAGTATTTCTTCCCTATTTCTTGTTACGGTGCCATCCTCTCCTTTTAATGCAATGATGTGTTTCTTCCCAACAGATAAACTTCCTTTAACAACCCTAAGGCTCTTGTTATTTTCAATGGCCTTCCTTACTAACTCACAATTGAATTTTCTTATGTCTTCTTTCATGTTTTTGCGCAAAGTTTTACAAAGTTCTATGTACTCAATCCTGGAACTGGTATTTTGATTGTCCACCTTCATAAGTCTTCGCCTTTTCATGAGTTGTTTCGTCTTCTCAGATAATTTGCTATTCTGCTTTTTACATGTTACACCACCAATTTCCCCAGCAGTTTCAATTATTGTCTTAACAATGAAGGAAGCAATGAATGGAAGCAAACTGCAGAGGAAACATCAGATGTTCAAAGCGCAGAGAAAACCATGGTGATGATTTGTGTAATCTCACTAAGCCATACTGTATAAACTGTCATCAAGAACATGAGGCAACCTTCCATGGATGCGCGGTTAAAAGAATCAAACTAACAGCGAGAGAAAAAGTCTGTAAGGAACAGTACGGTCGCTCCACCAAACCTCCGCGACGCCAGCAACACCCTATGAATACAATTCTGCCAACCAAAAATCCAATCACTTTTGATGAGTACAAGAAAACCTGGAAACCCAAAAACCTTCGACAAGACTCTTCTTTTTTGACCTCGTCTCCTCGGAAGACAGGAAGTTATAATTTCCCAAATTCTTCATTAATGATGTAAGTTACTTCTTCCCTGTCTACTAAGATCAAAAACAACAATATCATTGTCAAAATTGTAGAATCCAAAGAGGTTGGATTCAAACCAACTCCCGGTACCTGCTCTCATTGTTGCGTCTCAATCATCGAACCATAACCCAGCACAGACAGCATATCACAAGGTGGACATCGCTAAAACCAAACTTCTTGCTCAACTATCGTTTTAATTTCTAACGATACCTTTCCTGCACAATCAAACATTGATGTTGTGGAACCTAAAGTCATCAACAACATGAGACAACCTTCCATGGGTGCCCTGTTAGAAAAGTCAAACTAACAGAGAGACAAAAAAAAAACTGTAAGGAACCGTATGGTCTCTCCACCAAACCTCCGCGACGCCAGCAACACCCCATGAATACATTTCTGCCAGCCAAAAACCCAATCACTTTTTATGAGTACAAGAAAATCTGAAAACCCAAAAACCTTCGACAAGGCTCTTCTTTTTTGACCTCGTCTCCTCGAAAGAAAGAAAGTTCTAATTTCCCAAATTCTTCATTAATGATGCAAGTTACTTCTTCCTCGTCTATTAAGATCAAAAACAACGACGTTGACTCTGCATTGCTGTCAAAAAGAAGCAAACTCCCTCCTGAACTTTCACCCCTCCTGAATGCACTCTGTGCTCGGTTTTAGTACTGTGCTGCGTTATTTCTGTCCGTTTTCTGTTTTGTTCTTGGACTTTGGTGTTTCTCCAAGCATTTTGGCTTGGAATTGTAGAACATTAAAAAATAAGGCACCACTCTTATCACAATATGCGAGCAAACAATGTGCCAATTTTAGTCACATCAGAATCAAATGTGGCGTTCAATTTTCAACTAAAGTCTTATATTGCATACCACGCTACTCCGATCAATGACCTTTCAAAAGCATTCATTTTCATACATAAAGGACTCCACCAATGTTTACATACAGTGCCTCTTCCACCCGAAGGAATCTCGGTTGTGGCTATTCGAATTGGATATATATATCCGACCAAATGCAGTTTTTACTGTCTCGCAACTCAAAGATCTGTTTCGAACCTAATCTTCCAACTATCATCACGGGGAATTTTAATGCATATCACTCTAGATGGGGTAATGTGCGTACAAATAGGAATGGAAACACTGTGCATCAATTTGGTCAAGAGGGAAAACTAGTACTACTAAATGATGGCTCACACACACCTTCTTTAGAGCCAATTACAATTCGGCTCTTAATCTAACATTTGTCTCTCAACAGTTGGCCGCCACTTCCACATTGTGCGTCAAACCAGATTGCCTTGGCAGCGACCATCTTATCATCGCCATTTCAGAAATCACATCATCCCCCACACCATGCACAAGAAAATTCACTAACTGGAAAAACTTTGCAGACAATATTTCTACATATATTAAAGACCTAGATGCAGATGAATTCACCTCACTTAACCGACTATTTACTAACTCACTCGATAAAGCCAGAAATTCACCTCTGACAGTTCCTGGCTGTCAGCGGAATCCCGCATCCGTAAATAAATTTCTAGCTCTTCAGCGGTGACTCAAAAACAAAATCTTTCGACGTGGTTTAATTGAGGACTCTGTTGAACTGAGGAAAACCAATGCAAAGCTAAAACACTTAATTCTTTCAAGTCGAAGAAAGACTTGGATTGACTTCTGTGACCAAATAAATGCCCATACATCAGTTAGTTTGGTATGGAAAAAAAAATCGCGGCATTAACAATCCACTCACCCCTAGAAGTCAATGGTTCGCCCTAGTTTGTGTGCTGGGCTCCACGCAAGAAGCTGCAGAAACACTACTTAAGCACTTCAATAGACACTCGAACACCTATACTCTCACGCCAAATCTACAGCGCACCCCTGGTCTGAAACAGCTAATTGCTATTTTCTCTGCAAATTAACACTAAATTCAATTTTTCGGAACTCTGGCTTGCCATTCGTAATAGCAATAAAGGTAGTTCATCCAGACCTGACGGCATACCTTACGGCGCTTTCATCTGTCTACCAACAACTGTGGTTACGAAACTTCTAACGTTCTATAATTACATCTGGGAGCATCAGGTCTTTCCGGAAGAGTGGAAAAGATCTCGCATTATTCTATTGCTCCAGCCTTCTAAACTAGCTACCTTTCCATCAGCCTATCGGCCCATCTCATCGTGCACGCTCAAGTTTCTTGAAAGAATGGTTAGCGATAGACTTCAATACTTCTTAAACATTAATCGTATTCTTCCTGACTGTATGGCTGGTTTTCGTCGAAATCGATCAACAGAATGAATCTTATCGACCTCGCATCCTTACTTTATAGCAACAAAAGTCTCGGACTACACTCAGCAATCCTTTTTCTGGATCTACAATCAGCTTTTGACTCCGCTTCGCACTCTGCCATTTTGCAAAAGCTTACTTCTATTGGGATATGCGGAATGCACTGACATGTATTAATTCCTACCTTTCCAACCGCCTCATCCAGGTTCGACTTGGTAATCCCTTCTCCTCTACAGTCACCCCCAGAACGGGGGTCCCTCAAGGAGGGGGGTATTGAGTCCTCTGTTATTTAACGTCCTTTTGGCTGATCTCTCATCATACTTTTTAGTGACGTCAATGTTTTTACCTTTGCCGATGACCTTGCCGTGTTGTGCTAATCACGGGACGTACAAAGTCTTCAGAGTAAACTACAAGAGGCAGCTAATGTCCTCAACATTTTCTGCAAGACCTGGGAGCTGTCCATTTCCCATGATAAGAAAATTGTTTTACCCATATCCAGAAACACTACTCTTGCCAATAGAGTCTATATCACTATTGAAAATAATATTATTAATAATACTGTTAAACAACATCGATTCCTAGGAATTATATTTGATAACCGTTTTAATCGGAAAAGTTGTATTAACAACATCAAAGATTCTAAATCAACCGAATCAACATGCTCAGATGCCTTGCGGGAAAAACATGGGGCGCATCTCCCCAGAGATTATCACAGCTCTATCGATCCCTTATTCTCTCAAAAATTCTGTATGGGTCATCAGCATTTTCGTTTTGTGGAAAAACCATCGCCGCTTATTTGGAGTCAATCCAGTCAAAGGCCCTTCGAATCTGCTACTGAGTCCCCAGATTCACGCACCTGGACTCTTTGAGAACTGAATCTGACATCCTGCCCATTGTGGATCAGCAAAAAAAACCGCTTTACTCTATTTCTAATAAAATTGATATACTTCACTCCTCATCACAGAATCCACGCACGTCTCCATTCCAGACTTGACTCCTCTGAATTTTCTACCTTCTATTGGAATTCTCTACAACTATCTGTGATTTCCTATCAATCAATACCGGTTTCAACACCACATTGGCTGTTGGTTCGGCCTCAAGTTATACCATATATCAAAAATATGCCGAATGGACATATAGCCAGCCCTGAGATTCTCCGGGCCACAACCTGCGACGCTATTCAGAATTTGAATCTTTCAAATCAGAAAGTCTTCACCGATGGATCATATTATGCATTTAAAAATATGTGAGGAACTGCTGTTTTCGTCCCATTAAGCAAGCTTATTCTCAAATTTCAACTCCAACAGTGCTTCTTTTCAACTGATACAGAATTAATTGGTCTTTTTGAAGCTGCTAAATTGGTCCTGAATTTTGGTTCAACAGAACCTGTTATTTTCTGCGACTCACAAGCCGCCTTGTTCGGTCTCCCTTCGGACCCTCATTAATGGACTTTCAATGGATATCAACTTTATTATTCTGGACATATTGAACATCTCCTCAAAATGCCCTCTCGCCCAAAAACCTTAAACATTTTGCTAGATCCCAGATCTTGGAATCCGGCTGCACTTCACCTTCTCAGCCAATCACCACATAGTTTAAATCGGTCCTAATGCTAAAAGTGTTATGGAAATTCAAATCTCGCAGGCTGCCAACTGCCGAAAGGTAGGAAAAATCTCACACTGGTCGACCTACTGAAGCACTCTGATATTTCTGACACAAAAAAAACTTTCGCGCTACAAGTTCAATGCTATCCTATTAACTGAGGTTGCCAGGAAGCAAGATTTTTCTTCTTCAAAAGGCGGGGAAGGAGTCCGTAAGGTGAAAATATTTCCTTAATAAAAGGAAACTATTTAATGGGCTTAGAATTTCAATGTAATGGAAATATAGCTAAATATAGCCCAGCCTAGAGTAAAAGATTCTTTGATGTCCCTCAAAAGATTTTTAAGGGTGTATATAAAGGGGTTTACCGACCGCTTTCCTAGCAGACAAGGCCAACTAGATTTACTACAGGCCTGCTCACGTAGATTTCAAAGGGGTGTCCCCACTTTCTTTTTGGAGGCATGACTAGAAGGGTTGTTCATAGGGGACGCCAAATCACAGGTACAAACATGCCATATGCTTTCATGTGTTTGCAGCAGTTAACCGAAGATTAAAAAGGGTTTCTGGGTTTTCTATAATTTTTACATGATATTTATTTGTGATAATAATGATAGTTTCTTGTTGTGTTCCATTTAGCCTATTTATATCTGCAGTATTAAGGACACAGTAAGTGTTTATTCTGTATTTTGTTTTTCGGTGACATGCTGTTCTATTATGTAGTTTGTATTTTCAAGTAAAATTATTTTGGAAAGAATTGCTATTCATGAATACCTGATTCTTTATTTTTATTATGTGATGTATTAAAAATTTGGCTTGTGTCAAAAGTTATTAGAAATCATGTATTCAATATTATACATTGTATTTAATATATACAATATTATACAATGTATAAAATATTATACATTGTGTAGTTATATCATCAGTTTATTGTAAATTCATGTGTTAATTTCATTAACATTCCATTAAAGTCTTTCCAAACAGGTGTCAAGCCTTCTAATTAATTCTTTATTTTATAATTAATTATAATAAAAATAATTAAATTATTAATTAGTTGGTTAAAATTCTATATAATTCTATTTTATTAACCATTAAAATAAAGTCTGCTTTTATATGCATTTTGCAATTTAGCTTTCAGTGTAAACTATCAATTCATTATCAGTTATTAATCATGCCTGAGAAATCATTTCATCCAATAAACCGTCTTCAGTGTAAATAAAAGAGTAGAAAAAGGTATGTAAGATTTAAATTTTAGTTTAAAAACTTGTTACGAAAGTTTGTCATATCACGGTAACATCAACGTCGTTGGAAAATAAAATACGATAACTTTTTGAGCAAAAAGCAATATATTTCTGTATGTAATCAGAAACTGGGCTATTAATTGGCATTTATAGTCTGTTAAATTGAGAATATTAACCCAGGTAGCAGGCGCCCTCTGTCGGAGAAAAACTGCTTGAGAGAATCGCCACTGCGAAAATTTGGGGACAGGTTTTTCCACAGCGTTTAAAGGCTCACACGTGGAGTGACCTATGGTAAAGTCCGTTTGTATTAGACTTAGAAAGAAACAAAATGAACGAAAATTCGAATAGTTTTCTAGATCGTATGATTAGTCCAATACTTTCTTTTTTCTTCTTTTTGAATCTTCCTGTTAATCTAATTGAGCTTTACTCTAGGACCCAAACATATAAGTATAGGAATTAACCTTCCCTGAAAAACAAAGGTAAATTATCTTTCACGAAATTTCCTTGAATAATGTGGCAACTTAACGAACAAACAAATATTTATACCACACGGCCATGTGTGTGTGATTCCTCGTTATCAATATTTTTTGTGAACTTATTAAACACCAAGTCTAGTCAAGATAATTTTTGGTTTCCGTATCTACCTTTTCCTTATTGTTATTACCTTATTACAACTATCTGTATGTTATCGATTAGTTTATTTTGTTTACTGTTTACAGTGCTGCTTCCTGAAACTGATTAAAAAAATTCTTTTGCATCACAAGCTTATGAAAGTTGAAACAACATGTTTTGATTGTAATACGCAGCGGTTACCAGTGATAAACATGAATTTGCAACAAAGCCATCAGTGGAGTCCTCAGGCTCAGAAATCGAGGTAAAGGATTAAAATTAAGGTCACCAGACGTCCCGTTTTAATCTGGACAGCCTTGCTTAGGGTGAATGTGTCCCTAAGGTCCCTGTGGGATGCAGAATTGTCCCGCTTGGGGAAGTGGTGCAGCTAAATAATTAACTAATAATAATAGTTTATTTCTTACTTACAACTACACTATTAAGTTGTGTATTCCTTGGAGAGCATATATTTCTTTTCATGCAATGCATGTTTTTACAGGCAGGCATTTATTGTTGCATGCAACATATATATTATTATTATCTTTAAATTCCCAGTAATTCCTTTAATCTACATCGTCTCAGCCAGCGTTTACAATGTAAAGAGTCCCACATAAATGCCAGTGACAAAAAGATTTGGACCTTACACAAATTTCGTATCTAACCTAACTCTTTTTTCCTTCACCCTTTCTATCCATACCCCAATTGGTTTCGCTTTGCATAAATTCCGTTTCGCCAAAAGCACGCTAACTTCCTTGTCGGATTGCATGCTACTACCTTGTTGGGTTGTTGTTCCCCTCGTTTGTTCGTTTTATTTCTGGTTGCCATGACAGTTTAGCGTTTACAAATTTATAGTATTTAGAATAATTCTTACCTTTACATTTCGACATCCGCTGTTTAATATGACTGTTAGTGGTTTTTTTGTGTAAATATGTCTTGTTTTTCATTTGTCGACATTAATGACCATAATAGCTCATAGCAGGAGACTAGAACGTCTGGTGTGCAATCCTTTTGTGCATGTACGTGGAATCTGTAAATGCAAGCATGTTGTCGCTTAGGTACTAGTAATGCCAAGACATGCTATAAATTAGCTATATCTGCTAAAAAAAAATAGCTAGATGTTCTAAAATATTAACTAGATCTGGTAAAATACCTCCATTAAAATATCTTCTTTAAAATACTTTCTGTGAAATATCTCCTCTAAAATATCTCTTTTAAAATACTTCCTCTAAAATACCCTGTCTAAACTACCTCCCCCAAAATACCTTTTCCAAAATACCTTTTCTAAGATATTTTCTCTTCTGGTCAGATGTTAGTTTTCTAGCTAATAACTATTATTGGATAGAAACACTGGTAGGAATTTTTGCAAAGTCCATGTATATGTGCAAAAGGATTTCACATCAGGCATTCTGGTCTCCCGGTATGGGCTAGTGTGCATACGCTGGAATTTATGTGCAGATATGGTGCTTACAGTTCTCGGATTTAGTTTTAAGAGTATAGCATCAGTTTTGGCGACGAAAAGAGTTTAGTGAATGGAATTTATTATAAATTTTCATCCCCAATTGATTTCTTAAATATCTTCAAATCATTTACTCACTTGTATTCTTTAGTTAATTTATTTCATCATCTAAGTCTTGGCAGTGGCGGATTTATAAAATTGCCGCCCTTAGGCACAGCCTGTACTGCCGCCCCCTCCCTCCTTTACTAAGAAAGGAATATTTGTTAAAAAAGAAACGCATATCATACTCTTAACATTTGATATGTAAAGGAGATTTTTCATATAATTATTCAAACTAATAAGATACAACTCAAAATTATTACTACCATAGTCTCCGACTTCCTGGATTTGAGACACTTTTTGAATCCACAATAATTTTAGTTTGGAATCCTGGAGCCTCTGATGTTTTTACGTGTATTTGGGAAAAAAACACGTACGCATCCTTGCATGAATTTTTTCGTTATTAGTTCAAGTTTTTTATTATTCATTCGTTTACTATTAGTATATCATCATCATATTCAACCATTATCTATCCACTGCTGGATGAAGGCTTCTCCAAATGCTTTCCACAGAAGTCTATCCTGAGCAATTTGCTTCTACGTCATCCCAACCAGTTTTCTTATCTCATCCATCCATCCAGTTTGAGGACTTTCCCTTTTTTTAAGACCTATTCTAGGTCTTCGGTGGTCTCGTGGAATCCAGTTGAGAATTTTTGTTGTCCATTGTTGATCAGTTTGTCTTGTAATATGCCCAGCCCATTGCCATTTTGACCTTTTTACTTTAGCAATGATGTCCTTTCCTCCAGTTTGCTCCCTCACCCAAGTGTTTCTGTTTCGATCTCTACTAGTTATTCCAAGCATGCACCTCTCCATGCTCCTTTGGGTTGTCTGTAACTTCCGCATTGCTCCAACTGTAGACTTCATGTCTCTGATCCATAAGACAGAACTGACAATACACACTGGTTGAAGACTTTTCCCTTTTAGACGTGAAGGCGATTTCCCCTCAGGATAAAACTGTTTCTTCCAAATGCACTCCAGCCAATTTTAATATGGCTGTTGAGGTCTTTCATAATGTTGCCTTCCATTGAAATCAGCTGGTCAAGGTAAATATATGAATCGGCAGTTTC
>QLNU02014802.1:74803124-74831046 GCA_006491805.2 Dysdera silvatica | reverse complement strand
AATATGCACTATGTTGATTCTCAAACGAAATCAATATCAGTCTGTTCATGAATTATATAATTATTTCTTCAGGCCGAGTGGCCTTCATCAAACTTGCCCATTGCTCGCCGGGAAGACCAGTATAAAGATTAATAACATAACCTTAACTATCAATGTAAACACAAATTTCATCTTCTTAAATAAAATTAATATTGTATAATAACATACATGCGGCTCTTACGTACTTTGATTAGTGTTTCCCAAGCTCCTCTTCCAAGTCCTAAATTTCGCATTATGTGTAAACAACTGCTTCTTTGCTCTTTCCATTCCTTTCCATTTAAACACCCAAATCCTATATAATAAAATCATATAACTTTTACTCTAGTCATATTTCTTAGAATCTTTAATAAATGTTTCAAATATACTTTACCACAGAAAAAATAATTGTTTTATCACTTGCATATTGCTTCAAATAACTTTAAGAACTGTGTTATGTGTTGTTCATTATGTATAAGCTGTGTGCCCCACGTGTGACTATTGTGGTAATATTATAGAGGGTATTCATAAAAGAAGTATACAACTTCGAATTTTATTTGCATCGAAACTATAAAAGCTAGAAATCTAGTTCTATTTTAATAACTTTGCAACAATCAAAGTTTTTTTTTCTGCATAGTTAGAATTTCTCCACATGCGCCCCGCTGTTTTCTAGGATAGTGTGTAAACGAAAGTTTACTTCCCCCCACGTTCGATGCACAATGTCGGCTGTTATACTGGGGACGCTTGCACGCTGACTATATTTTATATGTTTATTGATGGAGACGCTTTTCCTGGATTTTGTTATTTAATTAAAAAAAATTTAAGTTTCCAGCTATTGTAGTTTCGATGCAAATAAAATTTGAAATTGTATATTTCTTTTATGAATACCCTGTATTAGGAATGTAAGCAGGTCATAATGTATTGCACAATTTTTTCCTTAATATGGAAGAGGCTTTTACAGGGTCACGGGGCCCCCATAAGTCTTAGAAGGGCCAATTAAAAGAGCAGAGGCCATAATTGCAAAGCAAGGCTTGGAACGGGCCTCTGCCAGAAAAGAGTTGGAAACCATATATCGACACAGGTATCGACGTAAATTGTGCAGCATTTCCAGAAACATTCACTTGGATTCCTAATTAGGGCAGCTCTCATATTCCGTGGACTATTTCACTAATCTGGGTTCGACTTCCAGACGCCAAACTTGTTTGTTTACAAGCGTTTTTGATCGGAGGTTACGCAAAGCCATCTCTCCCATCCTGACGTACAACGCTCTCATGGGACGTAAACTATACTAATACCAAAAATAAAATATTGTGGAATATGCTACTCGGGGTGTGTACTTCACCCGTTAGACATTGATTTTGTCTCCTTCGGTTCTATGGTGAATTTAGTAGCTAAGTACGTCCATATTCACTTTCACTTTCGCTTTATTTATTTATCAAGACACGGAAAATTGCAATTACAATATCAATTCCTTGATAGGAGATCAAGGGAAAAAAAGCTAAACAATTAGCTTGACAAGTCCCGATCTCCTTACATACTGCCAAAAGAAAAAACTTTACGTTTAGTAACAATTAAACTACAATATTTGGAGGAAAAATAATATAAAGTGTAATAATTTAACAAGTTAAAACGAACACAGCAATATATAATACATGTAAAATGTAAACATAAGTAAATACAAATTCTAAGTGAAAATATAAGATTCAAATATACACGTAGTTCTCAGCTATGCAAGTCTATCAATTTCTTCCAAACGAATCTCAATCAAAAAATGCAGTTCTTTCACCTCAACGGACAGCCCCCACGTACAAACAGACAAATTGCCTCGGATGAGATCCCCAGACTCTATACAATAATTTCTGCCACCCACGTAGCAGGGATAACACAATTGCCAAATATGGTCAACACAGAAAAGCCTCCGGAGCGAGATTTTTGTGAGTTTTTCGTGAAGGAATTTATTATACAATAATTTTTGCCACCCAAGTATATGTAGCTCAAACTAGAGCTTTATTATTTTTGGAGAAAAAGAGACGCTTTCCCCGTCCTGGATTCGAACCAGGGTCCCTCCGTCTCGCACGGAGTGTCTTAGACTGCTAGACGAACGAGGACAGGAAACAACGCTCTCTTTCTCCGTATATAAGGATGTAAGATATTATTACCCTTCACAGGGATAACACAATTGCCAAATAATGGTCAACACAGAAAAGCCTCCGGGGCGAGATTTTTGTGAGTTTTTCGTGGGGGAATTTATTATACAATAATTTTTGCCACCCATGTATATATAGCTCAAACTAGAGTAATATATAATAGCAATTGTGTTATCCCTGTGAAGGGTAATAATATCTTACATCCTTATATACGGAGAAAGAAAGCGTTGTTTCCTGTCCTCATTCATCTAGCGGTCTAAGACACTCCCGTCTAAACGCAGAGACCCTGGTTCGAATCCAGGATGGGGACGGCGTCTCTTTTTCTCCAGAAAAGCTCTAGTTTGAGCTATAATATACACGTGGGAGGCAAAAATTATTGTATAATAAATTCCCCCTAGGAAAACTCACAAAAGTCTCGCCCCGGAGGCTTTTCTGTGTTGACCAATGTTTGGCAATTGTGTTATCCCTATGAAGGGTAATAATATCTTACATCCTTATATATGGAGAAACAGAGCGTTGTTTCCTATCCTCGTTCGTCTAGCGGTCTAAGACACTCCGGACAAGACGGGGGGACCCTGGTTCGAATCCAGGACGGGGAAAGCATCTCTTTTTCTCCAAAAAGGAAAAAGCTCTAGTTTGAGCTATAATAGAAACGCGGGTGGCAAAATTTATTGTATAATAAATTCCCCCACGAAAAAATCACAAAAATCAGGCCCAGGAGGCTTTTCTGTGTTGATCTTATTTGGCAATATCCCTGCGAAGGTTAATAATATCTTACCCCAGACTCTATCTATAAATTAATCTCTATCTATAAATTCACTAAATTAATTTTTTATGTTAAGCTGACCGTATTCCTTCTGTTAGATGATCTCACTAGAAAATTGTCCCGTTTTACGAAAGTTGTTTTGAGGCTCCGAACTCAAATAGACCAGGAGCAGATTTACGATTTAATACTTACAGGCTATTACGCGTATATGTAACTTACCGGAAGGAAAACCTTTGAAGACCTGTAATGATCTATCCAAAGCTGAAGGGTGACTAAGGCCTTCTTTTGCTAAGTTGTATTCATTGAATACCACTGTATAATTGGATCCAAATTTGAGACTAAGAATGTAAAATAAATAAAAGACACACTTAAAAAGGAAGAATTTGAATGCATAACTGCAATAGAAATATATCAACTACTGGGAATGTTTCTTTTGAAAATTTTTCAAAACAAAGAGGTAACATTGTCAACATCCAGTGCCGGATTTATAAATGGGCAAGTTGGGCACTTGCCCAGGGCGCCAAATTTCAAGAGGCGCAAAAGGCAGCAATTTTTTTCAAATTGAAGTTTATTTACCGTAGAATTCTGTCGATCAGCTTTCCCCGAGAAGGAGCCCTCCACCTTTTATCTAAATCTGAAATTCTTTAAAATTGCGTGATATAACTCCTGCGCCTCCCTAGAGCAGATCCAAGAAGGGGCATGCAACCCCCCCCCCCGAGAATAATAAATTTACATTAAAAATGATTATTTTCAAGTAGAAAATAAAACTAAACTTACAAATGAGTTTTTGAGCTGTGCTTCCTCCCTAAAATTTTGTCTTCACCCGTCTTTTTCCCCCTACCCCAAATACCCAATAAAAAATCCAAACAATCGTCGTCAAATAAAATTAATTTATTCATAGAAAAATACCAAATGGATGGGGCGTCAAATTTTTATTGACGCAAAAAGCTGCGAACTTCGCCTTTCTTTTAATTACAATATCATCATCATCATCATCATATTCAACCATTATCTATCCACTGCTGGATGAAGGTCTCTCCAAATGCTTTCCACACAAGTCTATCCTGGGCCATTCGTTTCCACGTCACCCCAACCTCTTTTCTTATTTCATCCACCCATCTAGTTTGAGGACGTTTTCTAGGTCTTCGGTGGTCTCTTGGAATCCAGTTCAGAATTTCTGTTGTCCATCGTTGATCAGTTCTTCTTGCAATATGCCCAGCCCATCGCCATTTCAGCCCTTTTACTTTAACAATGATGTCCTCTACTCTAGTTTGCTCTCTCACCCAAGTGTTTCTTTTTCGATCTCTCCTAGTTATTCCAAGCATGCACCTCTCCATGCTCCTTTGCGTTGTCTGTAACTTTCGTATTGCTCCAACTGTTAGACTCCATGTCTCTGATCCATAAGAGAGGACTGGCAATACACACTGGTTGAAGACCTTTCTTTTTAGACACAAAGGCAATTTCCCCTTCAGGATAAAACTGTTTCTTCCAAATGCACTCCAGCCAAGTTTAATACGTCTGTTGAGTTCTTTCATAATGTTGCCATCCATTGAAATCAGCTGGCCAAGGTAAATATATGAATCAGCAATTTCTAGCTCAATGTTGTCAACTTGTATTTTTGTTTCCTCTACGAAATTATTGAACATGATCTTAGTTTTTTGTAGGTTCATCTTGAGTCCAACTTCTTTACTTCTAGTTGAGAGCTCCTGTACCATGTCTTGGAGTTCTGATGGGTTCGTTGAAAAAATAACAATGTCATCAGCAAACCGCAAATGATTTAAATATTCACCATTTATTTTTATTCCCCTGTTATTCCAATTTATCTGCTGAAAAATCATCTGTAAAGCTGAAGTAAAAAGTTTTGGAGAAATGGTATCTCCCTGCCTCACACCTTTACCAATTTTGATAGTTTTGGTATCTTTATGTAACCGAAATTTTGCACTTGCATTTTTATACACACGTTTCACCATGTCAATGTACACTTCCTCGATGTCTGTTGATCTTAAAGAGTTGATGACTGCTGATGTTTTAATAGAGTCAAAGGCCTTCTCATAGTCAATAAATGCCACACACAATGGAAGTTCATATTCATGTGTTCTTTCAATTAGTTCTCTTAATACTTGAATATGGTCTACTGTACTGAATTCACTTCGAAATACAGTTCGTTCTCATCTAATTTTTTATGTAGGCAATGTGTTAGTACTTTTGTGAAGATTTTATAAACAGTAGGCAACAAGCTAATTGGTCGGTAATTTTTCAAATCCTCTTTAGCCCCTTTTTTATGCGAAAGAATTACTGTTGCAGAATCCCATTGGTTTGGTATGTTACCGCTGTTAAGACATTTGGTAAAGAATTTTGCAAGTATGTCTTCTACATATTCTCCAGCTTCTTTTAGGATATCTAATGTAATACCATCATCACCAGGGGCTCTTCCTTTCTTCATATTTTTTATTGCCAATGAAACTTCGTCTTTTAAGATTTTAGGAGCTGTTCCTTCGACTATTTCAATGTCTTCGTTTAATCCACTGTTACTTTCGTATAGATTTTTGTAGAATTCTTCAACTCTTCTAAGTATTTCTTCCCTATTTCTTGTTACGGTGCCATCCAGTGTTGCCAGATTGGGCGATTTTTTTTAAGTGCCCTCGCTACAAAAATTTTGAATTGAGCGACACGCTACTTCCGTTCCTCTATAATAAAACAAATGTCCGCTTTTAAGTTCCACCAATTCTTCACCTTTTCTTCTGACTTCACTGAGTCCTATAATGACCCAATTGATCTTTTCAAGTTCCTCTTCCAATTCCTGAAGTTTTGCTTCAGAAGCAAGGGATCGTCCATTATACGTAGCCAAGGTCAATAACAAACGGCAGCCTGGGCCATTCCAGTGATTCTTAGCACCCCCTGCTTTCATGCCACACTGACCGCTGCCTTGATCAGGAGCACTCCAACACCTGGAGACTAGGGGCCATGATGTTTGGTTTTTAAGCATAGTGTAGGACTTAGCCATAATTTCACCATGCTGCACAGTGGTCTAGGTCGGGATCATAGTGCGAATTAATTATACGTGTTAGTGAAAACATGGTAATCGAATAAAATTCTTTGTTAATTTTTATAGTGAAAAGAATACAATGAAATATAACCATTTTTGCATATATTTTAACTATGTTTAGTAATTATATTTTGAAATAATTGAAAACTTACCGTTAAAATGACATTTTTATTTACTTCTTTGATTTCACTATGGTTTACATGTATATTTGATTTCACATATAATCATCAATATGTGCATCACACCCATACACCTCACATCTATATTGTACATCACCAACATCTTGTAATTATTCTGATACTTTATATCACTTATAAAGTATATATTGATTAAATTTTTACATATCGTCTACAATTTGCAATGTATGTTTCATAATATACACTGCATTGCAATATCTGTTTAATTGCAACATTTACAATATACATTAATTTATGTGAACTTTATAATTTTTTGTACATAATTTTATTCACAGTGCGAGTATTGTGGAATATTTAACACTAAATATCAAATTAACCAAAAATTACCTTGGAAAAACAGTAATTAACATCGATATATCTACTCGCTGTCTTAAAAGAGGAGTAATTCTTTACATTCAGGAGATTTCAGCAAATATACAGTTTCAGTGTGCAGCTTTAACTTATTTTGGTGACATTTGTCTGAAGGGATAAATATGATATAAATGGGTCTGATTAAAGTAAAAAATAGTTCGTTTAAAACCTTTGTTTGTATGCTCAGCTGAATCCTTTCTTCTGCTACTCTCTGTAATGAATTTAAAATTGTCATGGCTGACATCCAGCATTCATTCTGGCAACGTTCCAGGATACAAGCCATGCTTTGCGTATGCTGAGATTCATGCACAGGCATGATGCTTAGAAATCTGAGACTCATTTTAAGAGTATAGCATGGGTTTTGGTGATGGATGGAGCTGGGCGACCGGGATAATTTTGGAGTTTTACCAAAGTTTGGATTTCTTGAAAAACTGTAGCCCCTGTTGTCTCTGAGCAGTAAAACTTGTAAGCAAACATTTAGGTCCTCTAAAACTGAGCTAAAAACGTAAAAAATGCCATATCCAAACATTTAAACATTTTTGAGAAATAATTAGCAAAGTCGTAGAATCTGCACTGTTATATATGTGTCGGTGTGTGTGTGTGTGGGGGAGGGGGGGCACTGAGGTCCCACAGGCCCATATAACTCTATGTCTATGTACTGCATCAATAAGTAAGTTAGAAATTTGATTCTTGTGAACATTACTAAGTACACATTAACACTGGCATACAAAAGAGGGGGGGGGATTGATGTGAGGCCATAACTCCGCATTGCAATGCTATTTTGTATATATATACATACATATGAATATATGGAGTTGTAGTTCTCCCCTCCCCCTTCTATAAGCTGGCAAAATTGTGTTGTCCGTCATACCACTGAATTTTTTGCAGTGTTGCCAAAAGCAACTGGCAATGGGCAAAGTCACCTTCTGTCATGTTGGAATTGTTAGTGCATTTGGGACGAGGAACATTCCATCTCTGATCTATGAGAGTGTGGCTTATATATAAAACTTTTTTACAAGGTTAGTATTTACTTTTTATGAAATTCATACATGAAAACAAATTATTCTTATCTGTGTCAGGGAATTGGGGGGGGGGGGGACCCCCACAGAATCTATCAAATGGGCACCTTCAGGATAAATCCCTTGCTGTCTGTTTGGATAGACTTTGAGTTATAGCTGAATAGTTGAAATGTTGAATCAGTATATACCTGTAAACCTTAACATCGCTCTAGGCCCCATCCTCATAGATCAGGTTGAAAACCCAATCAGAGCATAAAATATTCCTCTCCTTAAATGTAATCGCTGTGTGTGTGTATGTGGGATGGAAAAATCGTTTTCATGGCATTGAGGAATGCTGGATGCATATTCCCAGGTAAAAAAAAACCCTAAAAAACAAACCCACAAGGATCAATTGTTCCAACATACTTCAATTCGCTTCAATAAAACAAAACACAGCCCACAGAAACACAAAATGGGTACAGATGGTGTTACAAGCATACAAGATGCCTAAGTATTATGTCAGAGAGAGAGTATGATATCACAAGCCAAACTACTACAATTTTTGACAAATTTCAGGAGGAGAGAACATGTGTGACAGACTATGCAGTTATGCCTATAAGTCTGTAACCTCTTCCTTATGAACGTTCTGCATATGCTGATGAACAGCAATGTTATTAGTAAAGTTAATTTTACTGTGCTTACAATTCTTGCAAGTGATATTATAAGTATAGTAAAGTTATAACTTTACTATGCTTATAAAAATTTACTGACTCTAGATTATGCACCTTGTGGTGTTTAGTGTTTTGTTTTGAATGTGGTTTCCTGGCGGTTCCAGTTTCTCTGGCAACCTTGTTCAGATGGCTTCAGTTTTTTTTCGTAGCTTCTTCCATAGTTCTATTCTTCTGCCATTGTCTTCGTAAGCCAGGGACTACTTGTCCCAGGTTAGGAATGTCAGAGAATGTTGAAGACAACTGTCAGTTAAAGTATGGATTCCTATTTTGCTGAATTTATATAGTGGAGAATGCGTAAAGGAGGAATTGTATAAGCTTTTTCCTGTTTTTTTTAAGGCTACAATGCACATTTTCTCCCCATAGATGTAGTAGATGCTGAAGCCTAAAGTTTTTTTTTTCTTCTAATTTTCCTTTCCTTTCAGAGGAAGTAATTTTTTTTTTCAAAGGAAAAACATTAAACATTTTTTATTGCCATTCAGTATCTTACGTTTCCAACAACCACTGGTTCCAGGCTTCCACGAGGCCGTTATTCAGGAACATTATCTATTGGGGCCATCTTGGCCGAAGGCAGAGAAATAGAAAACATCTGGAGGGCAAGGAAAAAAAAAAAATTCCCATATTTTCATTAGTTTAAAAAAATTGCCAAGAATCTCCAATCCTACAAAAATACCATCTTTCCATTATGATAGACTGCTGACTTTCATTGATGTCTGCCATATTGGAAAGTTGGCAAAATTTGCTTAAAGTTCCATAATCTTGAATAATACCTATTGATTTCTATTTGTATAGTTGTCATAATGCCACATCCGATTATTTTGTGCATCTATTTATTGCCTGTAATTTTTGTTCCTTTTAGACCTGCTGTTGCTGCACTAGAATATAACAAAATGAATTTTATTGCGTTTTGTTTGTCCAGCATTTTAAGCACTTTTCTTGAAATCTTTCATAAAATTTGTCCATCTTGGGTGTGGAATTGGATAAGGTGGTGTCCATCATCTCAACAGACACTAGAAATTGCAGAAAAGGAGGTGTTAGAAAGTGAGTGGTTTATTAATATATTTTTTGGTTTTATTTATTTCGTTTTGTTGGTGTACAGTACAGTTCCAAGTATTGGAATGGTCTGTCACAAATGAAAGTGACCTAATATATATTACAATTTCCATTTGAAAAGTTCGGTGAATGATCTTCGCACACTGGTAAAAGATGATATGCGCAGCAAAGTGCGCACGCAACGCATGCAGCTATACGTGTGTTGTTGTTTAGACAAGCAGTGTTTCGTTCGGACATTTTATTTTCTTATACGTAAGTTGGAAGTGTAGTATAGTGTAGTGGCTTTGTAGAAAACAAAAAATATGGATCAACATGTCAATAAATATGTGATTTTGTTTTAAGCCCAGAAAGTCAGCAAAAGATTGTCATCAAATGCTTTTAGCGGTGTATGGACAAGATATTGTATCTTTAAAGTGCGTGTTCGAGTGATATCGACAGTTTCGTGTAGGCTGTGACAGCGTAGAAGACCTTCAACACAGTGGAAGACCTGTTACTGTTAGCGATGAGAATCACATTCAAAAATTGAAGGACCTGTTAGTTAAAGACCATTGACAGACAGTGCGAATGCTAGCGGAGGAGATTGGAGTTAGTGTTGGCACAGTGTTTGCAATTTTGACTGAGAAATTGGGTAAATGTAAACTTTGCTCGCTTCTAATGCCTCATCATTTGCGTGCAGAACAAAGACAAGAACGTTTAGATGCATGTGGGGAATTCATTGACATTGCAGATAATGACCCCACTTTCCGTAATCGTATTGTTACCCGCGATGAGAGTTGGTGCGTCAGGTACGACCCCGAATCAAAGAGGAAGAACATGGAGTGGCAGGGTGTGGGCTCGCCGAAGTCGGAAAAAAGTCCAAAGTAAAAAATCTTGCATAAAGACAATGCTCATTTGTTTTTTCGATTCTGCAAGCATAATTCATAAACAATTTTTGCCCGAAAGAAGCATATGGAATGGGCCTAAGGACGTTGAAATTTTGGATTGCCTTGTGAAATGGATACGGCGAGTGAAACCTCAGTATACAGTAAAGGGCTTGTGGTTCCTGCTTCGCGATAATGCGCTGCCACATACGGCCATCATTGTACACTAGTTTCTAGTCAAAAAGGGGATTGCATCAATTGTTTACCTCCTTACTTTCTTGATCTGTTGCCTGTAGATTACTTCCTGTTTCCGTTACTAAAGAGAGCCTTGAAAGGACAAAGATTTTCGATGATTGAGGAGACTCAACAAAATGTGACCGTAGAACTGAAGTGCATCCAAAGAGATGCCTCTTCGCATAGTTTCAGTGCCTTGTACACACTTTGTCAAACGTTCATAACATCCGATGATGATTACTTTGAAACGACGGTAAACCTTGTTTGCCGATATGTGTGAATACCTTTCACAAAATATATTTTTTGCCAAACTTTTTGAACAGAGGTTGTGGATATATATATAAAATATTATATATTTAAAAAAATTAAAACAAATGCATAAATATAATACATCTAATTACTTTTATTTGGCAGATCTTCAACGACCATATGCAGTCTCATACATCAACATTGGACCATGTTGGGAAAAGGAGGACAACTTTATCTGGACCTTAAAGATGTTGCCAAACAACAATCTGATGCAAGAAAAAACGCCACTCGTTTTGTTGCATGGCTTTGGGTCTGGAATCGGGTATTGGATTACCAATCTGGATAGCTTATCATCCTCTCGTCCAGTTTTCGCCTTCGATGTGCTTGGCTTCGGGAGAAGTTCTCGGCCAGTTTTCAGCACAGATGAAAGCGAGGCAGAGCAGCAGTTTTATGCCAGTAAAACGTCCTTATATAATTATTATAATATGCTCATATTATATGTCATCCAACTAAGTGTTTCTGTGTGTGCGTATGCTTTAGTATTTAATATTTATAAGGATCTGAACACGAAGCATTCACACGATCAAAATTAGGAATGCTACCAATCGTAAATTTTTATGGATATTCATTGGAACCCCTCTTAACATTCCCGACATAATGGACTTCAGGAACTCCTACGTTCCAGGCATAAATTAGCATAATAATGTCTAACAGAATCAGAATACACAATTTTATGTTGAGTTCATATTACAGATGTGCATAACCATCCTTTTTTGGTAACTCATTCTATCATTTTTTGAAATAATGAAATCACAGGGCATATTCTTTTCAGTTAGCCCTATGTTGGTAACGTGAAAATATGTGCCATGCTTAGGGTGGGTGCAAGCTGAGTGGCTGTCCAGGGCCATTAAAATTTAGGGCCCCCAAAAAGTGTAGTGCAAGTACCAAGAAATCGGTTTTGTTTTGTCAAAGCTTTTCTAAGGGCCGCTAAAATCTGCTTTGCCCAGGGCCGCTAACACCTCAAGCCTAGCCCTAGTGAAAACGTATTTGCTTGGCATGCCATTGTTCTTTGTTTGATTCTCAATTTTTGAAGAAAAAAATTTACTAACGAATTGTTTACTTTAGTTCATGAGTTAGTTCCCTAGATTATAAGAGATTGAAATTCCTCGTAAAATTGCCATGCAGTGGTAATGCATTCGCCTAACGTTCTGTTATCTCTGGTTTTGACTTCCAGCAGTGTTAAGAAAAAGGCCACTAACTGCTTACTGTAGTCTGGGGCTTGGTTCTAGAGACAAGTTCGGGTTCATTTTTTGAGGCCCAAGCCCGAAGGTTTGCTATTTGAGCCCGCCCAAGTCTGAAATACTTCGTGGAAATTTGAGCTCGAGCCCGAAACTTCAGATATAACTTCAACCCCTTGACCTATGATTTAAATTAGAAGAGCTAAACTACACCATTTAATTTCCTTCGAATTTTCATATGCACATATTTCTACAATCCTCGAAAATGAATCATATAATTGCATTTCTTAGAGAATTTCGTTATTGGAAAACTAGTTTACTGCTTCATTTGTTCCTGTCTGGTGAGCCTGAGCCTGATATCGATGTGAAATATAGAGCCCAAGTCCATTTAGGGCTCTCGGACTGAGTCTGTCTCATCTCTAGTTGGTTCCCTAGACTGCAGGAGGTTCGATTTCCTCGGAAAACTATGGGCAGCATGGCCCTTGCTGATCTTTCCCTGTGAAATTTACGAACAAACAAATCCTCAGAAAGTTTTAGCTCCCAACACAGCATAATCCCTATGCCATGAAACTAACAAACTTCCTTTTGAGTTATATATTCATTCACAGAATGGGAACGCTTACACATTGATTGGCCCTGCAGTGACACAATGTGGTAACGCGTTTGCCTAGTGCACCGTTAACTCGGGTTCGACTCCCAATGGTGCAAAGAATGCTTACTCAGAGATCTCATAAAGATCACACTGCTCACTGTAGTCTAGGGTTTGGTTTCTCAGGCCTTTAGAAATATGGATTTCTCGGAAAACAGTAGGTCCCGGTAGAGCACGACCATTGTAGTCCTTGAACCGTAAAACCGCAAACAAACATGATTGATCGAAAACAAACAAGCACATTGATCAATCACAGCAGCGCTTCCTAAATTTTTTTTTTCTCTCCCATAATCCTTGATTAGGCTTTTCATTTATAAGTACCCCATTCCTCTCCTACCCCTCCCCACCTGTTCCTTCATGCAAAAGAGTTTGTTTTTTGTTTGGTAGTAGTGTTCTTGGGTTAGCTAAATAAATAAATGACTTAAAATTGATGACATTTGTAGGCTTTTATTTTTACACTTTAAAATGCATTGCAATATTTTGTAACAGTAGCCTAACATCAAAACAAATGAAAATGGCTTTAAAATTACTTTTACCACATTAACTTAGGATGAAGGTTCATGAGAATTATTAAAATGTCTTTTTGTACACCAAACGTCTATAACTTTGTTTTTGTATTTTTATCATAACCACTTATTTTTTAGTGTTCTCCGCCATTACCGCTATAATTATTTTTACGTACCCCCAACCGCCTGCCACATACCACAGGTTGGGAAACACTGGCTTACAGTGCCTTAAAGTGGCAATGCAGCCAACCAGCAGGCAGTTAATTCAGATTCAATGTCCAACAGTGTCAAGAAAAACGTGTAACGTCTAACTTCTCACTGTAGTCCAGTGGTTGGTTCCCTATACCTTATAAGGTTTAAATGCCTCGTGGGGGGGAGGGGGCAGATTTAGGTCCTCTGCCCCACTGTGGCTTAGTGACAATGCATTTGTCTATTGTGCCATTAACTGGGGGGGGGTGTCTTCTACCGGCGTCATCGAACATATGCCATTTTTCTACCCACCATATAGTCCAGGGTTTGGTTTCTTTTGCAGCAGAGGTTCAGATTCCTAGGAAAATTGTAGAGTTCCCATAGTCCTTAAAAAGTCCTTAAGAACTCCTTATTTTTCATTTTCATTTTTAATGGCCCTTAAAAGTACTTAGTTTTCGTCAATAGTCCTTAAAACTCCTTATTTTTCACGACATCGGTACACGATTGATGGGAAGATTCGATCGTGACTTCCAACTTTACTCCCTGATAGTGGTAATATGTAGGTGACTACATATACATACACACATAGACGGATAAGTTAAGATAAACTATAACACATAAAGGCAGAAGACTATGTTCACATGGCAGTCTGAGGGTATTTCTAGCGAAACAGTGGGAATATAATGATGTGGCGAAGGTGCAATATGGTTTTTGGCATAACTTCATTGGTTCTTAGAAACTTCTTATTTTTTTTTGCTTTGAAAAAGGAGTGGGAACCAAGCCTTGGAACATAAAATATTCAAACAAGTCACTGTGCAACTGCAGTTTTGCTTTTATGAGTGCTGTACTTTAATTTTATTTTTTCCTTTTTTTTAGGTATCGAGATGTGGAGAAAATCTGTTGGTTTGGATAAAATGATTCTTCTCGGTCATAGCATGGGTGGCTTTCTTGCCACATCGTATGCCATCCACCACCCAGAGCATGTTGACCTGTTGATTTTACTTGACCCCTGGGGTTTTCCCGAACGACCCATCTCATTCCTGCATAAGTACGAACTGCCAAATTGGGTGCAATTTATTTCAACGTTTTTGTCCGGTTTCAATCTACTGGCAACTCTGCGGGCTCTTGGACCTCTAGGTATGTTGTTTTCTAGTATAAAAGTTTTTCTTTTTTAATTACTGCTATTTTGTTCTGTTTTCAACTATCTTAGATCAACTTAAAATTTGTGCAAATGGATTTTACATGTGCTTGTCCTGTATACTTACATTATGTGAATTTCTAATTTTTAAAATGAAATGTTCTATGACGGATATATTTTATATAGCATGCAAATGACCGTGGATGTTGTCAGGATAAAATGATAAGTTTAGACGCCCATTTGTCACTCTTAGTAAATATGAAAAGGTCAGGATAAAGTCGAGAACCGGGTTACGTGTCCCCATTACTATTTTGAACATTTTTTATGACTGACAGTGGTTCTCAACCGTTTTTTGGACAAAATGGTTCTTTATTATTTTGTTCATGCACCATATCTCAGGCTGTCTTTTTTCATTTAGGATGTCTTCTTTTAGTGATTTCACCTTCCAGATGTTTCTTTTCACCATATCTCAGGATATCTTCTTTTATTTATTCACCTTCTAAATGTCTCTTTTCACCATATCTCAGTATTTCTTTTATTCATTTCATCTTCCAGATGTCTCTTTTCACCATGTCTCAGAATGCCTTCTTTTATTCATTCCCCCTTCTAAATGTCTTTTTTCACTATATCTCAGGATTTCTTTTATTCATCTCATCTTCCTGATGTCTTCTTATGTTTATTTCATCTTCTGGATCTCTCTTTTCACCATATCCCATGATGTCTTTTTTTATTCATTTCATCTTCCAGATATCTTCTTTTATTTATTTCACTTCTGGATGTTTCTTTTTACAATATCTCGGGATATCTTTAATCATTTCATCTTTTGGATGACTATTCATTGTATCTCAAGATGTCTTTTATTCATTTCGTCTTTTGGATGCCTCTCTTCACCATAGCTCTGGATGTCTTCTTCTATTCATTTCATCTGCTGAATGTCTCTTCTCACTATATCTTAGGCTATTATTGCCTTCATCTGAGATATTTTGGCTAACATAGTATAAGTATCGCTGTAGCTCAAGGCCTCAAATTTGATTTTACACTTCCCCCTTTCCCCAAAACTATGAAATTCGCCCCCGCTGGTTAAACTGGACCATAGAAAATAAGAATTTGGAGAAAAATTGCTAGAGGCTAAAATAAAATTAATTAATAATTGAGCCAATAATTAAAATAATAATCATTAGCATTTTAATTTTTTTTACAGGATTCTTTTAATGTGTTTTTATTAACCATATCCTTAATGTGCAGGACCGTTTCTGGCATATCGATTTCGAAGGGATCTGCAAAGGAAGTTCTCTCGATATCTCAAGAATGATCGAGCGATTGTTAACTATACGTATCATTGCAATGCTCAGACGCCAAGGTAAAAATAGAATTTTTCTAATAAAAATTGTCTTTTCTTCAAACACTTAAAATATATGGGGATTAGATGCCAACTTGGAATAAGAACTAAATATGATTTGTCAAATTTATAACTTCTGTGTTAAAGTGGGATGTTGTGGCAGAACTAAGTGAAAGAATTAATTTGAGCATTCTATTTATTATGGCTTGTGCTAGAGCTTTTTTTTTTGACTTTGAGAAGAATGTGTGTCAAAAACGAGTTAAAAACAGGGGTTAGAACAGAAGCCTGAAACTCTCTGGATTATAACAGCCCATGCCAATGTTCATGAATGATGGTTAGAGTTCAGTACATGCTACCAGTGGCATTGCAATTTAAAAATTAAGGTGGGTCCAAATAACTTTAAAGGAGACCATGTGATATGATATTAGAGAAAATAACATATTTTGATATCAAGTGGAGTCTTGAGCCCCCCCACTTTTTATATTCCACTGTATAGTGTTTCATCTAAAGCGAAATAGAAGGGCGCAACGCCCTGCTGAACCATTAAGCGCCTGCCATCCAACTTCTTCGCCCTTGTGGCCTTCCAACAAGGCACCATCCTTCTTCGATGATAATTCAATTTCCCAAGCGAGAATTCAAAACACGTGAAAAAATTTGTTGATTTATAAAAATTTTGTACTCCAACATTTCATTTCTGTAATAACACTGGTTGTTTTGGTAAAATAAGATTGCAGACAAATATCTGTAAACAAAGCACTGTTGCCAGGTTTGCAGACTTTCAACCACGGACTACTGCGATAAACGTTAGCGGTTCCACGTATTTTTGAGATCAAATTTTTGTTAAAATCAATTTGTTTGTCTTTAAGCACTAAATTAAGCATGTTTTACATCCCTATTTTATTACTCTTACTTGTCATATAGTATAGGATAATGTTTAACTAAATTATAGTTATAATAATTTAACTTTTTTATATGAAGTTGAGATTTTTCAATCTTGCCATCAGGTCGCAATCACGTGCAATTTACTCTCACCTTACTTGGGATTTAAAAAAAAAACAAAAACAAAAATCCTGCAAATAAAAACTAAGAAATTTAAAGAAAGCAGCAGTAGGAATTAAATCAATTAAGACGTTGTTTAAAGGAGTTATTAAAGCTGACGTAACCACGGATGTTCATCGTAAGTATCCGCGTATTATAAGCGTCCCCCCCCCACCAAAAAAAAATTGCCCTTGGTCAGGCCATGTGCTCTGCCCTAATTTTTCTTTTGTAGATGCAAGATTACCACTGGATACTTCCTCTTGTCTGTTTGTTTCAGACTTCGTCCAATCTTTCTGGAAATACAGTGCTGCTTGTTTGGCCAATCTTTCTATGCTTACTTGCACAATTAACAACAGTGTGATATTGCATTTGTCAGATTGTTACTAGTTAATTGGAGAGATGAAAACCTGATTTCGAAGACTTTTTTCAGAAGCTCATACTTTTGGTGATGGTACTGAACAGTAGTAATCTGCATAATGAAACAAATATTTATTTTTGGAGAATGTAGCATCACAAGGAGAAGGCACAGTGGTTTTAATGTTTAAAACTTATGAAGCGTGCTTGGCACAGCATGACCCGCACTGTTTCTATGTCATTAAAATCCAACCAACTGTTGTGTCTAACTTAACGAAATTGGGTTCATATGCTGACACGTTATTCTGCTCAGACTTGAGCTCTTAAACACGTAACAGAAAGAAGAAAAAGGCCAGTCCTTCTTCTAGTCGAACCCTAGAAACTCTTCATGCACTTTATTATTGTACGTATTAAAACTATATTTTTGTATGTGAAATGTATCTAATGTAAAATTTTGGGTTTTCCCTTGCTCAGTGGTGAAGTTGGCTTTAAAGCAATGGGGGATGATGCTGGCTGGGCTAAATATCCAATGATATGCCGTATGAACGAGTTGTATTGGCGAATTCCTATTGTTTTTATCTATGGGTCAAGGTCTTCTGACAGGCAGCCAGCATTGCAAATCAAATATTCCAGGTTGGATTCGTACGTCGATATCCAAGTAAGTTACGATTCACCATATTTTAATTAGCACTTTTTCTGTATGACACGCCATATGCATTTTTATCTTATGGCCACTTACGTTATGGACTATGAGAGAGATTTATGGTTCAGGAATTATATAAAATGACATGTCATGGATAGAATCAGATCGTTATTGTTTTGTGTCAGTCCAAAGCAGATGTTCATTTATGCCAAATTCCAACATCGTTTGCCAAGCTTGCTATAAATCACCGATTATCAGGCGTGATTATGTTCCGGAATTTTTGTAAATTCTGGGAATTTCAACTTGCCTCTTCCGGGATTTCTTTTTAAAAATTACAAAATTTTCGTTTGATTTCCTGCAATTTTCTATATTCCTTCGGAAATCAGTGTTTTTACCAAAAATATTACGTAACTTTTCAGGGAATTTTTTGGTATGTTCAGGGAATCTGGTTTAGACTTACAATCACCCTGGATTATAGTTCGCAATAGGAAATCTTTATTCAAATGAAAGTTTGATATATGCCGTAGAATTCTAATTATCCGGATTAATTGCAATTGGTAGGTCCGGATAAATGGAAGTTGGTTTAATGTTACAAGTGGCAGTCTCCTGATGGTTAAGTGACTTTTTTGAGTCGCGGTTCTCAAACTGTGGTCACCTACAGACCATATTAAGCACAATCTTTACTTTTTGGGAATCGGGTGGAGTCGGGGGAAATCTTAAAGTTGAAACATATATTGTATGAAAATGACTTTAACTCTGGTTTTAAAGAAGAATATGTGATGTTAGAAAAATGTGTTTTCATATCCATTGGGGAGGGGGGGGGAGGACGTCAGCCCACTTTTTCTAGAACCACTGACTGTTCTATACAATTGTTTGTCAAACTGTGTTCTATGAGGTGTGAATAATTATTCTGTGAAAATAATAATAAATGAAATTGTTAAAATGTGCATGGGTTTAGTTCATTTGGTTGTTATTCACAGCAGTTCAGTGCTACAGAATGGTGTATATGTTCTATGAATATAGTGTGTGATGAAAGTGCTTTGTTCCTCGAGAAACACCGTTCGAGATCGAGATTTGGATGATTTAGAAAACTCAACTTTAGATAATTGAATTCATACTGTATATCTTTGCTGCGGTATGCGAATTTTCAAGGCAGGTGCTATCGGCTCTGACTTTCTCAGCTCTTCGGATTTTTTGTTTGAATTTTATGCAACAAGAACTGCTGAAATCACGCTGAGCTAGAACTCACGGTTTTTTGAGAGATTTAATCCTTTGTTTTTCTTGAGAATCAGACCTCAAAATACAGACTGATAGAAAGGAAAAAAAAAAGCTAAGCATGTTCTGTGTCAGCAAGGTTCAAACCTGGATTTTCTAAGAAGTCAGCTTATCAAACAACAATGTCAATCAATCAACGTTTATTGGCGTAGTGATACCAACGCCGATGGTATGGCGTGATTAGATGGTGAAACGTTCGAAAGAAAATAAATATTTCTGCCTTCGGTGGGACCTGAACCCACGACCTTCCACTTGCCGGGCGGAGGCTCTACCCACTGAGCTACGAAGGACAATATATAATCTCTTTACGAACGTATATATATTGTTGCCAGTTATTTCGCAGAATGGTGTAGTACATAGACTACTATTTAAACCAAATTGCAAAGAGACTGGTATTAAATTGATCGAAATGCACGTTGCAGCATATGTATTTATTTTATATAAATCGAACACTACGCAGATTAAATCAAACAACAATGTCAATCAATCAACGTTTATTGGCGTAGTGATACCAACGCCGATGGTATGGCGTGATTAGATGGTGAAACGTTCGAAAGAAAATACATCGGCGTTGGTATCACTACGCCAATAAACATTGATTGATTGACGTTGTTGTTAGATTTAATCTGTGTAGTGTTCTATTTATATAAAATAAGGCAGCTAATGTGTCAGTTTTACTGCCTCTCTGGCATTAGAAAAGTGCAAAAACTATTGTAGAAGAAGGACAGGGGGTCTTGCAATCAGCATCATATACAATAAATTTCGGAAATGATGCACTATCTAAAAAAAACAAAACAAAAAACCAATGAACGGAACTTTTGAACTACGATTTCGATTTTTATATTGAGGAACTTCTTTTACAAGAAATATGATCTATAAACTATTCTGATGAAGAAATTTAATAAAGCTGTCCACTCATTATTGAAGCTGGGAGTAAATTTGTGATCATTGACAAGTTGTTTGACTGTTTATTAATATGGAAAGTTTCCAGAAAGGTTATCCCCAAAGGTGGAAAATTTCCAGAAAGTGTATCCCCAAAAAGTTTCCAGAACCGAAGAAAAAGTTTCCAGAAACGAATTCCAAGGGGTGAAAAGTTTCCAGAAACGAATTCCAAGGGTAAAAAGTTTCCATAAAGTCTAGTTTCAATCTAAATTTACAAACAATTGAAGGTCCCAGAAAAATCTTAAATTTATGGCTATTCCCACAGTAATGAAAAGCAGAAGATTTTTGAAATTCGGTCTTTTCGACATTTTTTTTTTGGTGCTCCTTTAGCGGGAATGTAAGGGAACGTTTAATATGACAGATACATGAATGACCGTTTGGTGATAAACTGGTCCCTATAGATAACTTAAGTGCCATGTCTCGTGGTTACCTACTGAATGAAGAGTTATTCGATAATTAATCTCAGGTTAGTATGACGTGTACCATCTGGTGACTAACTGGAGTGCCACCTGGTGGTTAATTAGTTTCGTAGATGATAACTAAAGTTATATGCAGTGCCAATAAGCATTTAGATAATAATAATAATAGTGTTGACATGCAGTGTTCTGAGGGGTCTGGGCCCCTCCCAAAATTTTTTTGATGAACAGTAAAGAAATGTAAAATGTAATTAGGGCGAGAGAGATAACATAAAATATGTTAATTATTGTTGCTTATATCTTATGTCTTTGGTTGACTCACTTGGCTACACAGGCGAGTTCTTCCACTTACGCCCTCTACCTTCTAATAATTTCAGCAAGTTGGCATCTCTGAATAATATACAGGGTGTCCCAAAAGCCTTGAGCGCCCCCTCTAATTCCTTAAATATTGATCCTAGACATATGTTTTAAATTGGAAAGTGGCGTAGAAATAAGTGCAGAATTTTATGAAATTGATTAAAATTGCAGTGGATTATTTTTCAAAGAAATGCAAAATTTAAATTTTTGTATGGTCCCTGTACACAAAAATTCCCAATGAGTAAAATGTTCCCCATACTCCAATAAGTTAATATACAAAATTTCAGAATTCTAGTGGAACAAGAACCAGAGATATGAAGACCCAAAATAACGTGGCTTAGCAGAATGAATTTCCCCCTCTTCTCAGCATGCATTTATTGCTCCATTCAAAAACTGTTGTCAGTCAGCTATTTTGGATCTTCGTATATCTGGTTCTTTTTGCAATAGAATGCTGAAATTTTGTATATTGACTTATTTGTATAGAGCACATTTTACTCATTGGACGGTTTTGTGTACAAGGACCATATACAAATTTAAATTTTGTATTTCTTCAGAGGATTCTTAGCAAAAGAATCCTCTGCGATTTTAATTGATTTCATAAAATGCTGCACCTTTTTTTACGCCGCTTTCCAATTTAATATATATGTATAGAATCAATATTTAAGAAATTAGAGCAGCTCCAAGGTTTTTGAGATATCCTGTATAGAATTGTGATGGACGTGATACACTGCGCAAAAATAGTAGATAAATAAAACACAATACTGTCACTGTTAGAAATTACATAATTTAATGTTGTGGCAGCTGTTTCAGTGGTCTCGTGCTACCTTTTTCAAATGAAATACATATACGAACCACACAAATCATTGATTGGTAATGCCGGTCACAGTTTCTGCTATACGAGTTACAAGTAATGCTTCGGAGAAAAATAACCGTTTTTCACTGGGATAGGAGAAACGTCTCTGGATATAACGCCGATCCACGAGACGTCGGTAATGTTCAGAAAAACAGTCAAACGGTTGAGGATTTTAAATGAGTTAATCCTTCTGGCTCACTTCTAGAGTTCTCATCCTCACAGGAATCACTCAACGAAGAGATCGCCCATCTAACAGAAGTTGCCATTCACCGTAGATTCAGTACTTCTGTTATCGATCACACAGTCGACAAACTCAAAAATAAATGCATCTTACAATCTTCGACGGTTTCGCAGGACTCCTCGCCTCAAAAAGAGACAGTGTACATCCCGTTTGAACCTGGGGTAGCATCCAACATCGCTTCCATCCTACGGGTTTTTAGTTTCCGGGTTCTCTTCATCCCCATCAGCAAAATTGGAATTTCCTAGCTTAAAGATCCCATTCCGGATTTTAACAACTCCGGTATTTACAAGATTGTTTGTCAAGACTGCGAAAAATGTTATGTGGGCCAGACACGAAAGGCACTGCGATTTAGGGTCAAGAAACACGAAAATTATGTACGAAAACAAGAAGTGCTTAAATCTTCTATCACCCAGCACTGTTGGAATCAAAACCATTGTTTCTCCTTCCAAGATGCCCGAATAATTGAACGCGTTTACTTTCTGTCGGATTTTAATTTTTTCGAAGCTTCCCACATATTTCAAATAGGGAATGGAGCTATCAATGATCCTAGTGAAAGCATATTTTTCCCAGAATGCTACAAAAAACTGTTCCCCCATCAACCGTATTTAAAATCCTCATCAGTTTGACTTCTTTTCTGAACACTTCTGCCATCCCATGGATCTGTGTTGTATCCAGAGATGTTTCTCCTCCCCCCGCCCCCCCAAAAAAACAGTTATTTTTCTCCGAAGCATAACTTGTAACTCGTATAGTGGCAACCTTGACAAGCATTACCAATCAACAGTTTTTTTGGTTTGTATATTTTGTTTGAAAAAAGTATCAAGAAGCTACTGAAACAGCTGTCACGACATTAAATTGTGTAATTTCTAACTTCGACAGTATTGTGTTTTATTTATCTACCCTGTATAGATTATACAATGAGCTTATATAGTGTTGCTATGTAAATTTTGCAATGTTTTGAATGATTCTGATTAACTTGGAGTTTTTTGTTAACTTGTGTTTTATAGTATAAGGGCAGCCTGGCATATGCTGGACAAGGATCTAAAACTTTCCAGAGAATCTAAACTCTAGGAAAACCAAACCCTGAATATAGCCCTGCGGTGGCGCAGTGTGGTAACGCGTTCTCCTATTGCGCGGCTAATCCGGGTTCGACTCCCAGCAGTGCAAAAAGAACGCTTACTCAGAGATCTCATAAAGATCGCACTGCTCACTGTAGTCCGGGGTTTGGTTCCCTAGGCCTTAAGAGGTTCGGATTCCTCGGAAAACAGTAGGTCCCGGCGCAGCATGACCACTGTAGTCTTTGAGCCGTAAAACCAAAAAGAAAGCGAAAGCAAACCCTGAATTACGGATCTGTTGAAAAAATTTCTGAAAGCACTGGGTACCTGCTAGAGCTCTGCACGGGTCTGTCCTGAAAAGGTCCAGGCCAACGCAGGCCTGAATTTCAGGTTTGACTCGTTGTGTCCATGAGCTTTGTAACTTAATTTGCTGAGCCCATAATCCAGACTTGGAGCTCGGACCTTCACAGCTGCCTCAAAAGTGCCTAGGCCCACGCATTTGGTTTCGAGTCAAGTTGCAAAGCTTGTGATGGACATGATGAACCAAACTTGGAAGTTTGGACCTGGACATTTGCAGAGCTCAAGTACATGCCAATGTTAAACCTGGGTTATTTGCTTGGTAGCCCAATATATTACTACTATACTACAATATTACAGGGCTTTAACTCACTGTCAAAGCATTTTTGTTCTTCAGCAGTCAGTAACGGTTCTAGACAAACAAATTTTTTTTGAGGGGGGGGGGCAGATTTTATTATATTGCCTATGTGCATGAGTGCATATAGGCAATATAATAAAATCTGGTTATATTTGGGGGGGGCAATGGCTCCGAGGCCCTAGCCTAGAACCGCCACTGGCATAGACACAGTAGTGATATGTTTGACGGTGATGTATATGATCCTGGTTCGATTTCGGCAGGTATGCAGCGTGTGCTGTAATTATTTTTGTATATCCACAATTCAAGGTCTAGTGTCCCCACCCCCCTCCGAATGAAAGAGAGTTGGAATCCTTGGAAAAGCATTACTCTTGTCATTTTATAATCTTAGCTTTCTTTATACATAAAACACGTGTACACAAAAAATAATGTATTTTTTTCCCAAAAGGTTTTGGAAAATGCTGGACATCACGTCTATGCTGACCAACCAGAGCAATTTAACGCTCTCGTTAATCGGATTTGTGAAAGATTGGAAAATACAGGATTGAAAAACTGACCTTTCGTTTTCTGGAAATATCTTTCATCACACATTCTTTGTATTTTAAATTTTTATGTGACTGTGGACGTAAAAATAGTTCACTTGTTTAATACAGTTTGAAACTCGACATCGGAATACCATGCCAACTAAATTCCGCATCATACGCTTTTATAAATACAAAGTATTTTTATTATCTATTTTCTTGTTATACTCAGGTGAAACTGTATGTTAGTTGTTTACAATGTGACATGCAAGCATTGTTGCTTGTCGACCTTTTGACAATAAAATATTGCTAATTTCTTAACGTGGAAGCGTCTTCTCAAGGTTTTATTGAACTTGAAAGCAATCTATATTATGCATTTTAAATTTTAAATAAAAAAAATCGTAGCTTTCTTTAGAAAAACTACTACTAAATAAATTAAATGGACGATAACAGTAATTTGATGATCTGTAGCATTCATTGTAAGTGGTTCAAAAATTAGAAATGTACTTTCTCATCTTCAAATATGATATTGCCTCTGTAGGGAACCCAATCACTAAAATTAAACCCTTGGATTAATTTTAGTGATTGGGTTGGCTAACCCCTGGATTGGCTTCTCTTGGGATGTAGGGTCCAGATAAATGTAGAAAGCCCTGTGTAATCTAGTGGCTACGTATTTATGAGGGAAAAAAAAAAGTGAAAATCAAAAGAAAACATTATGACATAGGGTGTCAATGATTTTAATAATGTTTTTTTGTTTTTTTTAAAAACTTGTGATTAGAATCAAAATTGATCCTTTTTTAAAATCAAGGCTTTAAAGTTGAATTTTTTAATTTATTTTTTAGAACAAGTTTAAATTAATTTTTTAAATCAATCAATGGTTTATTGATTTAAGTTGATTCTTCAATGTGTATGAAAAAATAATTTAAAATAGAAATAACTTCCTTTTTATCATGTTGTATAGCAGTACAAAGTACAAGCAAACACTACTTTTCTGATGATTTCACAATTGTTGTTTACATATAGTTCATGGTCAGTTAGTTCTGATGGCCAAAGTAGTGTGTGTTTATTAGGTATTTCCTTAATCTAACGTAACAGAAAATATTATTCAAATCACCAAATATTTTCAGAACCATCATTTTGCATGTGCCAGATACAATAAATTAAGTGGCACAGGATTGAATCTACCAAGAAAAGTGTGCTAGAATTCTATGGGCGATTGTTTGGAGAATTATATTAAAAACTGGCCAATATTCATGCAGATAGTTGAAGAAAGTGAAGATGTATACAACAGATGCAAAAATAAACCATAAAGTTATGAACATGGATATAAAGAGGAATGTTGAAAACCTTGTCAGTTCTTGAAAATATGTTTGTTGATATACTACCCAAACTATGAAATTAAAAATAAATTGAAATTCTGACGTATTTATTGCGTATAATACAAATAAAAACTAAAAAAAACTTGGGTCGCATTTCAACCAGTCACGTGCTGGTCTTCATCAGGAGATAAATACTGTAAACACGAGGCGTGTTGCCATCCTTTGAAACAGTTATTTTAAAACGTTGCTGCAGTCACTGTTCTAGGGCTGCATTGTTGGTGTCATTTCTGGAAGCAGGGTGGTCCAGGCGTGGCTGAAAAAAGGCGTGGTTTTATGGTCATTAACTATGGTGGAAGAGTTGGCTTTAATAGAATACACTTCTAAAAAGTTTAGTTTGAGTGGAGACCTTGGTTGACAAAGTGGATTCGTCAAAGTTGAATTTGTCGTTATTCTCTCAACAGTGGACCGCGTTGGAAGACTCGGAATTGGGCCTTTTTTACGTAGTATTTATGTTCTTTTAACCTATGTTTCAAGGCGCGTTTAGTCTGGCCGATGTATGAAATGTTACACTGGCAAAATATTTGATACACTCCCCAACGTTCGGTGAGGGAGCAGCAATCTTTGATTTTGGATGTAGAAATTTTATTGCACGGGGACAATGTGACGCCAAAATTTGCTTTTTTTTAAAAATTTTTGCCACCACAACATTAAGTTTCGGAAAAAACGGGAGAGTGACGAAGTCGGAGAAGTCAGCTATGGAGTGATTGGAGAAAGTTGTGATGGGGCAAGGTCTGCTTATTTTCACCAGCGCCCGATCGATAATATTGTGGTTAAAACCCCAGTCGACAGCGATGCGTTTCAAAACATCTAATTCCTGGGCTATTAATACAGGAGTTGTACAAAGTTGTACAGCCAGAAACACAAAGGTGTAAAATGACGCCATCTTTTTCTTAATAAGATGGCAAGATTTGGCATGCGGAGGGAGGGAAACTGAGGACGGCTTCCGAAATACTGTAATAATAAATTTTGTGATTTCTTGATCAAAATATCAAGAACGCGGAGTGAATTATTCTTTTTTATTTCAAGGCAAAATTCCACGTACTGATCAATAGAATTAATTAAAGAAAGCATGGATTGGATGTTTCCGGTGGTCCCGCCCCAAAGGATGAAAACGTCGTCGACGTACCACGTCCAAAATTTAATAGGGATTTTCTCAAAAACTTGCATTTCGAAGTAATGTATATAGAGATTGCATAGAATAGGAGATAGAGGATTACCCATAGCCATTCCCTCCATTTGTTGGAAAAAATTTCCCGCAAATATAAAATTAGTGCGCATAACACAAGCTGCGGTTAAGGAGGAGAGTTCCTCAATTTCGGGTTGGGAGAAATGAAACTCTTGAAGATGTCTCCTAAGACAATGGAGTGCCCCTGTAATAGGAATATTGGTAAACGTCAACTTCACGTCAAGAGAAGCCATGATGCAATTGTTTGGGGTGAAGTTCCGGAGTTCCTGAACGAATTCAAAGGAGTTTTAGCAAGCTGACGAAAAACGAAGTTAAGGGACAGGAAACTTCACCTTTCAACGTAAATAGGGATTCATCTTCCACTAAAAGCGTGGTAAACATCTCCGACTTCCCACTCACCCAAGTACAAGAATCGACTCTTACTTATAATTTTAATTTTGCCAAATTGGGCACATCTTCCTGAAACCATCATGCCCATCGAAAAATCCTTCGAATCATAAAAGGAAACCTTTAGGCATCATATTTGTGACACAATCCAATGCTAACTTCAGTCAAGACCGCAACCAAATCTTAAAAAGCATGGATGTGATGCTTTAAGGACTCTGTCATGCAATAAAAATTTGATCATTACGAAAGCCAACAAAAGTAGACAGATCGTTGTCCTCAATAAGACAATATGCCAGAGGAACTTCGGAACCTTTGGAATCTGGTCCATACGAAATTCTCCACAAGGACCCAACCAAAAAATTATGTTTAAAAATCAACCCGTCAAATTAATATATCTTTTCTGCTCGACGTGGAACAAAAGAAGCAACTGGTTTCCTCTTGCGCTCCACCGGCAAGATTTTATGCCTTACCAAAAATTCACAAACCTGGTATCCCTTTCCGTCCTATTATTTCTAATATAGGGACTGCTTCTTACAAATTAGCTAACTTCTTGGTTTCTATCTTCTCTTCCCCCAATTCTGCCAATACCTTCTCGTGAAAAAAATTCCTTTGAATTTGTTCAGAAACTCTAAAACTTATACCCCAAACAATTACATCATGGCTTCCCTTGATGTGAAGTCGATGTTTACCAATATTCCTATTACAGAGGCTCTCCATTGTCTTAGGAGACATCTTCAAGAACTTCATTTCTCTCAACCCGAAATTGAGGAACTCTCCTCCTTAACCACAGCTTGTATTATGTACACTAACTTTATATTTGCGGGAAAGTTTTTCCAACAAACAAAGGGAATGGCTATGGGCAATCCTCTATTTCATATTCTATGCAATCTCTATATACATTACTTCGAAATGCAAGTTTTTGA
>QLNU02014802.1:74786166-74803024 GCA_006491805.2 Dysdera silvatica | reverse complement strand
CAGCACTTACACTAAATGTTTCACAATAAGAACGCACATTCACGCTGCTGCTTATGTACGATTCTAACGAAGTTTGGTCCTCTGGTGAAGCGAATCAGGAAAGAAAGGGTCAAAGTATTGATGACTAAGTTTTTTATGGAACAGTGTTCTTGAATCGGCTAAAGTCTGGTTGCTTCGCAACGATTATCGCTTTGCTCCAGCGAGGAGTCTCTTACGGTAATTGCTTTTCCGTTGGGGACAAAGTCAATCACCACTGCATCTTTGGCTTTGGAGTTTTGGCGTCGCAGTGCTGCAGCAACCACTTCCATATCTACGCGTGAACAAGAGTCCTTCTTTGGAAAGTTAGGGATATGCTTATATTGCTGTTGACTATGAGGAGGACTGTGGGCAGGTGTCTGAGTGTCTGAATTTCGCCTTTCTCTCTTCGTTACGTTGGTGTTTTCGTCTTCTGGGAATATTTCACGCATTGAGGGAATGCTGGTACGCCTTATTCGGTACAACATGGTGTCGGACGGCGAATCGATTGAGAAATACTCTTTGCTTCGTATCCAAGGAGAAAAATCTCGTTGTTTCCTTATTCCATCGGGTTCTTCTTCAGAACTTGATGATTCGTTGCGTTTCCATGGTAGTACCGTCTCTGTTAGAGTTTTGTTTGACGTGTTATCTATTTGCAAACTGTCTTGTCTCTCGGTTTCTCGAGTGTCATTGTTTGCAGCTAAAAGAATAAGAAAAGCAAAGTTAAAGCAAGCAAATTGAGTAAAAATATATATAGTTCAGCTAATCCAACGTTCAAAAATAAAAAAATAAGGATTACTGATAAGGGAGGAAATTGCTGATGGAAATTGGATATATAATAATAATGATGGAATAAGGATGGAATTGCTGATGAGGAAACTGCATCAGTTGGAGCGTGTTATCCCTCACTTGATGCCCTATTCTAGCAGAATTCTTACTTTCTACTCACATTAGCGCATTCATCCAATAGTAGTGGGCGTTGACCACCCTGAGCCCTTCCCCTTCTTACGCCACTGGAAGGAGGGGGTCATTTCTCTCTCCATGGAAAATAAAAATACATGCGCATTATACAACATAATCTAAATGCTGTAATGGAAAGGTATATGGACCTCTGTTGCCTTGTTACCTTCCTAGACTTTGGCCTTCGAGGACCCCTGATCAAATACACTGGTTAGATACGGAAACGCCCATTATAATTTTAATATATCGATCGCGTTGAAACTTGAAGTTTAACGACGCTCAACATTTAAGACAAAAATATATTAATATAAAGAAAGGTGCTACTGCAGAATATGCACTGGGCGCTTTTCCCTACGAACCGTTCCAAGACTCATGCTCTCGTTTCTCCTCTGACTTCACATCGTCTGACATAGTTTTTTTTTTATTTTTACTATTGCAAGGTTTATATATTCGAGAGATTGCGGTGCTATGATTATGTGAATATTTTTAGTATGGGGGCATGTGGGGTGTTCCCCCGTTAGATATGTACTGATTCAGGATAAGTACTGGGTCACAAAAACGTCTGGAAAACAAAATTCTATCATGGTGGACGATCGCTATGGCCGTTGACGTCCATTTTGGCGACTGTCGCGAATTTTGCATTAACACACACATACAAAAGGGGCGTGAAACGAACTTAAGCCATGTTACATCTATGCACGAATGCCGTTTATAGAGCTGCATGGATTAATTTTACTTACTGGTTTCTGTCTTCTGTGTTGTTTCATCCTCTTTAGGAGGAGCGAAGTAGATATATTCGTCATCGTTAGCGCCGCAAGATGAGGACAGATCGATAATTGAACTATTTGTTGAGTTTGGATCGTCTTGTTTTAGGTACGGAATTGTTTTTGCCGCATTCCACTCGTTAGATGGGTCGTCAGCTACGGTTAAATGAACCTCAGGAGGTGGTGGCATTAAGGCTAAAGTAAAATGGATAAAAATCTGTGAAATTCTTTTGAAAATGATTAAAAAATTTAACAAATTATGAGAATCACGCATCTAAAATCGTCTTAGCAGCTAAGTGGCTGTGGGTACCCAATGCATTCTGTTTTTTTGTGTTCGACTTGGAAATTTCCTTTTGGGTAAACGGATGATTAAATTTTAATCAGATTTATTATGCGTTATTTTAAATCAGATTACGCCGGCGGTAACAGTCCTAATGTTGGACGGCCATGAAGATTTTAGACATAATATAGCTATAAGTTCTAAAGGCGCATTTCCCTAGATGCTTATATTTTGTGCCGCAACGATGCAAAACGTCGAGAACAGACACAGACAATAAAAAAAAAACCAATGGAAGCTTATTACGCAGCCTAGCAAAATATTTCCACTGGCTTTCTATTGTTTGGATCCGTTCTCGACGTTTTACGTTGTTGTGGCGCAAAATATGCGCATCGAGGAAAACGCGCTTTAAGCATAGAACGAAGACTCGGAAAATTTTCTCTGCTGGTTTCAAGTCCGTACTTTTAAATGCGAGAATACTCAGTGACAATAATAAAAAAAAATTATTATTAAATACTTAACCATTTAACAATTTGGTGTTATTCCAATTCACTGGATAAAATTCAATCTACCCACTGAAATCGTAAATGAACTTTATGTAGATTAACTTTTTATTAATTAGACATAACTATATTAACTTTATCAGCTTACGAAATAATTTATATATAAACATTCAGAGTCAATCTTAGAGGGCGTGCGAGCTGGGCGGCCGCCCAGGGCCGCTAAAAATAAGAGAAGTGCAAGCACCAAGAAATCAATTTTATTTTGTCAAAGCGCTTTTCAGGGCCGCCAAAATCTGATTTGCACAAAGCCGCTAATACCCTAAGCCCAGCCCTGATAGCCATACATGTAAAGTAAAAGATTTATAATAGGTTTATAAAACTAGATTTTTACAACATGTTCAAGACAGAGATGAACGTTATATAACAATGTTGCTCAGGCCTGTAGGCAAGCCGGGGCCCCAGTTGCCTGATGCTTGTGCCCTAATTGGCCCATCGATATATATGCAAATATTAACACTTTTCTTATAGGCAGTTAGGAATTTTCCAATAGGGTCGCAAGGCCCAGGAATATAAGAGCGCCATAGTAAAATTCCTCCTCTTCCACCCAATTCTCCCTCCATAAAATTTTAAATACAATCTTTGATATATGTTAATATTACAGTATTTGTAATTGTAATAAACTAATAAAAAAGAGGAGCGTCAAATTTATTTGGGTTTATTGTGACACAAGGTCCAAATTCTCTACCGTTCCTGACAACTAGTTTATACTATATCAGTATATAACTATATCACTGAGTGCGAATAAATCACTAAAATTCAAATGCACACATTACTGAAACCAACAGAACCCAAACAGACGGGCAACTTCGTTGCGTGCTCCCCTCCCTCTCTCTCCCAGTACAACTGATTTGAATTTGTTCATACGAATAGATTCCAGTTATTTGCCCAGAAAATACCCCAGAAAGGGAAGGTTCTCCACAGAATAGCGTTTCTTTGTGGCGCCACGTCAGTCCGAGTTCATATTCATGTAAAGCCCCTAGAATTGTAGGCCGACGCATCAACCACCATTTTGTTGTACACTGCCGGTTTCATTTACCTTGGCGATAAAGGTTTTCCGTTTTGGCGCAATGATCGCTATTTTGGCATAAAAATAATCAACAATCCGCGATTATTCCACGCATGTAAACATTGGCGTAATTAAAATGTCGCCAATAAATAGGATTTTCAATCATAACTTTGCCAACAAAATGGCGGATGCGCCAACTCCCTTTTTTAAGAGCCTTATACAGTAAAACCTCTCTATAACAATATTATACGGACCGAGAAAAATTATCTTTGTAGAGGGAGTCATTGTTATAGGGAGGGTTCATTATACAGTAAAACCTCTCTGCAACACTATTATACGGACCGAGAAAAATTATCGTTGTAGAGGGATTTATCGTTATATCGGACATCGTTGTAGGGAGGTTTTACTGTATTCATTTATGTCTTTCATTAACTTACTGTTTCTTCCTTTGTAACTCCTGTCTGATTTTCGATGGCAGTTTTCATTTTGTTGATTGTTTCCATGTTTGAAGCTGCGGTAACCGTAGCTACTGCGCCTTCGGTGTGGAAAATATCTGCCTTGTGTTCGGCTTTGACGCCCACCGTGTTCGAACAGTTGACCTCGGCTAAGACGACTCTATAAAAATATTTAAAAAAATGCGTTAACACTTAGCATGGCAATTAAAATACACTTAGAATGCTGGAAACTATTTTTGCATTGCTAACACACAAGCACACGCACATCGAATAATGATGTTCAACTTTTACGCTATTCTACAGTACAGATGGCCATCCAATTTACTTGTTGTTGTGGTCGATTTTTCTATAAAAAAATTAGTAGCAAGTTGCTTTTCAAATTTTCGAAATTTAACATACTCAAGCATTCCAGATTAATCGATGACCAGGTGTGTGTGTGTGTGGGGGGGATTAGAAATGAAATTTCAAACATTGAACGAAGCATATTAATAATAAAATTGAGCTTCTGCTGTTGTGATAGGTATATCATCGAAACAGAGGTATTATGAACATGGATAAAAAGATATTTAAATTACGAGAAAAATATAGAAGCCCCTTAAAAGCATAGGCTCCATAGGATTGATGACAGAGGTGACCCTACATACAGGTCACTGGCGTAGAGTTACATGGGCCCGTGGGACCCACCGCCCCAACAATCTGAAATAAATTGTAATTTTAATATCTGTGGTCAGGAATAAGTCTTAAAATGGCAAAACGAGTGCATCATCATCATCATCATCATCTCCCCAGCCTTTTGGTAAAACTGTGAAGAAGTCTGACAACATGAGTGAATGAGGCAAGTTGAATTACCATAGTTTTCTCAAAGTATCTGTGTGGAAAACTGCATCTAATACCTAACTATCTAATACTTAACTATCATTTAAATAAACACACGATCTTAATAGATAACATTAAAAAAAAAAACCGCAGAAAATTTTAGTATTATAAAAAGTATGGCGAAAAACTTGGTATGATCTGGTAAACAATCAGGTAACAATCAGGGTAATCTCAATCAGGTCTCAATCAGGTCTCAATCAGGGTACAATCAGGTAAAGGAAAATCGTAAAAGGGTTTCGGCAAATTAGTTATTCTTCAAACCATTAAATTTAGAAAGTTATTTAAGTCACATTGATGTCAACAAAAAATTTTTTTCAAAAACTATATACACAGAACAAGTTCAAAGGTAAAAATGTGTGCTGCCATGAAAAATTGCGATTTTATATTTAACCACTTATTCCCTGTAACCACAGATACATTGTAATGTATAAACGTACATAATATCTGCTTGGGTCCCCCAATAATTATGAAAACTTTACGCCTATGATACAGGTTAAAGAAATATACCTATAGGCTATTTGAAGGAAAAATGTATTAAAAAGGAATCATTAATAAGCAGAAGACTGCAAAACATATGGGAATTCGGAAACATTCCACACTGTGGTGCATCAATGTCGAGTTTTCCAAATAATTGGGGGTGGGGGGGCAAGCACATATTATGTATATCTATACATTGCAATATATGTGCAATTGCAATTTATTTAAAATTATTGGGGTAGAGGGAAGTGCCGGATTTGCGTATAGGCCAAATAGCCCCGTGCCTCCCCTCCCCACCAGAGGTTTCGTAGGGACCTGGTGCAGTTTAAATTTAAGCATAATTTCGATCTTGTCTATCTGCAAATATATCCGAGAACTTTCCATTATTGATACTTTTGGATACTGAAGGTAATGAAATTGAAAGGCAAAACAAGAGTTATTGACTAAATATCGAGAAGGCCACATTCTTTAGAAGCTCATTCTGCCCTACGGCCTACATAACCGGGGTCCGTACGGGTATTGGAAAACCTGGAAAGTCCTTGAAATTCATTTTTTGGTATTTGAGGTCTGGGAAAGTCCTGGAAAGCATGCTGATGTAGATTTCCCTTCTTTCTTTTCACGTTTTCCCTAATGCTTTGTTGTGTTGTTTAGGGAACTTTTGGCTGGCAGGGTGTTAATATCACCAGCCCCCTAAAATTTGGCAAATTGCCAGTAAATCTTCCCCTCTAGCAGAGCTATTTTTAGCCAGATCCTAGTTTCCACTTGTAATCAGTTTGAAGATTTTCAAGGCTACAGTCCGTGTCTGTCATGCTGGCGAGGGATGGGATAGCTGCATAGAAATGAGACATTGCTGGGCGTATTTGTAACGGCATGTATCAGGTGTAAAAATATTCTAATCAAATGCATAATGATGATAATAAGTAATGTATTTCTAAATTTAAATTTATTATAATTGTAAATCTATTAATGTACATTTATTTCTCAGCAGCGTATTTTAGTTTTCAATATTATTATGTTTGTCGAATAGCAAGAGGATAGAAAAAGTAATATTAGCTAGAACTGTCAACAGTAACCAGTTAGCTAGTTAGTTGACAATTTGTAACCGCGCCGAGAAATCGCACGCGAGTAGCTGTTTGCAGAGTTGTTCGTATCGTATCCATGCTAATCCGCTAATAAAAGTTATGTTTAAATAACGTTTAGTTAATGCCCAAAGACCTCCGAGTAAAACCAATATAACAGTGGTGACATTTATATATTCGCCAAACTTAACGATTTCTGTAAAATTGCTCCAGACCAGGGGCGGACTGGGCCGGTGTGCCGTCATGGGCGATAGGACGTGCCTTCGAATGGACAAGGACTCGCGCCCTCAGAAAATCCAGGGTATGCGCCCTTTGAGAGGACCCAGTCCGCCCCTCTCCAGACTGCGGCAAAACGTCAAATTTTTCGGAGCTTCGAACTGCGACGAAATTCCGTTTTGTCTTTATCAAAATTACGTTTAGCCTTTGTATTTTGTAGTGCTAAATTTAGGCTCCAAAGTTTCCCCAAAATCACTGCATTTCCAGTTTCCTTGGCATTTAAAGTAACTTGCTATCTGTGTGACTGAATGAACACTAGAATCGCCGTACAGCATTGTTGCAGGGGGGGGGGCGGTCTCACCCCCTGTCTTTTGAGTTTTATTATATCCCACCCACTCCATTTATTAATAAAAAGGAAACGTTTGCCCACCCCCTTGAAAATTCCTGGGGCACTGTTGTCGGACAGGGTAGGTAAAGACATGGGCGGATTTACCATTTTGCCACCCCTAGGCTATTTTTGCCACCCCAAGGCTACTTTCTGCCACCCCTTCCTACCAGTCTGTCCCTCCAATCAGCAGTAGGAACATAAAAATTGTTACATTCAATATACGCCAAAAAAGTTTATATTAACAGTAAATATGTTGAAAAACAAACTCATAAATTGAAACATAAACATTAAACAATATTAACTTATATTGAAGTATTATTTCTTTTTGGTATATAATAAATCAAATTCAATTTTATTGAAATAAATTTTAATTTTAGCAAAAAATAAATGTCTATTGAGCACTAGTATTTAAATGGAAAGCATGACGTCTAGCTTTCTTCTCGGCAAAACATCTGATTATATCATCGTATGGTATTGATTTTGTTATATCAGACTTAATACACAAAATTTTTTCGAGCTAGTCTATAGCCTATTGGGAAATACGGCACTGGGTAAAGATAAAGAACAAAGAGGGAAATAACAAGTTAGGAGGAGGAATTGTGCAAGGGTTTCATTGGGAAGGGTGGCCGGAAATAACAAGTTAAGCTTCCTTAGATTGATAATGCTAAACCAGTGATTGCCCTGCTCCCACAGCCTGCGGCAACTTTGCTTTGCATAGAAGCCATGTCTTTCATGTTGGAGTGGCACAGAGCTTTACTCTTCTTTTGACCACGGCTCGAAATTAGTGGTCATTAGTCATATTTTGCACCTATAAATTTTGTTTTGACGACCAAGATTTTAGACCTTGTCGTTATTTTTGGCACCTAACTTTATTTTTATTGTTTATATAATGCAAATTTCGATTGCTCAATCCTTTATTTTTCCTTCTACCAACCTTATTGACCCACGTCGCAAGATCCGAATCATCGTTACTTTCGTTAAGGGGGAAACCCATGGTCTGCAATCTAGTGGGTTCTGGTCAACTACGACCTCTCTTCCCTCCCCAAGCATTCCGGTAGCGTCTCAACGTAGCTTTTTCTACCTGTAAGGAAGTTGCTTTAGGAATAGTTTATGTTTAGCGATATTCCTTAGTTTTACGCTCAGTTCCGATTTTAAACTTTGCTATCAATTTTCGATCACGAAGACTACACAAAACGAAATCAGTAGTAAAGTTTCTAAAATTCCCTTGAACCGCCCTCCCCTCAAAAGCGTATCTCCCGTTTTTATCTCAACTTGAAATTCTGGAAAATTTCGGAAAAACTCTCCTCCCCACAAAACAAAAATTGGGAATAAAAATTTCATTGTCAACTAAAATAAATTAATTCGCAAAACATCGTTATTTTATCTTACCACAATGTGCAAGAGGTAATCATAACTCCCCCCCCCCCACACGATGCTCGGTATATACGATTTTCTGTCGCATTTGGGGATCCGGATTAACGGAACTGCATTTGTTCGTTTTAGCATAAAATTGCTGGTAAGTGCCCCCCCTACGTTTCCGCGAATTTGGACTGAACTTTTTGGGTGGTTGTGGGGTGGGTCGACGCTTCTGACTACGGCCCTGCTACTCAGGGGTGGAGTATGAAATAAAGACAGTTTTATTAAAAGACACGTTTATAGAGAGATTAGTTAGAGTTTATCTCGACAGAGTATTATTATTATTATTTTTTTTTTAAATTGCACCCAAGTAAAACCTTTTGGTAACTGAAGAAGAAAAATTGTTAGGCGCCATTTATGCCCAATGTCGCACTCCTAATTTTTAACGTAGTGTAATTTCAAAAATGAGCTATCTCCAATTCTTCACCGTGGCGCCGTCAAATAACAAATTATATTTCTTATGTATACCATCATGATGATATATGCCTGAATTGTCATGCTAGTTTGTTTGGCAGCTTTTAATGGCAGAATCTCTATCATCTTCTTCATTTGGAAATTTAAGCAAAATATTTCTTTTCATAATGGTTCTTCCTTTGAGTACAGCTGAATGTGAAAGAGATTTTAGTTATTTTAATTTAATTAAAAGACAAACAAGACTTTGACTATTACTTCCTACTGTGGATTACTTGTTGTTTGTTAAACTGTATGGACGAAAAATGGCTGAATGCGATCCACTGCCTGCAATTAATTTATAGTAGAGAGATATAGCATATAGATGTATAAGGAAACTAGATTTTAAAAAGTATTTTTTTTAAATGTTTCTTTATAATTTGTAAAATGCCTGTTTTGTTTATCATCGTCATTGTAAGTAATTGTGCTATATGTATGAACACACAGCGTAATACTACAGGAACAAAATAATCTTGAAATTGCATTTAAGAAAAATCATTTTGGCAACTAAGGAAACATCGTTAGGTTCCATTGAAGCCTAACTTTCCATTATTAATTTCTATTCCTGTTTTTGATGCTTTTGCAATCGCTGCTAACGTATATTATTTTTTGTTGAATGACAACGAAACTATAATCGCTAAAACGAGAACACATTCTGTAAATATTCATTGAACTTTATTCACAGAATATTTGCATACTTTTATTTTCCGAACTTATCAAATCTCAAATTTCGGTTTTATAATTTAACATGACTGCTTTTGAAATCCCCTTTTGGCCCATGTACAATAATGGAGAAAATCGACTGAATTCCACATATATATATGTGCTTAGCCAAGAACCTCCAGATTTTTTTCTAGCTGCATGCTGTTTATGCTAATGTTGAACTATTATAATTGGGATTGAAGAATTGGGGGCAGGCGGAAAACTACCTGGAAATTTTAATGAAATCCTTGAAAAGTCCTGGAATCTTTTTTTGCATAATGTGTATGAACCCTGCATAAATAAACGCCTATGCTGTGACGTGCGATATTCCCAAGTTACGAACATGGCCGCCATCAATTAAAAATGGGTTCATGATAAGTCATGATCTGGTAATTCTTTATTGTTTGTCCCACTTTCAATCTTTATATCGCATCATGCGCTTTCAATCTTTACATCGTTTATCACACTTTCAATCTTTACATCGTTTGTCACACTTTTTTAATTTTATATCGCATCATGCAATCTCAATCTTTATGTTCTTTGTCACACTATCAATCTGTATGTTCTTTGTCACACCATCAATCTTTATGTTCTTTGTCACACTATCAATCTTTATGTCCTTTGTCACACTCTCAATCTATATATCGTTTTGTGATGATAGAATCATTTTTTAAACTTACCCTGCGTGCAGGTTTAGACATGGCATCAGCCAAGATGTGATGCAGTTCTGCATCTGCGAGATCCTTGTTGCTTTGCGAATACTCTAATTCCCCAATATCGACGTTCAGGAAACTGGAGTTGTTCCGCGGAAGTCCAGATTTTTCGAATTTCTGTGGCTCACTATCAGAACCGCCATTTCTAAAAATAAATAAATAAATAAATAAATAAATAAATAAATATAAATGTCAAATTTGAAAAGTTTCTTCCCCCCACCCTCCGTAAGATAAGATCTTTTTCAGTATTATTTAAGGGCTATTTTCAATTGGGATTTTCTCTAAAGGCTACTTTTCATTGAAATTTTCTATGGATTATTTTCTATTGAAATTTTCTATGGATTATTTTCTATTGAAATTTTCTGAGGGTTACTTTCTACTGGAATTCTTTAAGATCCACTGTCTATTGGTATTTTTAAGGGCTATGTTGGGACTTTCTGAAAATTATTTTCTATTGAGATTTTTTAAGGGTTACTTTACTACAATACTTTTAAGGTCTATTATATATTATTATTTTTAAGGCTTGTTGTAAATTGATATTTTTTAAGGGCTATAGAGTGTATTGGGATTTTCTAAGGGCCATTTTATTAAGAAATTAAGTTTTGACCCGCGTTTTTGGTTTAAACTATAGCGCTTTGACCCATGTATCACAGAAATGGATTTTATTGCCCTTTCCAACAACTCCCTCCTAGTTATATTCTAAATAGTCAATGGCCATATTCCGTAGACATTTTCCAAGGGCTTTTATTTTTTTTTCAATGCCTGCCATTTGATCCTTGTCCTATTCGGAGTCCGATGGTCAAACTTTTAGCGAATAGTTAGAAGTTGTTGATCTATAACAGGGGGCATATTAAAGACTGACATCATCTCAGCCCACAGTACCCAGCCAGTTACGAGTGGTCATCCTCCTGAAAACTAACCTCCATGTTGTTTAATTTGGCATTTGGTCAGGAATAGGTGTTTCCAACATTGGACAGCCGTGGACTGCGAGGACCAATATTTATTAGGACGTTTTCGAGGCCATTTTTTTATTAAAATATTTCCGAGAGCTACTTACTATTTAGAAATTTTCATTGGCTATTGTTTATAAGATTCTTCGAGGGCTATAGTTTATAAGGTTCTTCGAGGGCTATAGTTCATAAGATTTTTAAAGGATAGAAATAATATACATTCTGAAATTGTATGTAATGAATTTTGAGGGCCATAGGTTCCCAACCTTTTTCAAGCCGCGACCCACTTTTATAGTAACTAAAAGATCCGCGCCCCCCTCCCACAATTATTCATGACCCCCAAAACACATTAAATACAAAATTATATATTACATTAATTATGTACATTATATTAGTTATATATATTGCATTAGTTATGTACAGTGGTCCCATTTTTATTACATTTATTACAGTTTTATTACATTATGTACAGTGGAGTCCATTTTGGAATTACCCCCTTGTGGGGCGTGGGCCTTACATTGGGAAACACTGTTTAAGAGCTGGATAAGTAAGGGGGCGGAAACAAAGGCGGAGATGGCTAATAAATCACTCAGAAACTTCGCCCGTTTCGATAAATTTTGACAGTTTTTCAGGGACAGCTAGGACAAAAAATTTTAGTTAAGCGATTACGATCAATCGCGGTTATGCTAGGAAAAAATTGAGATCGTATATATTAGATAGCTCTTTATGATTTTGGGATCGATTGAGTGAAGTACATGCACTAGATCATTTTCGGCGCAATTACATAAATGGTCTATTGATAAGCGCAGGACGGACAGCTGGCAAGAGGTAGTCATCATTATTACATCCCATTTTTATAATGCATGTGGTCGCCTAACAGCCAAAAGAAAATTCAATGATTAGTCATAGTTAATGTGCAATTAGCACTGGCGCAGCCAGGGGGGGTGAGTTTGGGGGTTGACACCCCCAGAACCCTGCAAAGGTATTATTCTTATATCGCTTTTCACATTTTTTTTCTTACAAGCTGAATCATAGGTCCCAATTCATATCGCGGATTATTACGAACTCAATCCTAGTCAATTTCATTGTTTGTATGTTATACAGGTACCTGTATACGATCCGTAACCGTCCTCTGCTGAGAGTACTTACTCCCGGATACCAAATTAACAGCAGTTAAAAGAGGAGTCACTCTCAGGGAGGGTGACACCATAAGTCCTGCCACAGCGTGGGGCCGAGGTTCGGACTTCTCGTTAAAGTGTAGGACCAGCTTGTCAACACCTCTGACCAACTTAGTGAGCTTATGTTCAAATCCTCTATGTGTTTTTCGTCATGTGTACTATAATAGGCAGAGACCATCATTCCACAGTGGATTGACATTGTTGGGTGGTGATAATAATATATATATAACTGTTGGTGCTAGAAACGTACTTTGTAAACCAAGCAAATGTAGTAGAGTTCGGATTATCTGGACTAATCGGAACAGAAAGGGCTCCGGATAACCGAATTTCTGGATAATTGGGAATATTAATAATCAAGGCTCGTCGAATACTGTCGTCACTGACGATTACACTTTTGCATTTGGCGAGTAAGAATTCTTTTCCTACTAGTTTATTTTTTCCTAGGTAATCGTTTTGAAGCGAGCGATTACCCTTCTTGTCCGGCGAGTACAATTTGCCGCATAATAATACTATTAATACTAATACAGTGAGTGGGTAGGTGGCCACCACAAGGGCAAGTGACTTTTTAGATGATGGCCCAAGACTCGGTATCAATTGGACAATCAGAACAAGTGGAATTCTACTTACGTATTCTCCAAATTGGCCATGGTGTACGAACGGAAGATGGAAGACAACGATGCCCCATTTTGGCCCATGTCTGCAGGGGTTGGAGCCAGAGCGTTGGCACTATTTCTCTTCACAAGGTTCATAGCATCAGCCAAATTTAACCTGGAGTAGGTTTCGAAGATCTTGGGTTCTGCATTTGCATGGTCCCGTGTTAGCAGTGGACGAAGGTATTTGTTATTATAGTATTTGAATCTAGCGAAAGTAACATTAACACGTAAGTGAATAACAAATTACACGAAAAAAGGAGTGAAGTACGCCTACGTGCACAAAGGAGTTTACGTGAAGTGCACGTATGCCTACAAAAGAGTTTACGTAAAATAAGTAAAGCACACGTGAGTACAAGAAAATACACGCACAAACACGTAATTATTTAATTACTATTAACGTAAGTAACGTTAGCATAACGTTTTAGAAGTGAAGATCTTTCAGCAATTCATTGTATATTATCAGATGTCTAAACCAATTCACATAGAAATCGACTTATAAGTTTCAATTATAATTAATTAATTAATATAATTTAGTCGTCATTATAAGATGGGTAATGTAAAAGTAATCGTTCGATTATTGAAATTTTCATTCTTTACTTGTAACTTTAATCTTCAGATGTTGATTTGGATATGTGTTTAGGTGTTTGGCAAATGTAGAGGATATAATGCCCAAGAGAGGGAGGGAGAGAGAGAGAAAGAGAGAGTTTATACCTTAATAATATAATTTTATATTTAGTGTACACAAGTTATCAATATAATTTTGAATACAGTATGCAATGAATTTTTAATAATATAGTTTTTTAAACGTTCGATAAGGGTATATACAACGATCTAAAACACTACAGCGATCTAACAACAGTGGTTTAAAAATAGTTCTAAGAAAGATATAGAATTGAATATAATCTGACACTTCAGGACTCAAATGTTGACAATTGTATGACATCCGCGATATAACGTACAGTACAACTCCTTTTAACGGACACCCTTCAGATAGGGTCAGATAAAAATTCACTGACAAAATCTTTCTCAATAATACTTTTTTCACTGACAATGTTTTCTGTCCGCTAATGCGAGGTTTTACTGTACATATAATAATAATAATAATTACCACATATATATACACACGCATACACATGCACGCACATATGCATATAGTGCTATTATTTATGTCGTATAAAATGACACTGTGTCCTTTAAATCGTAAAAGCACGTACTTGTCTCTGAGATGGTAATTTCCCATTTTTTGTCCAACAATATCTTCAATGGCGGCCATCAAGTGATCCATCGACTATGAAACAAAATTCATTTCCAATTAATTGAAAATTATGGATAATGCTGAATAAATGTTTTTAAATACTACTAACTAAATTTAATTTGCATTTAAAAGACAATATCATAGCAAAAACGGTATGAAGTTAGGCAGCAATGACAGAATCACCTTTCCTTAAGGAATTAATGCGATGTTTTTTTTTATAGAGTTTCATCTATAAAAAAATTAGGTGACTATTTTATTTATTTTAAATTAGATGACCTGTCAAAGGGCCATTATTATTATTATTTTTTTTGGTCATCAACTTCAGCAGTTTGAACATCCGCGGTTACGTCAGCTTTACTGCTATTAACTCCTTTAAACAAAATTGATTAATAATTAATTGATTTAATTCCTATTGATGCTTTCTTTAAATCTTTTAGTTTTTGTTTGCAGGTAGTCATTTTCTTTTTGTGAAAGTGCGCGTGATTGCAATCTAATGTCAGTGTTGCCAGATGGCAAGATTAAAAAATCCCAACTTCATACAAAATAATAATTAAATTAATATAACTATAATTTAGTTAAACAATATCCTATACTGTATGACAAGTAAGCTTCATAAAATAGGGATGTAAAACATGCTTAGTTTAAAGCTTAAAGACAAACAAACAAATTGGTTTTAACGAAAATTTGACCCGAAAAATACGTGAAACCGTTAACGTTTATCGCAATAGTCCGTGGTTGAAAGTTTGCAAATTTGGCAACAGTGTTCATTTATAAATATTCGTCTGCAATCTGGTTTTGCCAAAACCATCAGTGTTATTACGGAAATGAAATACTGGAGTATAAAATTTTTATAAATCAACAAATTTCGTCACGCGTTTTGGATTCAAACGTGGGAATTTGAATTATCATCGGGGACGGATGGTGCGTTATTTTCTGAGGGTTAGATGGGACATATGGGCACAAGGGCGGACAAGTTGACAGGCAGGGCGCTTAATAGGTTCGACAGGGCGTTGCGCCCTTCTATTTCCCTTTAGATAAAACTGTACTTCTTATATTACGTTTACTTCACATGATAGTGCAAGAAAGATAGGATGGCGTGAATTATTTGACAGTAAGGCTGCCTTGCTTCTTTTTTGGCTCTACAGTTCTTGACTGAACTAGCCCCCCCCCTCCCCCCCAAAAAAAAATTGTCGCCCACTCTCTTGTCTAAAGCCTTTTTCCCCCCATTTTATTACTCGCGCCATAAAGCCCTGCTTTACGGCATTTATAATTAAACCCAAATCTTTACATGATGATGGTTTCTGCAATATGTTTTTGGCATTTTTAGCGACTTTTTGCATAAACAACAATTTAATAGACAACTAATTAGTGATGAAATATACTTCAATAAGTATAATGATTAATGATGCAGCAGTATAATGATTCAAACTGTTAATGATGAAGCAACGTAATGGGTAAAATCATTAACAACGAACTGGTTAAATAAGTTAATGATGAAACAACAACTCAATGAATCGAATGGTTAATGGTGAAATAAAAAAGTCATTTGATTAATTAACAATAAAAGGTTAATAAATGATGATTCAACTGTCAGATGATTCGTTTGATGTGGTACGTTATACTTCCCATCCACCTTTTGGATTCAAATTTACAATGATTAATATAGCAAAAGCTTTGAATAATTTCACATAAAATTATTAATGATTAATGAGCTTCACATAAAATGATTAATAATTAATGAGCTTCACGTAAAATGATTGATGATTAATTATTAATGAGCTAAATCACATCAGTTTTACCCTAGTGATGATCCTCTCATTCATTGATAGTTTCATTTTGCTACTAGTAGGAACATTCAATATGCGCACAAGAGGTCCAATCGTCATACCCTAAAAAAATCGCATAAACTGTATTAAAATCCATACACTCACATACACACACAAAAGGGAATAATTGCGGTAAACTCGACACTATTAGCAGGGTTTTTCCTTACGCGTAGGGATTTTTAAAAGGGGAAATTTAGGGGAGAAATTTAAATAAGAAATTATTTTAGATGAAAATTTGGAAGTTGAAAATAAATAAATAAAATAGTATCTTAGCTGATATTTTTATGCTCACTTTGAATTAATTGCCTGCATTTAAAAAAAAAAAAATTGAATATTAATTTCATATAAATTTTAATGTCGTTGGTATTTACATATGTTCGGTAACACTTGTTAGTCAGTTAGCAAAGGCGGGGACAAGATTTACTATATAGTATATTACTAGATAGTCTAGCAGGTCGGCCCCCTTCCCAATTAACCTCCTCACATGGGCCCCCCCGAAGGGGAGGGTGCAAGGGGTGTACTTGCACCCCCTTGCACCCTCTCCGGAAAGGGGAAAAAAATTGAACCCACAAGAAACTATAGTCTAACAACATTATTCAATAGGAATTTTTCGTGGATGCGCCCCCCCCCCTGCATATA